>JAJOZX010001799.1:717500-755000 GCA_023014485.1 Bathynomus jamesi | reverse complement strand
CTCCACTTTCCTGTAAAATTTCCTTGGCTACTTTTCCAGGGTCAAGGTATTTTCTTCAACCTTTTTCCGTACCTGCCTCTGGCAGGGAGGGAGCGGAGGGTGGGGAGAGAGCCTTCTACTTTCTATCCAGTTTTCTACTACTGCTAGCATAGTTTGAAAGACAAAATTTTCCCTGGCACCAGTTTGCCATTGGTACCTCCTCGGTATGGGCCGCAAGGCCTTTTGAGGTACTTCTTTTCCTTGTAACTCCTTGTAACTCCTTGTAACTCTCTCTCTCTCTCTCTCTCTCTCTCTATCTATCTATCATCCTCTTTCCTATAATATATCTATCTTTCTTCGTCTGTACCCGTTCGTATTCTCTACCGCATTGTTTAGCATCAAATCGTCATCTCTCTGCACTCTTTCACTCGGCGTTCCTGGATGCGACAGAGTGTCTGTCCAAATTTCTTTCTCTCTTCAAGCGTGCACAAACTGTTTTCTTATTTATGATTTTGTTTACGAACTCGGAGTTTTGGATTTCTTCGTGTCTGGCTCGGAATGAAGGGCAAATAATTTATCATCATAAGGAAACATTCACGTGTATATTATGAAGAAGAATCCACAAACAGACGAAGAACGAAATAATTCAAAATAAATAGAGATTATATAATGTATATAAGAAAAATGCATTATAATAACACTACAAGAACGTAATTAGAAGAAAACTTGAAGGCATAAGTCACGACAATAAAGCACTATATATACAGAAAGGGAAGACGAAGATGTTATAGAAACTATTAAGAAAATTCAAAAATATTTTTATAATTTTTGCAGAAAGAGAATCAAAGAACCGCAGGACGACAGAATCTCTGAGGAAAGGAGATAATACATCCACTAACGATATGAAAATAAGTCTGAAATATAAAGGTTACAGTACGAGTCAGCTTTTAGTATTCCTAAAACAAATAACAATAAGTGACAGCATCTCCTTCTTTGAGTATGAATTGCAAAGGGAGAATATGAGACTTTGACTTTACGCTGGGTGATATTGCATGAATTATAAAGCAAATGAAACCTCACTCAGCGGCAGGTCCGGGCAAATAGAACGCTTTACAAATGGAAAAAAAAAATGGGAGATTTACTGTGAAGATCTTTAGACAAAGGAGAGATACCAGTCATCTTGTAGAGAGGAGACATTATTTCTCTTTATTAAGGAAATAGATTACAAGCGAAGAACTACAGCCTGCTGTCACAAACACCAAATCCCACTAAAATATTCAAAATAAAATATATCGTGAGAAAGAAAATCTATAAATTGTTGGACACACGTGACAGATTCAGTGAAAATCATCAGCATGGATTCAGGCCAGGAAGATCGTGCCTCTCCCAAATAAGAGAGCCCCTCAGCACTATAATAATAATATCGACGCACTCGAAAACATTGCCAACTACGATGTAATATTACAGATTTAGGCAAAGCTTTTAAAGATAAATGTGACCATAGAATAATAATACATATGAGCGTAACAGGAAAGTAGGAAAATGGATTTATAATTTCTTTAGAGAACGAAAGTAAGTTGTTACAGGCCAAGAATATCATAATCAAAATTCGAGGTAAGCATCTCACTACCACAGTGTTACGTATAATCATCTAGACAACACTAGAAAACAGACATGGCAGAATGTACACCATCCCTAAACTGAAAACCATAAAATAACGTTGAAAATAACTTTGTTGTCAGAAGACCAAAATTATTTAATCAATTGCCAAAATAAATACGAAATATCACTTTCAACCTTTCAACCTTTCAAATGTTCCGTGCGATGATTCCTCATTTCACGAAGCTCAAGCTTGTCGCCCCTCCTCTGGAGTTGGCCTGGTAAGGTAGGGAGTTGGTTTCTTGCACTCTCCATCTCACCCAGCCAGGTACTCCCAGCTCATCTGGGATTGTTCTGAGCCAGGCGTCTAATCTTCTTTTGAAGATGTCCACCGCAACACCACTCGTGTTACTTAGTTCCTTGGGCAGCTGGTTAAACAGTCTTGGTCCCTGATGTCAAAATAGACGTCTTCAAAGTGGAAATGTATACTTGCTCAGTCACTAAGCCTTACTCATTTTAGAGTTCTAGTCCCTAAACCTCGGCTTAATGTCACCAACTTAAATAGTCTAGGCCCCTTATTTGTTGGACTTGCTTCAATCCGAGGCCTGCGACATTAGTAATGGTCATTTAATGTAAATACAGTACCTATAATTATAAGTATTTCATTGTAAAACGTGTACAATCTTAATATTTTATTTTAACTATACCAAAATATAGCAAATTTACTTAATTTTAAAGCCAAATTACGTCTTATCTACTTAACTCTATTTGTTTACATCCTAAAAAGTAGCAGTAGTTGGCTATGCTTTTAAATCTGAATAAAAATTGACTCTGATGCTTTTGTTTGTGTGTGGTGTCAGTGACATTTATAAATACTAGTACAGTTCCCGTCACTTCGCTGACGGTTAGACAGGCTAAACTACAAAAAAAGAACCCAGCCGTGAAAATTTTGAGCTTCACATTGTGTCAACATTTCTGAATCTGGTATCTCCCAAAACCTCCTCACCCCCATTCATACAACTTGGGGGCTAACCCCCTCCTCCATTACCCCCACCCCTCCCCATTACCACACCCATCCCCCATTACCCCCACCCCACCCTTCCCCCCACTCCCACCCTTCCCCCCACTCCCACCCTTCCCCCATTGCTAAACTACAGAAAAGAACACAGTCATGAAAATCTTGAGCTTCACATTGCCGCCCGTAATACAATTTCTGAATTTTTTTTACAATTTCTGAATTTTTTTCTCAATTTTTTCTCACAATTTTTGAAAGTGTGACGGACGGACAGACAGACAGACAGACGGACGGACAGCTCTCTTATTATAGTATAGATTCATGCAGTAGACCAGCTAAAGTAAAGCAATCCTACCATTCATATACTCTTCATGTAAATTCGGTTCAGATTAATGAAATAAAAACTTATAAAGTCGATGAAGGGCGGAGCTTACGGAGTACTACAATTTTATCAGTTTCGGATGGATTCATCTTAGATACGATCTAGAGTTATATATATATACACAGTAGACAGTGTTGAAATGAGGAGGGGGAATGTTGGGAGAGAAGCAGTTTTCCTAGTTACCAAACTGCCTTGTGGCTAAAATACCGGCGTTTTCGACGTCCTAACAGCCTATATAAGTAAAGTTAAAAAATTAAGAACCCGCAAGAAGATATCAAATAAGATCCGAATTTTCTGTGGTTACTGCAGATTTACAGTTACTGCAGTTCTGTAAATAAAGTTAAGCAGTTGCAATAATCATTAGGCTCGTTTTTAATCCCAATTAGTTTTCATTATCTATCTATCGATCTATATATATATACAGGGTAGGTAAAAAAAGTGTCCCCTTAGAGGTAGACTGTCATATTAAAAAAAGTAAGGGGATTAAAGCTTCCAAACTTCATAGATGCTTACCTTAACATGTTGCTCGTCTTAATTGAGAAGTTGCTCGATGTGTCCCCGCTTTCCTGCTCAACGCAGGCCTCCAAACGCGGACGCCGTTGATCAATACATCTGTTTACATATCGTTGAGATACCTTCGCCCAACCGAGCAGAATTCTTTCGCGTAGTTCATCTATATCTCTTATATTGGTACCAGAGGTGTAAACTTTGGACTTCAGGGCTTCCCAAACACCATAATCTAGTGGTGAAAGATCGGGGCTACTAGCCGGCCACATATTGGGTTCGATAAAGTCCAGTGTTTTGTTCTCAAGGAATGTGACAGTTTGGCGAGCTCTGTGAACAGGGGCTCCATCTTGTTGGAAAGTATATCCTTCACTCTAACTGATATTCGACGAATTTACATTACATTGCATTGACGAAATGTCTTTGGATGTTAGACGAAAGTTCTTGTTTAAGTAAGACGGTGCACCTCCGCATTCTGCTCGTTCAGTGAGACAATAGTTAGATGAGAATCTTCGTGGCAAATGGATAGGACGCCGAGGTTGTGTGGAATGGCCGCCCCAAAGCCCTGATTTGATCCCACTTGACTTCTTCTTGTGGGGCCACTTAAAGTCCGTTCTTTATGAGTCAAGATCTTGAACGATCCAGCAGTTAAAAGAAAAAATTACAGATCAGTGTAACATAATTAGCGTGGAAACACTTCAAAACGTAACCGACAGCTTACAAAGACGAGTAGAAATGTGTGAACGGCTACATGGAATGCAATTTGAGTATGTACTGGATTAATTGGTAAATTGATTGTATTGTTTGTAATGTATAGTTAAAACTATTTTCTCTTTCAATTCTGTTATATCTTATTTCCCTATAAGAACGAACTTTTGTTACACCCTGTATATATATTTCTTTCCTTTCAACCATTCAAATGTTCCGTGCGATGATTCCTCATTTGAATTGAACTCAATAACCTTTATTAAGATTAAAATAAATAGTGGTCTTACAATTCACAATGACATAAATAATTGTGAAGCTGGACTATGTATTTTATTTAATTTCATCCTTAATCTTTAGGTTTTACTTATATATATATACACATTTTAACTGCAAACAACACACAGTATAATTAACGTAAAGAACGACGCTTGTATAGAAGAACGTTCCGCGCAAAATGAGGAGGGAGAACGGACAAATGAAAAAATGAGGTAACCACCCGGGAATCGAACCCGGGATCTTCCGATTGCCAGTCAGATATCTGACCGGCAATCGGAAGATCGCGGGTTCGATTCCCGGGTGGTTACCTCATTTTTTTCATTTCTTCGTTCTCCCTTCTCATCTTGCGCGGAACGTTCTTCTATACAAGCGTCGTTCTTTACGTTATATATATATATATATAAGAACAAATTAACAACATTTTAATTAATTTTTTAATTAAAATAATGACAATGACTTTTACTTAAGAGGTAAGTAAAACTTTTCCAGAGAGTGCAAAACCAATGCATTAATTAATATTAACATTATACATGTTGCCTAAAGAAAATATAAAATCTTATTGCCAGAATTTTTCCGTCAACTATGAGAAATGATTTACTGAAATGAAGTACAGGGTGTTCGGAAAGTCATTGTGTACTTATATAATTAATGTTTTTTTATATTTTTATATTTTATATTTATATTTTTTATATTTTTTTATTTTTTTATTATTATTTTTTTTAGTTTTCAACACCTTTTATAAGTTCTGATGGTCCCATCCATAACCTCTATCATATATGCAATGTTACACTATTGTATGCTATTAAATAAATATAAGTGTACAGTGACTTTCCGAACACCCTTTACAATAGTAACAGGTTTAGCCTTCGAAAACGATAAGTTAAGGACAGCAATACTCCAAAGTTAAAGTTAGGAGTTTGTTTAATTTTCTTTTAAGACACTGATCTTTACATCAAAATTAATTACATCACTATTTACAGAAGACTGAGAGGATCCATTTTAATTAGATGATGTTAGGAGAGAGATAAAATGTAAATCTATTACAAAGTGATGTATAGGGTGTTCCATAAGTCCCTTTACCCCTTTTACCTCTACCCTATTCTAATAGGAAAACATTCAGGGGTAAATGGAGTTATAGGACATTGTACAATACAGAAAAACAAAGTTGTTAATAAGTAAATATAAAGAAAGAAAATAATTCACTGTTTCAAGATGAGATACTTTTCGGACGTTTTCCAGTTTATGTACCGTTTTCTACAATGTTGGCTTTTATGCAACTTTCTAGTGTTTCTTTGCTTCTGTTAGGCACAGCATAAAGTAAAACAGAAGGTTAGGTTAGGTTAGGTTAGGTTATCAAGAACTTACCTCTCTTAAAAAGTTGTTATAATCGACGGCGGTTGTATGACCAATCAAAAATAGATTATATGAAAAACGGTACACAAACTGGAAAAGGTCCTCCTTTTCTTCCGTTTTAAGTAAGAGGTTAAGAAATTTAATCTTTAGACTTCACAGATCGTTCAGTTTCCCGAGCAATTTTAGCGGAGTATAAAAACATTATGTGTAATGTGGTTTAATTAAACGAATGAACATCTACAAGAGTGTTTACGCTTCCTTTCTTTCATGTAACCTGAGACCCGCTTTCCTTCTAATTGTTTAGATTCTACAAAGTAGGTTTTTTTTATTGAGTTGTTTAACCTCCTTCACAACATCCATGGTCATATGACAAAGGGGGTCTACAGCTTTACGCGAGATCCAAACCAGGAGCAGCTAAATAATCTGGACGAAAAGGACAGTTTCCCATCCAACTAGTACCCAAACTCATTGTCGCTTAACTTTGTTGATCAACGCGAAGCGGTGTTGTTACGACATTGGCCACAATGTAGTCTCTGCCAAGTAGGTTATTTCTAAATATAACAAAACATCATGAAATGAACGAGGAAAAATTATGAACATTTTCTGTTTTTTTTTACATTTAAACATCGAATAATATTTTCAGTGTATTGTTGTTTTCAGTTGGTTTTTTTTTGTTTACATTTTCATTCTTAACCGAAACTTTTAAAAGATTTCCTATTGAAATATTTCTATTCAAACAAATATATATAAAATATATATATAATATAAATATATATAATATATAATATAAAAAAAAAAATATATATATATATATAAATTTAACATGTAAAATAGTTTACATTCTTTTTAACTTCATATCTTTTTCCTTCGTTATTTATAGCAAAGAAAACTTTTGATATGATACTATTTTTTTTATTTTACTTTTTATTCATGTTATATTCCTTTTTCTCCACCCCCCCCTGCTCCCCCACCTCGAAATTTTGTCATTAGAGAGGCAAGCAAACAAAAATCATTTATTCTACTGCAATAAGAAGGTTTTACGAAAGACAAACGATCAACTATTTTGATTGAAAATTCTTGCGTGATATGTAGCCTAAAAAGAATGAGGTGAACATTTGTTTTTATTCAAGAGGTTTTTTTTGGCTAGGGGGAGGGGGGAGGAGGGGGGAACCTCATATTTTATTGTCGACTAAAACGTGGAGAAAAGATGGAGCTATTGAAGAATAGGGACCTCAGCCTTCTTTAGTTAGGCTTATAAGGCTAACTAACGAAAATATCACGACCTAACCTAACCAATCGTTAGGTTAACTGTACGCCCTTGACGATTGGTTAGGTTAGGTCATGATATTTTCGTTAGTTAGCCTTATAAAGCTAACTAAAGAAGGCTGGGGGCCCTGATCTTCAGGTGACCCCAGTATATCTCTAAGCTACATCATTTGTTCAGTAATTCAAGAATATTCTGTAAAATTAAAAGCTATTTATAATAATGAGATTTAAAGTGAAATGTCCGATTTTCGTCATCGCCTGTAAAGTGAGCTCTATTTTAGGGTAGGGTTGGCTGACGGTCACCTTTTTATTGTTACTTTTGGATCACCGGAAGATAAGGGCCCCCAGCCTTCTTTAGTTAGCCTTATAAGGCTAACTAACGAAAATATCACGACCTAACCTAGCCAATCGTTAGGTTAACTGTACGCCCTTGACGATTGGTTAGGTTAGGTCGTAATATTTTCGTTAGTTAGCCTTATAAAGCTAACTAAAGAAGGCTGGGGGCCCTGATGTTCAGGTGATCCTTACTTTTAAATGATTTCACTGTGCCAAATAATCATATACTATATATCTTTTATAAGGTTCCTTAGATATTTATGGATGGAATATAAAAAAAATCATGCAATCATAAAGTAGATTTTTGAGAGTTTAGCTTCGCATGTTTTTCGAGCACCTAGGCCTGTTTCATCTGCATGTTTATGAAGGAAATATACATTATTTCTGATAGGTTTTCGAAATAATTTGTAGTTAGATATCTTTTTAAAGGGTGTGATTCTAAAAGTAACTTTAGATAATAAGAATATATATTAGTTATGCCATACAAAATCTGAACAGAAATTCGAAAAATTGAAATTTTGATTTCACAACAAATGTGTCTTCTATTTTATACATCAGAGTGTCATTGGTTTTATACTTATGCATAGCAAATTCTCAACTTGGTATAATAAAATTAAGCCTTAATCGCACTGGGCATTTAGAGCTGAATTTACCTACAAAATATTACGCAATAACTATAACTGTGAGGGCTCCGTCGTGCCAATACTATAACACCACTTCCCTCAGATCAGTGAAGTTAAACGACATTGGGTCTGAGTTGTAGTTGGAGGTGGCAGTGGTGACCGTCTTTTCATTCAGATTATGTAGCGAATCATGTTTCGGGTTCCACGTAAAGATGTAGGTTCCCTGCCCCATCATATGACCTTGGATGTTGCGAAGGGAGTTAAAAAAAGCATCAAACAACAACTGATTCAACAGATCCATATTTAGAACTAGGAAATTGTTATAAATTTAATTTAGTTTATCGTTAGAGAACAGCTATTAAAGAAAAATTCGAGTACAATAGAGTTGCAATGGAAAACTCCGTTTTCTCATTATATCAGTTGCTCGGAGACACTAGCACCGGACCTTAACTCTTAACTGAAAAGAGACAATTCATTGATCAAAGGATTCAAATTCAACCTGCTCTTATTCACTTTGCATATTAATTAAAATTATTTCTAAAGAAGCGAAACTTCAGTCCAGGTGAGCTTTCATTATATAGTGTAAATAAATAAATTTGATATCGGGGAAATATATTGAAATATACTGAATTCATATACGGGTTAATAAATAATAACCGACATTGATGGCTGCGTAGTGGCCATTGTCGTAACACCGCTTCCTGTAGATCAGCGAAGTTGAGTGACACTGGGTCTGGATAATAATTGCATGGGAGACCTCCGTCTGCGTCCACATAATGTAGCGACCCGTGGTCTGGGTCTAATTAAAGCTGTAGGTCCTTTCCATCACATGATCTTTGCCCTTAGGAAGGAGGTTAAACAACCCCAAAAATACATACTCTCAGAGTCGAATTAAGATGTGATGGTACTGAAAAAAAAATCACCATTTTCTTTTAATGAAATGCCGGCATTGTGACAAAACCTGATGAATCATAAAACAATAAAAGTGATAAGAAAATAATAATAATAATAATACATTTAGCATAAAAAATACACAGTAAAATGGGTACTTGTAGGTTATCTCCCCCACCCCACCAATTTTGACAGAATATTTTCGTTAAAACTAACGAAAATATCACGACTTAACCTAATCAATTCTCAAGGGCGTACAGTTGATCTGTTATTAATTATAACATTGTTTGTTTCTGGAATAGTATTTACTATGACGCATAGATACAAAGTATAAAAATATATATTTATTAAAACATACATTTTTTATGTTACTCTGGAGGCCAAAATGCAACTATTGAACCAAGTATGGCTTCAAAGGGATCTTGACCATGTAGTCTGGATCGGGTCCGGACAAAAGCCCACTAGGACAAAAGCCCCCTGGACAAATTGTTGGGTAGGGCAAGTCAGGTGTCACATCTAATCTGAAAAGATCAAAGATATTTAGGTGAAATAACCAATATTAACCTGCTATGTTAATTGAATGCCCAGTTAGGTCAACTGAATGCCCAGTTAGGTCAACTGAATGCCCAGTTAGGTCAACTGAATGCCAGGTTAGGTCAACTGAATGCCCGGTTAGGTCAACTGTACGCCCTTGATGATTGGTTAGGTTAAGTTGTGATATTTTCGTTAGTTTAAACGAAAATGACAAGAGCCAAAATACATAAACTATAAACATAAACTAAACTATAAACATAAACTGTAAATAATAAAGAATAAAAATAATGATTAAAAAAATTCTTATTATTTTTCTTAGGGGGCTTTTGTCCTAGGGGGCTTTTGTCCTAGGGGGCTTTTGTCCTACACTCAGTCTGGATCGCCACAGGTATTCACACAAATATGAATCTAGCATTTGGCGGTGTGTGCCGTGTTGCCTTTTGTTTTGCTCCTTTGCGGAGCGCCACATCCTTTCCACATTTTGGGTATGTGCCCCAGTAGTTGGGTCCGCAAAGTTAATACTGTGGTTTACCGTATTATGCAAATAATATATGTGTAGTTGGCTATATCCTCGCCATTCGTCCGATACAACTGTCGTACTGGGCAGTATAGCTTCTTGTATTATCGGTAATAAAGTGGCAGCAGAGCGATCAGGTACAGCATACATAAAAGAGTCTCCAGTTTCCCTACAAATGCCGCCGAAAACCCATTGCTGCGGAAGTACACGACCAACGTTGTACTTTCGACGAGTAAAAAGACTCGTCTATTTCCACTGTTGTGCCCAACAGTACATGAACAGGACAATTTTTTGTAACAGTAGCCTTGATCCTTGAAGCCAACTGTCCGTCCGTAAACCTTTTTCTTGGCGACAACCTCCAATCCTGCACCGCCATCTATGCTGCACCCCTACTGATAATACCATTTCATGCCCATTTCCACAAAACCGCTTTTGGTGGACGATACCCTTTTCTTGCAGGAATGTGACGCTTCATTTGTCATCGTGGCAAATAGCATGAAGTCGCAGTAAATTCATTCCGGCTGAAAAAGCAATAATTAAATTGTGCAAAGGATTGGTTTGAATGCCCAGTTTAACCGGGCATTCAATCTAATAGATCAACTGCACGCCCTTGATAATTGGTTAGGTTAAATCGTGATATTTTCGTTAGTTTTAACGAAAATATTCTCTCAAAATTGGTGGTGGTGGTGGTGGTGGTGGTGGAGGGGGGGATAACCTACAAGTATCGTAAAATGTAATAAAACGACGCCATTATATCAATACTGAGCGCACTAAATAAAAGTGTGCCTTCGTATTCGCTCCCTGCAACCCCATCGTTCCTGCAGTGGCTGGCTATATTAAGGCTCTCAAGCAGACATCTGATCTACCATCTGGTTTCAAAGATGCCTTTTAATTTACTCAGCTGCTACCTACAGGGTTATTTAAAAACCGTGTTGTGTTTATATGATGGATTATTAGCTCTCTTCTAAATTATTCTCTATTATTAACAAAAAAAATGCATTTTAATATTTTTAAACTCTTATTTAGACCATCCTAAAATACATTTTGAGAGAAATATTTGAAAAATACATTTTAAAATACATTTTAAGGGAAATATTTTAAAAATAATATCAAAAGCGAGATACATTAAATAAATGACAAAACTAGATAATAATTTAAATAAATGTTATAGAACTTTTTTTGGCTGCAGCAAAATAGGCCTGATATTTTCTGTGAAAAACGTGACACTGATTTAGATCACTGATTGCTCTTCTAAGTATACTTAATCAGGACAGTCGTGAAAGGGGTTGCAAAGGATGCGTTGCACATGGGCACATAACTCATTAGGGGCCCATTTTCAGTTTTCCATAATTTACTTACTGAAAAAACTTCAAAAGAAATGATCAAAGACTAAGGAGCTAGGCCAGGGGTCCCCAACCTTTTTAGGTCGACATACCACCACGCTTTTCGAAGTACCACAATAGGAAAGGTAGCGGGTTTCTCATCTACATCTAATTCTACTTTTTAAATACATTATCATTAAAGTAATTATCAATTACCAAACCACATGTTAAAACTTTCTCGCGTACTCCCCTTTGCACGACGCATTTTTCAGACTAGTTCATAATTTCTGTATATATTATTGCCATATCAGAAATCTAAACTGTACAGAAAAATATCGAAAAGTGTCGAAAACCTTTATGTAACTTGTATTCTTTTCCGAACAAAGTTTTTTTTTTAATCTTGAATTCGAGTCCGAGCAGTCAAAATGAGAAAACTAGTTCTTAAATGAAGAGAGAAGTGACATCCATGTTAAAAAAATACTTTACAATCATATACAGGGTGATTCAAAAGTCAGGTTACATAGGGAAATACTGTATTATGTAATGATACAGGGGAATAGTCACATCACATGTTCGATATGGCCACCGTTAACGGCAGTGCACTTGTGCAGCCAGCTAGGAATATCACATCAGTGCGCTCCTTCGATAACATCTCATAACTCATTTACCTGCAAAGAAACAGAAAAGCCCTATGTAACCTGTCTTTTGAATCACCCTGTAGTTTGATTACTGTATATTACCCTCGACGTTTGGCTTGATGTTTTGGCAGAATTGAGTCAGTGAAGCTGCCTAATTCGTATAAGCCAAAGGAATACATTTAAAATCTGTTTCATTTTACCGTTGATGGATACCGTCATTACAGAAACTCAGACATTCAAGAGGTATCAACAGTTTGTAGATTTTTTTTTACATAAGAGAAACTGCATCAGATACAGAAAGCCTGAGAACTAATTGCAATGCGTTGAGTAATTTGTTTTTGTCTGGAGACATGGAAAGCGACGACCTATTCAAATAAATTGAATTGCTTGTTCAGTCATCTATACTTGTATTTGACCACCATTCTTCATTCGAGATACTGAATATATGTTGCTCGCTTTTCCTAATATCAGCAAGGCCTTACAAATAATGATGACAGTTCCGATAGTCGTTTCAGTAAGCTGAAACTTAAAAACGTTATCTGCGCTCTAGTATATTACAAGAACGATTGTCAGCACGAGCAGTCTTGTGAACTGAAAATGACATAACTACAATAATTTGGATCATAATGATATTTTGAGTTCTCGAACAATTTTAGAACTGCATAGTATGAAATGTTAGTCACAATTCTAAAACTACACACACACATACACACACACACACACATATATATATATATATATATATATATATATATATATATATTAGGCCGTTTCGAAAAATCGAAATTTATGATGGCTCAACGCACACATACTAAAAAGGTAATATGTCATGAATAAAGACTTCATGCAAAATATTAAGACAAGAGCTTATTGTTATCCCACCCCTCAATGCATATCTATTTTACCCCTCATGAGAAAATTTTCATTTTTCTGGCAAATATATTTATTTATTTTGTGATGTCCTCTTAAATTTGGTATATAAAATTCATAAATAAAATTGGGAAGATAAGTAGGTCATTTTCAGGAATGGTCCAGTAACCCCCCTATATTCTTTAGAGAGAATTCTAGAAAATTCTTCCTTCAGGATAACTATTCTAGAATTTCCATTTTTTCCCTTTATGGATTATATGATGTTTTATTTGCTTTTTCATCTATAATTACTGATATTTTCACAAGTTTACTGTTCTAGAAAGGTTACTTCATGTTACTTTACAACTTTCTTACAGTAATCAAGTCATAATATAATTTAGGTGAGTGATTAATGATTATATTATATTATTATTAAGACTAACAGGTGGTAAAACTTTTTCCCTCAGAATTATGGCAAAAACCAGAAACAAGTGTGAAGTCTGGTTGGTCGAACAAGTGCTGGAAGAGGGTTTTTCTGAGAAGCAGCTTCCAACTAACAGTGATGTCCTTAAACGTCTTTTTTATCACATTAAGGTGGGAAAGCAAAATGTCTCTGTAGCTTGCGCAACTGTAGCCAACGAAGTTATTGCTATGTGGGAAAAAGCCTCCTTAATTACATCCCACAAGCCTTATATTGTCTCAAAGCTTAAAAGGCTTTACAATAAACATGAAGGGCTGGTCAAGAACCGAACTCGACGAACTCCTACCCAAGAGAAGAATGAAGCAGAATTTGTCACCAGCTTAAAGAAGCTTTTCGATGTAGCTCATTCAGAAGTGGAAACAGAAATAAAATTGCAGGAGGATAAAGATTTTCTTAAGGATCAAAAGGAACGATCGGAAAATGATTATGGGTCCAGAAGACAAGGAGTTTTCAAGAAAGGCAAAAGCACGACAGATAAGCATGGAAAGAAGAGAAAAACTTCGCAGGAAATCAAAGGAAGAAATGAGGCAATTGACAAAGGTTGTGGATCTCAACCAATGTGAAAATTCCGGTTCAGGAGGAAGTGAAGAATCAACTGGTGATGAATTGTTCTACAGAGCACTCTCATCATCATCTTCAAAAAAGGAGAAGCTTGAACCAGGTGTAATTGTTAGGGATAAAAAGTTCTTGGCTGCTCTGGACCGCACTGGAACATCTGCAAGAGCTGCTATGCACATTGTGGCACCTGCCCTTTCAGCTGCTGGAGTGGAAATTGAAGAGATCACACTTTCATCATCCTCTATTTACAGGTCTCGGCGATCAACACGGATGCAGATGGGAGAAGACATTAAAGCCAGTTTCCAACCAAATACCCCTTTAATAATTCATTTTGATGGAAAGCTTCTTCCATCCATGCATGGGGGTAAGATTGATGAATGCCCATTGTTGTGACTGGTGCAGGCGAATTAGAAAAATTACTGTCTATTCCAAAGCTTATTTCTGGAACGGGAGAAGAAATGGGGAGAGCAGTTTTAGATGTCTTGAAGCAATGGCCACAAGTAAATGAGTGGGTAGCAGGCCTTTGTTTTGATACTACTGCAAGCAATACAGGTATCCATGCTGGGGCTTGTACCATCATCCAAAAGGCCCTTCAGAGATCACTCCTTTTTCTGGCATGCCGCCACCATATCCACGAGCTTCTTATCACTGCAGTTTTTGACATGTTTTTCTCTTCTTCGGGTCCACAAATTCCCTTATTCAATCGATTCAGAGATTGTTGGGATAACGTTGATCAGCAGAATTACAAGCCCTATGAACCCAATGATCTCACCTCAGAATCTTTAGATCATTGGATCTTGAAGCACAGAGACAAGCTTATTTCTTTCATCAACTCCAAACTTCAAGAGGGCCACACTCGAGGTGACTACAGGGAATACTTAGAACTTGCACTTATCTTCCTTGGTTGTCCAATGCCTAAAACAAATAAAGGCTCTGATAGCAGATTCCACTACCCAGGAGCTTACAGCAGAGCTAGATGGATGGGAAAGGGCATCTATTCCTTAAAAATTTACTTATTTAGGAACCAATTCCTTCTCACCCCTCATGAAAAACAAGCTCTGATACGAATAAACGCCTTTTCAGTGACAGTTTATCTTCAAGCTTGGTATACATCTCCAGTTGGAATTGATGCTCCAGCAAATGATTTGGCCCTCCTCAAGATGCTACATATCTACAAGATCCAGGTTGATAAGGAAGTGGGTGCTACAGCCCTCAAAAAACTTCAGAACCATGGTTGGTACTTGAGTGAGGATCTTGTAGGATTTGGCTTTTCTCAAACCTCGTGACTGAAGATGATAAGGTTCTAATGCTCCACAACCTTCACCACGCGCCTCCTCGAAAAGTGAGGGCAAGAAAGGTGGACCCCCGAATGTTGCAAAACCCCAATGACTTAAAGATTACCAGTTTTGTCACAACTCAAACACAAGACTTCTTCAAGTGTTTGAAAATAGAAATTCCCAAGAACTTGAAGACATTGAGGAGCACCGTAATCGGGTCATGGCAGTCAAAGTAATCAACGACTCTGCTGAACGAGGAGTCAAACTGGCTACAGAGTTTAATGAGAAGCTCACAAAGAGTGAGGAAGAGAGACAACTGGCCTTTCAAATCATTGAAAATCAGAGAAAGGAGGTCCCTCAGCTCTAATTATCCATTAATGTAAAAGAAGTGCCATCTGAGGGGTGCCCTTTTATCATTCAAATAAAATGATATTTTCTCTATTTGTTTTTCTTCCTTTATATAAAAAACTAAAAGTGTGTGCGTTTATCAAAATTCAATTTGAAAAATTACCATATAATCGTGAAACGGTCTAAATTATATATATATATATATATATATCACTTTTAATCACTTTTTCAAATGGTTAAGGAACCCACTAGAGCAGTGATTTTCAAACGGGGTGCCGCGGCACCCTGGGGTGCCACTGATATTGCCCAGGGGTGCCGCAAAGATTGTTGTAGATTGTTGATTTTTCAACATTTTTTATTGAAGTTGTAATTGCAACGAGGTATGTTGTGAAAATATACACTTTCCTCAGGCTTGGTCCTTACAGACTCAATTTTATCCAATAATTCAGCGCTTAGCCACTTCTTCCCACGAGGGTTTGTATGACATTTTGAAATAAAACAAAATTCACAATTTATCACTGCCATAAAGGAACGATATAGACTCTGTTTCAAGGTACATAGTGCTCACTTGGCAGGGTGGGGGTAACTGGCTGTTGAACAGGGGTAAACGCTAATTCACAGGGGTGAAAGCAGAGGGATAGCACTGGGGTGCCGCGAACCAGAAAAGGTTGAGAACCACTGCACTAGAGAATGCAATATTCTTGATTTAGTTTTAAGTATATACCTAGACTTAATTGATTACTTCTCCACCAGTGATCAGAAGCAAATAACATTTGAAATTAAAATTAATGTTCATAATTCGGAATGGAATACGTTTTGGATTTTAAAAGAGCTAAATTTCGTGACATGAAACTATGACTTTCGACCCATAATGGGATGAGGCTCTATCGCACGATGATATTAATGTCACGTGGACTTCTTTTTTTTAATTATTTTAAACGTTTAGAATCAAGTAATATCCCATTACGTAAAAAGGGACTGGCGAAGTCTGTTAAACCTAAGTGGTGGAATGCTGAAATTAAAAGTAGAATAACGTTAAAAAGGAACGCGTATTTTAAATTTAAAGAAACAAATAATTTGTCCGATGAAAATGCTTACAAGCTATTAAGAAGGCGAAGCAAAAATTTATTAGAAAAAGTAAGCGCAACTATAAGCTATATATAGTGAGCCAAATTAAATCGAATCCGAAGGAATTCTATAATTATGTTAGAAATAAAAAAAAAAAATCTTCGCAGACTATCGATCGGTCCACTCATGGCGAAAACAACGAAAAAATTTACGATCACTTACAAATGACGGATGTGTTAAGTAAATTCTTCTCTTCCGTGTTTACTAACGAAAATATGAACAACATTCCTGTTCCCGTAATCATGCTCAGTGATGATCAGTTAAAGCTTCACGATTTTACCATTAGTGGAAGTGAAGTGCTCTCAGCCATAGGTAAATTAATCCTAATGCTCGATTTCTTTAATATTGTAAATATATATGACGAGAGTTAAACAGTGGATATTATATATTTCGATTCTCAAAAAGCGTTTAATAAAGTGCCACATAGAAGATTATCAGCTAAACTTCATTCTCACAGAAATGATGGTAATGTTCTCAAATGGATCGAAAATTGGCTAAGTGGAAGTAAACAAAGAGGGGTCAGTAATGGCAAAGTGTCTAACTGGAAAAGTGTAACTAGCGGCGTGCCTCAGGGATCAGTTCTGGGACCACTTCTTTTTATTATTTGTATCAATGACATCGACTTGGGAATTAAGAGTATAATTTAAAAATTTGCGGATGATACCAAACTAGGGGGACGAACAAAATTAGTGGCAGAACGTTTGCAGATCCAAGAAGATATCAGTAAATTACTCGAGTGGACAGAAATATGGCAAGTGAACTTTAAATATAGACTAATGTAAATCGTTACATATCGGTAGAAACAATGTTAAAGAAAAGTATTTTATACGCGACAATACATTAACCACTGTTACGGAAGAGAAAGATTTAGGTATCATTGTTGCCGACACTCTTAAACCGAGTAAGCAATGTATCGAAGCGGTCAGAAAGGCAAACAGAATCTTAGGATTTATTGGCAGATCGTTTGAGTTTAAGTCGGAGAAAACAATGCTAGCATTATATAATTCCTTAGTACGCCCCAACCTAGAATAGTGCGTTCACTTCTGGTCCCCATATTTACAGCAGGACATACACAGAATGGAGAGAGTGCAGCGACGGTCCACTAAGATGATTCCTAGACTTAGAAACAAATCATACGAAGCCCGTTTTGAAACGTTAAATTTATTCTCACTTGTAAAAAGGCGAATTCGAGGAGGAGATTTAATCCAGTTGTTTAATGCATGGTCTTGCCTTAAACCCCCAGTTGGGAGCATATTTTAGCGCATAGAAATATTGTACAATTTTCACTTGGGTTCCCTCCTCTGTACTTTAAAATGTTCACTTTATCTTTCAGTTCTTTCCTACCTCTCAACCTCTTTTCTCTGTTTTGTTTTGAAACTTTCACTTGTCTTTGAATTTTCTTCCTTCTTTTAACTCTCCTTCTTAAGCAAACAGCCTCGTAGGGACCAGCCGGTCTGTTGCTGTTTGGTGTCCTTTGTATTTGTATATAAATACTAGAATGGCCGCAACAAAAGCCTCCGAAACAACCTATGGGAGGTGGAGGGAACTAGGAGGTGCGGGTGTGTTACTAAAACCTTCCCTGGTTCTGCCTTAATGTGCATACTATATTTGCTGCAGATATTACCATAGCCGTTTAGGCGTGTATAAACAAATATAGAACAGACATACAGACACTCATCATCAGTATCATCATCCCCTACATACATAAACAAGATATAATGTTATGTCCGTTTTCTCAATGTATCATTGCTCGGAGATACACACACACACACAAACACACACACAGTATATTATAGGTAGGCCTGAGGAAGTAAACTTGAAATTAAATCTAACTTAGAAGTTTATACAAAAATAGCGATTCTGGAAAAGAAAAAAGTTGTGTCTAATATACTATTGCTGAAGGACGTCGCCTTGTTATTCACTGCATTCGGAAATGGAAACCTTTGGACGGCCCTGCTTTTGTATTTGTGAAAAAAAAATATTGTAATGGGGGATGAAACTGGCTTAAATAATTTTGTAGATAATATTTCGGAATCAAAATATTCTGAAGGCATGTTAAAGGCACAATTATTTTGCTTTACTCAAGACTGTGACGCTTGATTTTGAACTCTCGAGACTAAAATTGCCCTTTAAAAAGAGGTTCAAAAGTGGTAAACCTTTATAAGGGTCAAGGTGAAATATCTTTTACGTTTTAAGTCATCGTTATTGAAGTCGTCGTCGTCGTAAACCCCCTCCATTATATGGTCTTAGTCATTATGAAGGGGCCTAAACAAAACCAGATATTATTATTATTACGTTGCAAACTTTTCCTATTTCATTTACTGTTCCAGTTGCTGCCTTTTGGGGAAGGTCATGCAGTGCAGTTACCATGCAAATTATATATATATATATATATATATATATATATATATATATATATATATACATATACAGGGTGTCCGAGAATTATCTGTACAATTTTGGCTGTTATTAAAAGTCAACCATGAAGTGTAGAAATTCCAGTGTTGTCCCATTTTACAGAGAATCTCATTAAGCTTTTTCTGATACCAAGTTTTGACAAGTTTTTTAGAAATTCCGGTGTGTCCGAACATTATCTGTACAATTTCATCTTTTAATAAAATTCTTGGTAACACACGTAAAATTCTTAAACAAGATTATTTAGAATCTGTATTTTCAAAAGTTTCTTTTATTAAAGTAACGTTGTTACAAACATTCGATATGTGCACCATTAGTGATTCGCAAAACATCCAATCGATACTCCAAATGTTGCCATGTACGCTGCAGCATATCCACATCAATTCGCTCAATAGCAGCTGTGATTCTTTCTTTTAAATCATCAATGTCTGTCACCCGCGTACATTTCTAAAAAACTTGTCAAAACGTGGTATCAGAAAAAACTTAATGAGATTCTCTGTAAAATGGGACAACACTGGAATTTCTACACTTCATGGTTGACTTCTAATAACAGCCAAAATTGTACAGATAATTCTCGGACACCCTGTATATACACATACAGGGTGGGAGAAAAGTCTTTAAGGATTTTATACATACAGCTATTTAGTTAACAACATTATACAGATAAGTGTTCAAATGATGAAACAAATCAAACAAAAAGTCTATAAGAATTTTATTCATACAAATGTTTTGTTAAATTTTTGTTTAATCTTCATCCGCTTTGATACATTTGTGGATTCTCTCTGTGAAACTCTTTATTGTTCTTCTGAACATACCGAGTGCGATCTTTTTCAGTTGTTCATCTATTCTTCGGCCAAGGGTATTCACATTTGGATAGATGAAACCAGGAGTGTACAGTTTGTCACGCAAATAAACCCAAAGCCAGAAATCACATGGGGTTAAATCAGGTGATCTGGCTGGCCACTCGATGGGACCTCGATGGGACCTCGATGGAACCTCAACGTTCGTGTCCAGAATCTCACGGGCAACTGCGGAGTAATGTGGCGGCGTTCCATCATGTTGATAAAGCCAATTCCTATCAACGCCATTAGTAAACTTGACAAAACTTCGTATCTCACTACTTCACAATAGCGTTTTCCAACCATCGTCGTATCTCTCGATATGTCAAAGGAAACGAGTCCTGAATAACCAATGCATGCCCAAACCGTTAGTGTAGCCGTTTTAACGGGTTTACCCAATCGTATTTTAGGATTGTTTTTTGCCCAGTAGTGAACGTTGTGTTTGTTTCCTTTACTCGTTAAACCGAAAACACATTCATCTGAAAACTTGATCTTTCGAACGAAATCTGGATCACTGTTGAACTTTTGTCTCATTGTTTCAGCAAACTGCAGTCGTCTATCAGAATCATAATCGTATATGAGCTGAGAGTAAATGGGTTGGTAATCGTGGTACCCATGTGATTTCAATATTTTTACTACTGAAAATTTGGAAATACCCAATTCCTGTGCGACTTTTCTCGTTGAAGTTGTTGGATTGACTTGAAAAACGGCCAGGACATTTTCTGTGTTGTTGTCTCCTGTCGCTGTTACTGGCCTTCCGCTTCTTGGACGATATTTTCGCAGGCTCCCTATTTCCAAAAGTTTGAGGTTCCAGTATGGAAGAGTGGTTGCATTTGGTGGTGGTTTATTATATTTTTGTTGAAATAAACCCAAACTTTCTTCACAATTATTATGAGAAATAGCCCACGATATAAGATATACTTTTTCTTCATTGCTGGATTCTATCCTTACTGACATGGCGCTGACTGGGCTAAAGCCTAGAGCAGTGGTGGCGAACCTTTTTTGCTGGCGGGTCATTTTTGTTACTTTTGATTTTTAAAAAAACGAAATTGGGTCACAATAATTTATTTACTTACTATTTTTAGTGAGAAACTTCTTGTTGGATTTTAGCTGCTAATGTTTTGATCTGAGGTTTATATTTAGTTGTCTTTCGTCTCACACATGCAGCACTCATATCTTTGCCAAGGCGATTCCTTGTGGTGGATTTGACGAAATTCATGGAGGAAAACAACTGTTCACACGAATAAGATGAACCAAACATTGTTAGCAGAGCTAATGCTAGCTTTTTCATTGATGCAGAAGAATTTGGTAAAGACTTCCATTCTGCAAGAATAAGATTCTCTACTCTTTCTATTGATTGTTGTTCTCTGGTTACACCCAAAATTGACGACTCCAATTCCTTTTCTTGTAACTTCAGATTAAGATCAATAAATTTAGTCTTCCTTACTGCACTTTCTTGGAAGCCAACTATTTCCACTTCTAAATTACCAATGTCAAGCCACTGAAAAGCTGATAACTGAAGATCTTCAAATTGAATAGTATGGGGGAATTGGATGAATTGTAATGTTGCATCAATTTGTCGGAATTGTGAAAATTTCTCTGAAAGTGATTGTCTGGCATCTCTTATTAATGAAGAGTACTTTTTGAGCACGTCGGATTTATTCTCTTCATTGTCTGCAAAATATTTTGAAGTCAAGAAGTGTTTCTGCAATAATGGAAAATATTTCAATTTTTCTTCTTCCAGATCTTTTGAGAAAATATTTAGTTTTTTAAAAAGTTTTAATATTTTCAAACATTGATGATACAACAGAGCCGCGACCTTGCAACTTTTTATTTAAAGCATTGTAATGCAATGTGAAATCAGCGAAAAAATGTAAGTCATTCAACCAATTCATGTCAGTCAGTCCTGGATATTCATGTTCCTTTTTATTCAAAAAATATCTTATTTCTTCTAACAATTCAACAAAGCGATTCAAAACTTGACCACCTGACATTGTTATACATGACTAACCCTGAAAAATGAGAGTCAACCTCATCTAATAGTTTGTTAAATTGACGTTTGTTAAGATCGTGAGCAACTATAAAATTGACAATCTTTGTCACAAGAGACACTACATTTTCAAGTGATTTTAAACTTTTTTTGCCCAAAGAGCTTCTTGGTGTGAAATACAATGAAATTCAACTAAAAGGTGTTTCACTTCTTGTTTAAGTAATTGAACAACTCCAACATTTTTTCCAATCATACTCGGAGCTCCATCAGTCGTCACAGATACAATATTTCTGAAATTAATACCCATTTGGATGAATTCCTTCTTCAATTCATTCATAATATCCTGTCCTGTGGTTTTCTCAGGCAGTGTCATCAATTTAATTCGCTCTTCCTTCATTATATTTCCGGAATAAAATATTTCAATAACTGCTAGAGAGGCCTGTGATGTGACATCTGTACTTTCATCCAAACAAATTGAAAACATCCCAGCATTTGTGAAATCCAATAAAAGTTGATCAGATACATCTTTGTCCATGATAATTATTCTATCTTTGACCGTATTTCTGTCCACAGGCAACTCATTAATACGTTTAATTATTTGATCTTTATTCTGAAAATCTTCAAATAAATAATCTGAACAGTTTATAAAAGCTTCTTTTAAATAATCACCATCAGAAAGTGGTTTTCCGTGTTGAGCAATGGTAGATGATAATTGAAAACTAGCTGCTGTAATATTGTTGTTTGGTTTAAAAATTCTCTTGAAAATAGCAGATTGTTGTTGCTGTTGATTTAATTGCTGTATAATAATTTCATTCCTTTCCTCATCTGTCATACATACACGCACGTTTTTAAACGTATACTATACGTTTAAAAACGTTTCAATGTGTATCAACTGTTTATTTCGGTGGGAGAATAAAATAATTTTAAAACTGTAAGGCAGAAAATATTAAAAATTAAAGTCATATTTTATTTAAATAAGAGCTCTTGGGTCACTAAAAATTGCCTCATGGGTCAGTACTTGACCCGCTGGTCAGTGGTTCGTCATCACTGGCCTAGAGCCTTCCTCTTCTATCCTAGGGTCATACCTGGCCTTGTAGAGTTGCTTTGAAAAATATAGCATACACTGCAGTGATATTATTGGAATTTATTTATTATTGACAAATTATTTGTATGTATAAAATCCTTAAAGACTTTTCTCCCACCCTGTATATATATAATTATATTCATATAATTACATACAGTATATGCAAATTATATAAATCGGAGGTGACTTACAGTTTTTTGCAATTTAGCGTTCTGTCCCCGATTCTGGTATTTTGTCTTTTTTACAGTTTTACTCGTCAAATGTAAATTACTCGTACATGAAATTTTGGAACAAACTATTCTAACTTTTACATCAAATGGAAATGTTATTGATATAAAACTTACACTAAAAATCTTACGAAAATTAAAGAGGATAGGGTTTTGCTATTTACCCCTTTCTTGCGTAGAGGTTTCCTCCCCCAACGAGACTAAATAAGATCTTCTGTCGTAACGAGAATAAGATCAGTGAAGTGTACAGTATGCAAGAAACGAGTAAGCTTTTTTATCTGGAGTCGTGAACTTAAGTTTTGTTTTTGTTTTTTGTACTTTAGAAATTTATTTCTATTTTATTTTCTTTTATTTTTTTATTTATTTTTTTATTTTTCAGTTTGGAAATTTTAATTTCTGCATTTAACTATTAAATAAATGCTATTTCAATACGTATTAGCATTTTTAGCTGCTGTGATATGTCGAGAATAATGTATAGTAAAGTAGTTTATGAAAGCATTTAATTGTAAAGTAGAACGTGTTCCCATCCAGTCAACTCACCAGTCTTGACGTTTTCCAAGTAAAATATTCATTTACATTGTAGTTTGCCGTTAAAAATGTGGCAAAATGTGGCAACGCGATCGATAAGAGCGTCCTCTTTAATAAAGAGGACGCTCTTCTGTATGTGGAAATAAATTTAAATTAAATCCAACTTATATATTTGCTTATTTATTTTTCTTCTTATATATAGTTACCAAGGGATACTAAACTAGTTATTAAAGATTTTTACATGAAATTTAATGGCACTGAAGGGAAAGTTTACAACTAAATTGAAATATATATTTACAACTTACAACATAATAAAACTAAATCAATGAATTGGGGATTAACAAGATAGAAAAAGTACTGAAGTCGAAGGTTTGTGTGTATGTGTGTGTGTTTTGTGATTGTTTAACTTTCTTCGTAACGGCAAAGATCATGTGAAGAAGGTGATCTATAACTTTAAGTGGTACCCGAACCACGGAACGCTACATCATTCGAAAGCAGAAGATGGTCACCCATCCAATTACTATCCAGTCCGAATGACGTTTAACTTCGCTGATCAACGGGAAGCGGTGTTGCGACATGTCCACGACGCAGCCCAAGTCGAAGATGAATGACAAAAATATATCATCCTAAATGTCATCCTAACTCGTATATTCATAATGTAGAAGTTACTTATTTTAACCAAATTTAACACAACTAAATGTTATATTTTTAATAGACTGAAAGTGATGAAAAAGTTGGTTTCTGTATTTTCTTATTTGCTCCAAGGAAAACCTTCAAAATACAGTCACTTATCTGATGACATTTTCTTTTATAAATATTCATACTTATTATGGGTCTCGGTAGTAATTGGATGGGAGACTACCCTCTGGGTCTTGATTATGTAGCAACCAGTAGTTCGGATCCCGCGAAAAGCTGTAGGAACCCCGATCATACATATGACCTTAGATGTTGCGAAGGAGGTTCAACAATTCGATCATTACATCCGTATTTACTACAGTACAAATTATTTAACTGCAGCGGCGCAGAGCAATCTAACGCCAGAAATTTGAATTAGCCCTATTAATTTTTTTAAGGGCTCTCAATGAGTGCAAGTTATAGTTACTGAGATACCAGTCTGGATGCAAACGCAGGCGGCGTCTTGCGGTTGATCCTCAAATTGAACCTGGGTCTCGAGTACCCATGTGGAGAACTTATCGAGCTCCTTTGCTGCTACCAGAATGTCAGTGATTGAGCGTCGCTCGCAGAGATTGCTCTCGACCGGGTGTCTGAGTGAATGGATTTGTATGGCTTTGGTTTTCGACTTCGAAATGATCGCCGGATTCCACGCTTTGATGAAACATGTTTTTCTGTGCTGGTGTTTCATTGGAGGCTGGGCCTGGCTTTCTCATCTCCAGTTAAGGCTTCGATCCTCCGAGCGCTGGATCTGCTGCAGGTTTTGGCTCACACCCCTTGGGGTGCCGACCAAATCACTCCTCTCCGTTTGTATCTGACACTTGCTGGTAAAAGCTTGACTATGGCTGTGAGGTATATTCTTCGGCAACACCTACTCGGCTTCGTATTTTGGATGCGGTTCCTCACGTCAATATCTGCTTGGCTTTTGGGGCATTGAGGTCTCACTCTATCTCGAATATTCTGAGTGACGCCCAGGAGTCTCCTCTGGATTTCCATCGCCAGTCTCTGACCATTCGGTGCTGGTACAGAGTCCAGAGTCTTCCAGACTCACTCACTTTGGGAGGAGACATATTCCCTTTTTACGACCGTCATCCTTGTCTTCCCCACCCCTACTCTTTCGGTTACCGGGACTACTGTTTAGTGAGCAGGCTACAGCTTCCCCGTACCGCCTGAACCTGTGGCATTTCCGCGTCCACCATGAAAACTGTTGGAGTTTTTTTATTGCCAGTATTTCATGGGTGTCAAGTCTGAAGTCAAGTCTTTTCTTGAAGTATTCTTTCCTCCATGCGGACTCTCAGTTTTCACCAACGGCTCCATGTCTGATATTGGCGTCGGATTTGCAGCCGTCTTTCCTATTGTTTCCTGCAACAGCAATTTATCTGCTACTACATCTATTTTTACTGAGGAGCTTTCCGTTATTTTATTAGCGCTTCATATTATTTTTGCCCTTCCCATTGCTTTCATCTCCTTTTGTAAGAGCGCACTGCAAGGTTTGGGGTGTTTTAACCTCTTCGATACCATAGTTTTAAGTATATTTTAAAGTATCTGCATTTAGCTGGCCGTTCTGGTCAGCGGGTTAGAGTTTGTTTCGTTCTTGCCAATCTTGCCGTTAGGAGGAATAAGGATGTGGATCACTCCGCAAGTTCCACCGCTTCCTGACACCTTGCGCTCTTCATGCATTTCCTTACGGAGATTTCACCCTGAAGATTCGGGCCGCAACCCGCGTCGTTGGAATGCCATTATTGGCCTCAATAAGATGTGTTATCTCACGCCATTGGTGTCCCGTCGGTGGGAAACTTCCTGACATCTTTCGAACTGGCCACAGTCGACTTAACCACGGGCATTTAATGGGGAGCAGCTCTCAACCCTACTGTGATAACTGCGTTGTCGCTTTGTGTAGCACTTGCTGGTCAAGTGAACAAAAAATTGGGGTAAACAAAAATGCGTTACAGTTGTTCGGCTGTAAATGATAGAATAAGAATAAGAATAAAGAATTATATTAGTGTGTTAACCACACGAAGTATCTTTAAAAGTAAAGAATAAAAAATTTCTTGCAAATTTAATGACGTAAATACATTCTGTTTAGATACATTTTGGGTGATATTACAATTATTTAAGCTAAAGTGTTTTCTTATATTTATAAACAAAAATTTATAAAACACTCGGATTTCTTTTTAAATTTACTTTCGAGTTCTTGAATAATAATTAATTTCAAACAACTAAAAAGAAAGATTTAATAAAAAAAAATAAAAACTTCTTTGTTATGGAAACTTTGAATGCATTTAAAATAAAGTTTTCAGGCAGCGCTTTCTTTAAAAAAAAAATATTTGTCAGCTCAGGAGGAAAGAATTTAGTTCTTCAACCGTAGATTCTTATTGATCCTTTTGAATCTTTCCTGTTACTAACCTTAGGCGTCTTTTCGTACTAAACCACACATGTTTTAAGTTCATGTGCGTATAAAATCTTAAATCTGAAGAGTGCTGACATTTTGTAAATGCAGATTTCCCCAAACTCTTTAATTCGTTTGTTCTTCGTTTAATTCTTTGGATCTCTTTCATTTCCTGAGATTATAACTCAGAGTTGCCGATTATGTTTTTTTTCAATTTCTTTTATAAAATAACATTCGTAAATATAGTTTTCTTAATTTCTGTTGATGTTAATGTTATAATATTAATGGACGATACAAATAACTAGTAAAGGAAAGCTTCATTACCAAAAAATGTGCTCAAAACGGCAACATTTAGGTGTATGCTCTAAGTCTAAAGTAAACCAATCTACCGGTTTTTAACATTGCTTTTTCACTAAGAGAGAGAGAGAGAGAGAGAGAGAGAGAGAGAGAGAGAGAGAGAGAGAGAGAGAGGAATTAGTCGAGTAATTTTGAATATCGTTCTCAGCTAATTAGATTTATTAACATTTTCCTAATGCCTAATGCGCACATCATAATTTTCTAAGAAAGAGACCTCTTTGAAGATGTCTTAACGCATTTGACCAAGAATGAATGAATGCTGAAGTGAGAGTGGGTAAAATCAATGGTTTGGTAAACAAGTTCGAAGTATGTGCAACTGATAAAACTTAAATATTGCAAGAATAACCTCGTTTAAAAATCATTTCCTTCTAACAGGATGTATATTGATCTATATAACTAACCTAACTTCAAAAATCATTGACGAAAAGAATGGCAGCCACAATAAAAACAGAAAAGTTATTGTAGAAATTGAACTAATATTGTGGAAAATTATACACTAACTGAATACGGTCTAAATGTTATAAATTGCTTATGAAAACGGAAGTATTGGATTTAGGTATAAGGTGAGTTAACGGACGTAAATGATGAAATATTTACTGAAACAATACTCGCTTCGCGTAATAGGAAAGAGCTATACGATATGGTCATGTCTGTGAAACCAGACTTCGAGAAGGAAATAATTACGTGTATGAATGGAGAGAGTTCTACACTGCATAAGCAACAGGCCGCTACTGACTTTAAGGTTAATGAAACAAAACTTCACTGCTTTGCGATAGTGCCAGAATAAATTATGAGTTTTAATCTTAATTAAATTTAGTATTTTATACTGAGTGAAGACAACACACACACACACACACACACACACACACACACACACACACACACACACATTTTTTATTTTTTAACTAAAATTAATTCACCAAACTTAATTTAACCTTACATAACTTTAATGTCATCGAACCGAGAAGGGCGTAGTAAGTGTTTCAGACGTAACTGAAGGCTCAAAGAGTGATTTCTGTTAAGTCATTAAATAATGAAGTAGTCGTTAATCTAACCGAACCTTAGCTAACCTAAACTAGCATAACCTATCCTAATCAGGACAAACCTATGTAGTATATTTTTTCCGACAATAAAGATATTTCTAGTTTTTTATACATTTTTTTTTTTTACCAAAAGTGGTAACTCACACACACACACACACACAACACACACACACACACATATATATATATATATATATATATATATATGATTGGGGTTGTTTATCCTCCTTCGTAACAACTAAGGTCATATGACGGAGGGACCTACAGCTTTACGTGGGATCCGAACCACGGGATGTATATAAGGGGTTCCAAAAAACCTTAGTCCCCCCATTTGCAGCTTACATGTTTACTTATATCGAAATAGTTTTTAGTGATTATAAAAATATATAAAATTCTTTATTTATTGCAGGTATTAAAATTACTCTAGCTGATAAAGTGATAATATAATGGCTTCTCAATTAATTGGTGATTCGGAGAGGCAACGTGTGATAGATCGCGTACGAGCAATAACATTTCGGGAAGCTCGTGATGCTGGCTGGAGTCACCTTTATAACACGTTCATGGGTTGCCAAAAAGTTGCGAAGAAGTGAGGACTTCGTCAAAAGAAATTGGAATAAAACTTTGGATGAATGTGAAATGGATACAACCAAATCTGGGCGCCCAAATTTGCCACTCTCTCAGGAAACAAAGGACATCATTGAAAGCGGTACGCGTAAGCGGAAAAACAACTGTGCTAAACTTTCTAGAGAGATCGAAGTGTTGAGGGGAAAGATCGTTAGTGGTAAGATCATTCGACTGTACCGTCATAGACAAGGTTTAAAGCCTTGGCATGAACTTCCAAAGCCAAGAAAAACTCAACTTAACATCGATGACAGAATGTGGTTTGCCCATTATCTTGAAGATTGGGATGTGGATGATTTCATGCATTTAGCTGTCTCCGATGAATTTTTTGTTTACGTAACACGTCGGCTTAACTACCAAAATGATCGAGTGTGGGCCACAACACCAGATGAAATCGATGACAATGAACATTATCGCGAATTATTAAAAAGTCCAGACTGTGTTGGTGGGTTTATTTTGTTCACTGCAAAGAAGCTCATGTGGGTGCTGAAGCCAAATGGTCAGAGTTGGGATGGACAGTATTTTCGTGATATTATTCTATCCCAGCATGTCATTCCTTTTCTAAGAAACCCAAACAATGTTATGGATGTCGATCAGGTCACACTTCTGCACGATAAGGCCCCCTGCTTTAAGACATTAGCCACTCAACAGTTGTTGCGGAACCATGAGATCGATTTCTTTGGAAATGAAGAATGGCCAGGAAATTCTCCTGACCTGAATGTCTGTGAACACATTGGATCAGTTATAAAGGACAAGGTTGAATGTCTCTTGTTTCAAGAACCTGCAGCAAATCGATTTTCGAAGGATACAATGACGCAACACATTGAAACTATTTTAGCAAATTTGCGTAACGATCAAGATCTATTCACGTCACTTTTGGCAAGCTACCCAAAGCGAATTCAGGCTGTCTTGGAAGCCAATGGCTGGAACACCAAGTTTTAATTGTTTCTCATTAAATGCAGGATTAAATTCTCTTTTGTAAGGTATGTTTAGTTTTACTGTACCTGTAATGGTTTATGCCATGGGCGGGAGGGCTAAGGTTTATTGGTACCCCGTATATATATATATATACATACATATATATATAAGTACTAAACTGTGTAATCGGAGTATTAAGCGCCATTGTACATATATTGATTTAAAATAATAGCAATGTAATATTAAATAGAAATCGATGCCAAATACCTTTGTGAATTTCAAACGGACATATTTCGATATTTCACAGGATTTTATCCTCATAAAATATTCAACAATTATGATTAAATTGTTTACAAAAGACAGTTTATATAAAGAATAACTATATTGGAGTTAAAACTCTGTTATAGGAAAAGGGAATCATTGGTAATGCAACGTAAACATATTGAGCTTCACCATAAAATTGTATTTTAATTAACGTTCTTAAATATTTTATGACATCGTTCTTTTACGTTTTACAGTTCTCATTAAAAGAATTTCACTGAAATATGTAAATATAAGCTGGTCATTAAAATTGATTAATTAATTACATGTTAATCTTCTTGAAAGTATTAAACTATACTAAAAAAATCCTCTCCTCCAGCAGAATACAAAATGTAGTACCGAACTACAATATATATATATATATATATATATATATATATATATATATATATATATATATATGTTACAGTCAAAATGTGTAACCAGTCATTTCGCGTAATGGCTGAAACTTTTAGTCATTTCGTGAAATGACCAAGTGAAACAGCCACTTCGCGAAATGACTAAAAGTTTCAGCCATTACGCGAAATGGCTAGTTACACACTTTGACTGTAAATATATATATATATATATATATATATATATATATATATATATATATATATATATATATATATATATATATCATACACACATGCCTTTTAATACACAATACATTGAAAATGCTATGCTAAATCGTCGCAAAATGGAAATGCAGGGGATTGACAAAAGTAAATAGACACCACGATGATTGTTATCAAGAACAAATGTCAGAACGTGTGTATCATCAGCTTTACAGAGTGCAAAGGGGGAAATCAATACGTTTCTAAATATATTGATTCAATACATCTGTTATTATTTATTGACTTTTATTATCAAATAAAAAATTATGGAAACCGAAAGATGTCTATTTACTTTTGTCGATCCTCTGTACAGGGTGGCCCATAAGTTCCAATCAGTTATAATTAAACCAAAAATACCCCCCAAAAAATCAAAGTAAAAAAGGTTCTAATAAGTTTAAAAATGTTTATTGCTTATTCAAAATGAAAAATCTAACCATTTCGACAAATATTATTATTATTATTTTTTTTTAAATCCGCTATATGGATTCGCGCTTTAATTATAACCGACTGGGAATTATGGGCCACCCTGTAGAGAGGGTAATTGGAAAGGAACTCGGTATTGTTTAAAAAACAATAACTTTCATCGTATCATTGGAATGAAAATTAAATAAATATCATTTTAAGGCTTTTTAATAGCATTATTTAATAGCATTATAATGGCATTCAATTATTCAATTTTAACTCACAAAATACGATCATGTGTATAAACTCCGTATGAAGTAGTACATTTTATTTTTTAATTAATACGTAAACTCAGTAAAGCTTAAAGCTTAAAGGTCAAATGTCAAATAAAATGAAATAAATATCAATAATTCAATTTTATGTTTTCTGTTATAGTAGATATACCTCGTTAACCTCGTTTAAGTTCCGTGTGTTGGTCTCTCTTCACAGTTTAACGTGGAATCTGAACCACGATCCACCAGCAGTCCAGCGTCTTAACCACTAGGCTACCCATGGTACCCATTTATTTACCAACCAATTTTTTTATTGTGTGGAAGGATGAACAGCTGGGTTTGGCTACGCGCCGCCTACCGGCACCGGGTCTCGATACCGGGGCCGATGCATTCGTAGTCAGCGACGCTAACCACTACACCACAGAGGCGCATATACATATATATATATATATATATATATATATGATGAATAAAACCACGAAGGGAAAAGAAACACAAAGTGGTGCTCAAGCGCTTTCGTCTAATGACATCCTCAGGAACACGAAAGCGCTTGAGCACCACTTTGTGTTTCTTTTCCCTTCGTGGTTTTATTCATCATAAATATTTTTCACGTGTCACTTTCGTGAAATAATTTTCATATATATATATATATATATATATATATATATATATATATATATATGGGCCGGATCTAGAAGTTGCGAGGCCCTAGGTAGATCTAGAAATTGCGAGGCCCTAGGCCTATATATATGAAAATATGGACTTAATTATCGGTACTATACCAGCAATATTAGAATCCCGCATAGACAGAACTATGCCAGCACTTAAAAATTAAACCAAACCAAAATAATCATGCATGAAATTGTATAAGAAATATAAATAAACCATACAAATAAGTATAAATTATAATATGAATCAAGATTTGTATTGAAAATATAAGACAATGATTTCTAAGATTTATATAATATTATAGGTAATGACTTTCCATAGTATACAAACGTTTTTCATATGTGATGTATAAGAGATGTTGACATTCCATTTTTTATAATAGTGAGCGATCGACTTATCAGGCTAAATATTAATGCTTTAATATTTGGTTCAGATGCTCCTTGAATATTACAGCAATGCTTTTCTACTTTTCTTCGAGCTAAACTCTTCAATTAATTGAGAATAATCTAATGAATTTGTTATATCGTTTTCTATTGATAACATAGCTAATGATTGCAATCTCGCTTGAGACATGGTGGAACGCAAATATGTTTTAATAAGTTTGAGACGCGAGAAACTTCTTTCAGCCGAAGCAACAGTAACTGGGATGGTTAATACTATTCGAAGTGCAACCTAAACATTAGGATAAATCTCACTTAGTTGTTTTTGCACTATATAAACAAGGGCATTTCCGAGATCTTTTTTCTCAGGTATAAACCTGCAAAGTACTTTAAGTTCTTCATAGAGTTCTAAATCATTAATATCACTTGAACAGAACGCGCAAAACGGCTTGAGCGAGGCCCCCTTTGGCGCGAGGCCCTAGGCGATCGCCTAGTTTGCCTATAGCTAAATCCGGGCCTGTATATATATATATATATATATATGGGTGATATGAACGACCAGTTTCTCTAGCACCTTATTTAATTGATTTTTTATGATTTCTTATAAAAAGCTCCTACACAAGCGCCACACTGTAATAGTTTCGATTAATTTTAACTGTTATTTTCTTTCATACAAATTTGAAAAAGGATTTTCTCTGAGCAGCCTCAATTGCATTCCGTAATACACTTCGTTCAATAAATTAGTTTTAAATCAAAATTTCTTGAACCTCCATTCTCATTGCGAGTTAGTTCGTGCTTAAAGAAACAAACAATTTTTATCAAATACTCGAAAATTACATAAAGGAGAAAAAATATATTTGCTTAGAATTAGAATCCGTTTGATAGAATTTGAATAAAAATAAATATTTGAAATTTCGTTTCCTTTGCATGTGGAGGGGAAAAAAAAGAAGCTTTTTTCTTTTCATGAAAACTATATATTACAAATTTCAAACGGAAATTTGTCTTCATTAAATTTAACAAGAAAAGATTGTAACCATTATATGCTTACAGGAAGCTATGTAGATGTTCTGAATTGAGACTGAACGATAAAAAAAAAACCAACAAATAAACGCACAAAAATTCTGGAAAATTAAAAGGAAAAAAAAATCAAGATACTGTATCTTATTAAACGCTATTTCACTGAAAACAATTCCACTTCTGATTAGTTCACTTTATTAAAATAAATTTCTATGCTGATACCCTGCCCTGGAAAACTCTTTTGTCTTTGACTTTCATCTGGTACTTTTCTTTCCTGCTGGAAGTTTGCTTTCATTCAGCCTGTCCCGAAGGAGGGTGCCCGCTTGAAACCCTCCAACTAACGTCCAATTGCTTCGATTTCTTGTCTTCCTAAAGTCTTTAAATCTATCCTTAATAGAAAGAATCTTAACCACCTCTCTTCTCACAATCTTCTTTCAGAGCGTCAGTATGGGTTCCGCAAGGTACGCTCTATTGGCGATCTTCTTGCATATCTCTGATTCTTGGTCATCTTTCTTTCGGAATTTGGCTGACACCTTTGCTATTGCGGTAGACATATCAAAAGTCTTTGATAGAGTCTGGCAGAAATCTTTAATTTCCAAACTGCCCTCTTTTGGTTTCTATCTGTGCTTTCATCTCTAATGTCTTTTCTGGCCGATCTACAGCTGCGATTGTAGATGGCCACTGTTCTTCTCTTAAAGCTATTAATTGTGGTGTTTCTCAGGGTTCTGTCCTGTCACCCACTCTTTTTTTTTATTTATCAATAGTCTATTAAATCGCACTTCCTGTCCTATTCACTCCTCTGCCGATGATTCCATTCTTCACTTTTCCACCGCTTCACAAACCGTCCTCCTCAACAGTCACTCAATGCTTCGCGTGGGACGGCTATGATGCACCTGACCTCTGATCTTCCTACTATCTCTGATTCGGGCAGAGAAAACCTTGTGGCTATCAATGCCTCAAAAATTCAGTCCTTCCTCTGTCTACTCGTCACAATCTTTCACACGACTATCCCTTTACCTTCAACACCACACAACTTAATCCTTCCTCTTCTCTTAACATTCTTGGTGTTTCCTTTTCTCGTGATCTTTCATAGAAAGATCACATATACTCTCTTTCCAAAACAACTTTAAAGAGGTTATGTGTGCTGTACCGCCTCCGCAGTTTCTTCACCCTCACTCAGTTGGTGTCTCTGTACAGGGATTTTGTTTGCCCCTCTGTTGAATATGGTTTTCATATGTGAGGTGGCTCAACCAACACAGCTCTGTTTGACTGGGTGGAATCAAAGGCTTTTCGTCTCATTACTTCCTCGCCTCTTACTGACTGTCTTCAATCCTTCTCTCTTCGCCACAGCGTTGCCTCACTCGCTCTTTATTATCACTATTATAACGGACACTGCTGTTCTGAACTCTCAAACTGCATGCCTCCTCCTTTAAGGAGAACACGCAGTATCAGAATTTCGACATATTCTTACTCCTTTTCTGTCCAACTTTCTAGCGGAAGGGTTAATCGGCATTTTTAATCCCTCATCTACTCAACCAGTCAACTCTGGAACAATCCTCTTCACCCCTGTCTATAACCTCCAATCTTTCAAACGCAAAGTGTCCAGGCATCTCGAAAACCCTGGAAATTGATTTTGGCGCTCTTCTTCCTCTTTTGTGGCGCGTATTTGGTGCCATTCGCCCTTGGCCCCTCCTTCCTGCATAATGTTTTTTATTGTATAGACGGATGAACAGCTGGGTTTGCTGCACGCCGCCTGCCGTCACCGGGAATCGAACCCGTGGCTGGTGGATTCGTAGTCAGCGATGCTTAGCCCTAATACTACATCACCGAGTCACACACACACACATATATATATATATATATATATATATATATATATATAGGTTGGTATAGAAATGGATACTCTCAGTAGCCTAGTGGTTAAGACACTGGGCTGCTTGCCGGAAGGTCGTGAGATCGAGTCCGGGCGAAGACTTTGTAATTTCTGACCACATGTAGTGAGTCGTGGTTTGGATTCCACGTTAAACTGTAGGTCTGAGGCTGGGCAGGAAGCTGGACCTTCTTCCGAATGAACAATTCGGGCGGAAGTAAAATTAAAGTTTTTATGTTTCACAGGGTGTTTCACAACCGGTCTGCCATAGTTTGGGGGGTGATTTGGGGGATGATATCGAATAAAAAAGTTAATACAACATCGGTGCTATTTCCAACTGTTGCGGAGCTCCGGACGTTTTAAGGTGCACGGAAAAAAATAAACGAGAGTATTAATCTGATGTATTTATTGCTACATTTATGAGATACACCTCATAAATGTTCAAAATGTTCGCCTCGTTTTTCAATGCGCAATCTTGCTCGTTCCAAACAAGAGTCCACTGCTCACTGAATCATTTCGGGGTGTTCTCGTATGTAAGCAGCGGCATCCATAATCCGACGCAAGAGTTCCTCTCTCGTTTGTACTTTGGTCTTGTAGACCATCGCTTTCATAAGGCCCCATAAAAAGAAATCCAACGGGGTTAAGTCCGGAGATCTCGGAGGCCACGATATTGGACCAGCACGACCAATCCAACGATTTCCTTACCACTGATTCAAGTAATCCGTAACATGACGACCAAAATGTGGTGGCGCACCATCGTGCTGAAAGAACATCCTGCGCCTTGTCTCCTAGGGCACGTCCTCCATCAAAAGCGGCAATTCGTTCGTCAGGAAGTTCAGATAAATATTAAAAGTTAATCGTTGTTCCAAAACGAACGGTCCAATCAGCTGATCTCCAATTACACCGCACCAAACATTCACCGAGAATCGATGTTCAAAGTTTCCTTCAACGATACCGTGGGGATTATCAGCGGACCACAAGTGGGAATTTCGTCAGTTGTTAGTTCCATCCCGAATGAATTGTGCTACATTACTAAACAGGATGCGATTAAGAATTTGGCAATGCATAACCATCCGCCGGCAAAATTTAACACGTTTATCGTAACCATCCGGTTGAAGAGCTTGCACACGTTGCAAATGATAGGGATAAAAACCTTCATCATATATGGTTCGCCATACACTCGATGCGGATTCACCAATTCGTCTAGAAATCCTTCGAAAACTGGTAGTTGAGCTACGTTGTTCTAGGTCCAGTATGCGCTCCTCCACAGCAACGGGCCGTGTGCTATATGTTCTTAGTTACGTGAAACAGTTATCCTTGTTTCCCTTAATCTCTGGTGTGTGTGTGACTAAACACTTGCCTGTTCGGTGTTCAGCGGTTCGGAAAACGTCTTTAATATTCTTCAACTGCCGCTCTGTTGTTACCATCACAGAATCCATAAATGAAATGGATATCAGCGTATTCAGCGGGTGTGAACTGTTGATTCGTTTTGATTATTCACCTTAGCGCAACACATTGTCTCGTACCACAGATCAGAACCAACTGAAAGAAAAAACTGAGGATTAGTAATGGTAACTTCGTTAACCGAAACTACCATCAGTGTTGCCATCTATCGAATTACACACAAGTAGTGATTTGTTGTTTGCACATCTTAAAACGTCTGTAGCTCCGCAACGGCTGGAAATAGCACCTATGTTATATTAACTTTTTTACTCGATATCACCCCCCCAAAGCATGGCAGACCGGTTGTGAAACACCCTATATATATATATATATATAGTATATTCCTCCTCGTACCTCGTAGCAGTTCTGTACGTTGATCTCTCTTCACACGAAGGTCAAGTTGGTGGCCCCGCCTCATGGCCTGGCTTGGTGGGGAAGCGAGTTGCTCTCTTGCGCTGTCCATCACACATAGCCATATACACACGGCTCATCTGGTACAGTCATGAGCCAGGCATCTAGTCGTCTTTTGAAGACTTCAACTTTGACCCCAATGACTTTCCTGAGGTTCTTTATATATATATATGAAAATTATTTCACGAAGGTAACACGTGAAAAATATTTATGATGAATAAAACCACGAAGGAAAGGAAACACAAAATGGTGCTCAAGCGCTTTCGTCTAATGACATCCTCAGGAACACTGAAGTACATAAAAAGGTTAAGAAGTGCTAATGTACTTAAACTTTTGGATATTAATGTAGTATTTTCATATAACAATATTGTGAAAAATATCATAGTAAAAAATAGCCCTACCAATAATTCAGGCATTATCTATAAAATTGGTTGTAAACAATGTGATTC
>JAJOZX010001799.1:662500-715000 GCA_023014485.1 Bathynomus jamesi | reverse complement strand
TCCTTCTATTCTATCATTGTTGAACATCTCATGACCAGGAATATGATATTCTCTGAGAAAATCTCTAGTCTCTTTATTTAACCAAGATTTGGTAGTTGCTGCAACCTCAAATTTTTGGCCAAGGACAGTACTTAATAGGTCGTCATATTTAACTCTTAAACTTCGAGCATTAATATAAAATACATTTAGAAAATTTTGAGCACCGCAGTAGGATCTCGAGGTTCTTCGTGGAGACAGTCGTTCACTGTAGAAAATTTACGTTTGGCTGGTCGCTTCGTAGGGGGTTACGCCGTTTTTTGCCTGAAAAGCCATCGCAGAGCTATGTAATAGTCTACAAAGACGTGCTTCTCCCACGCCATTCAGGTGAAGACTATTACACAAAAATAAATCCTTTTTGTTCGAAAAATGACTCCACAAATCGACGAATTCAACATTCTCCTCTTGACAAATGGACTTGGTAGCTCTGCCAATAAGACGTCTTTTCTGCTCTGATAGATAAGAGATGAAATGCTTCAAAATATCTTATTTGTGCGTAAAAGTAAGATTAATATAAAGGAAATAAGGTACTTTCCTGTTATCTCGGACCCCATACTTTTTTCCAGTTGCCAGACTTCAATTTTGACAGAATATTTTCGTTAAAACTAACGAAAATATCACGAGTTAACCTTATCAAAGGCGTACAGTTTACCTAACCGGGCATTCAATTAACCTAATTAGTTGGTAAGGTTAGTTTAAGTCGTGATATTTTCGTTAGTTTTAACGAAAATATTCTGTATCAAAATTGAAGTTTGGCAACTGCCAAACAGTTTGGGGTTCGGGATAAAAGGAAAGTACCGGAAATAATTTTATTATATAATCTATCTCTTATATATAGGCTGACCATACGTACCGTTTTGAACGGGACAGTACCGTTTTTTTATGGGTTCTGTATGGGTTCTGTCACTGAAGAATAATTGTAAGCTCAATATGTTTATGTACTTACTTTTTCATGAATACAGAATATTACATAACCCCCGTCCCTTTTTTGCCATCCCAATGTCCCGTTTTTGTCTCAAGGAAATATGGTCAGCCTACTTATATATCGATTGTAAAACAAATAAGTTGAGAAAAAGGATTTCCAACGAAACGCGGTTCACCTTGAAATTTGCCACGCGAAAGGGGAAAGTTAGTCAGTTCTCTCTCTCTCTCTCTCTCTCTCTCTCTCTCTCTCTCTTTTTCTCTCTCTCTCAGAACAAGAAACCTACAACAGAGAAATTAGAATGAAAATTTTAGATTTAAGATTTTTGTTCTGTTTAAATTTCGAAAGCAAAATAGTTTATATTACTGTGTAGTGAAGCATGTCAAGGAGAAATTTCATTCTTGTTATAATTCCCAAAGCAGAGTTAAGAGTCTTTTGAATTTTTTTTATTCTTATGGCTCGTATGAGAGGGTGATCAAAAGTAAAGTTTAGTGGATGTCATTTCAACCTCAGTTGCCAGACTTGTGGTTGAGATTTATTGTATTGTCTTAAAATGCTTCTCTCTGTTCGAAGGGAACGAAACCCCATCAGGTCATCAGGTTCAGATAATGTGGTTTGTTTTCTCTTTGTTTCACGTTTAAACTTTCTGAAATTGACGATGGGGAAGAATGAAATTCTGAATTTTCTTTTTTATTCAAATTTCCTCTCCCTCGAACCCACTTGTTAAAATAAAGTACCTGAAAACCACAGAGTCATGGGGTTGGAATTTATTCTCATAATTTTTCTGAAGTAGAGATGGAATTGAGTTACATTTTTGTGAAAATATGAAGTTGAGTAGAACAGGTGGTTTTGAGGAAAGGAATTTAAATAAGTTAATTTTAAAAGAAAAGGAGGAGTTTGCCTTTGAAGGAACTGGTAAGGGCCAGTCAAAGGGCAGTGTCTTTTACAATATAGAGTGAAGGATAAGGGGAATTCCTTCTTTCAGTTTTGTATTGCTAAAAACTTTTTGATTGTTAACGTAACTTGAGGGAAGTCAGCAAATTTTGTAATAGGCTAATGATTCAAGTAAAGCCGGGTTTTTTAGCAGTTTAAACTATAATTAGGCGGAACCTAAATAATTTGGGAATCCACAGAATTGTGTTTCTGTGCTACCTGATAATAAACCTCTGTTGTTAATTGTGCCTCCCTAGGTTAAATGGCATTGTTTCGGCTCTAAAATTAAACTGTAGTTCTTTCCCTCTAGCCATTAAGTGGCACCGTTTGATTTCATAATCATTCTTTAATATGTCTCCTTTGTTCGAATATTTTGTCATTCTCACTGTTTCATGTTTCAAGATTTTAAATTATAAATTTATTATACAGTTCTTGCAACTCCGCGAATAACTTTGAAAAATTTGTGTTAAAATAATATATTTGGTGATTTTGTTTCCCAAGAAAATCTGCGGAGCTCGCAAAGAACTTTTGAAAAGTTAGTGTTGAAATATTTATTTGTCGAACTTGTTTCTAGAGAATCTACGGTACTCGCGCGGAACTTTTGAAACTAAATTCCATACTTTTTTGTAAGTAAACTTTTATGTTAAGGAATTGTAATTAAGTGCTGTTTTTTGTCATCTAAAAAAAAATCCCCGTGTATAAACCTTTTGATGATTGAATTCAGTCACTTTAAGAACCATTTTGGGGCAACCAAAATTTATTAATGACTTAAAAATTGTATAACTGCAAAAAAAATTAATTCCGAAATAACAGAAAGTTGTGTCAAATTTTAATTTTGCGAAACAAAATTTATACGAGGGATTGTGTTGTTTCTGTGCTACCTGACAATAAACCTCTGTTGTTAGTTGAGGGTAAGATAAAATTAAAAGTTAGAAAATTGAAATTGGGCTTCAAGGAAGCCGAGAAAATTGGGTGTATAAATTAAAAGGTCATCCATGTGAATCTGGGCCTTCCTGAACAAATGAACTTACGCGCAATAAGTGCACTCAAACAGTGGTTGCACGACAATATATATATATATCATTCATTCATTTCACGTGTTTAATTGTGAAATTCATCATATATATTATATATATATAATATATATATATTATATATATATGTCACGTAAAGAACGACGCTTGTATAGGAGATATTCCGCGCAAGACGAGAAAGAGAAAACAACAAATGAAAAAATGAAGTACCAGTATCGCGTCTGACCGGCAATCGGAAGATCCCGGTTCGATTCCCAGGTGGTACTTCATTTTTTCATTTGTTGTTTTCTCTTTCTCGTCTTGCGCGGAATATCTCCTATACAAGCGTCGTTCTTTACGTTATTTATACTGCGTGTTCTTTGCAGTTGAATGTATATAATGTTACGGCATGCGGGAGGTGCCCCCTTGGGGCATTGGTTTCTGCGAGTATGTAGAGGAATTACGGCATTTGGAAGAGTGAAGACCATGGTGTAGTGGTATCGCGTCTGACCGGCAATCGGAAGATCCCGGGTTCGATTCCCAGGTGGTACTTCATTTTTTCATTTGTTGTTTTCTCTTTCTCGTCTTGCGCGGAATATCTCCTATACAAGCGTCGTTCTTTACGTTATTTATACTGCGTGTTCTTTGCAGTTGAATGTATATATATGTGTGTGTGTGTGTGTGTGTGTTTTAAAATACGGTAACAGTTGCATTTTAGTATAACAGGAAAGAAATAAGAACCATCATCTTTCCGCTTAACCAATGATTCTGATTTTCGGAATTCAGATCAGATGGTAAGAGCCAAGAATTAAAGTTTTACAAAGGCTCATTCGCTCATTCCTTAAAGGGCTAAACTTAAATTCAATTTATTTGCAGCTTAATGGCTTTTCGCAACAACAGTACACGAACGGAAACTGTTTGTAATTCAACCAAAAGGTAAATGTAGGCATAATAATCGCTCAAAAATAGACAAAATTGTCCTACGAATCTGCTCCTTTTGCCGTTACATATTCACGAAAGAGTCGGACACAACATGTGATAATGGGCGAACTGCGAACGGAAGTGGGAATTTGCATTCAGTTCGATTTCTTTAAGCGTGTTCAGCCTTGCCTTTTAAAGGGAAGCAAAAGCGGGAGCCTTGCGATTGCCTACAGTCTTCATGGAAGCCGTTCAAAGAAGCAATTCAATTTGAATGCAAGCAATGTACCCGATTAAGAAATTCAATTTGAACCATTTTTCCGGTCATTGTATGCTGAGAAGTAATACAAATTAGGGACCAAGTAACGTACCGCTAAAATATATCTTGTTATAAATTTACGCAATATTCATATATTAAACTGGAAGCTCAAAAATGAACATATTCAGTTTTGCGAGAATGAATTTTTCATCTTTTTGTTACTTGGCCTCGAAGAAGAGAAAACCAAGTTTTGTATTTTATGTCGGAAATAATGAGGCCCTATTTATTATTATTACTGTTTATTGATGAGCTAATTCACCCACAGTTGAACATCTCTCGTATCTTATGAAAGTGATAAAGAAAGTTAAGAAAAATTTATTACTGAATGCATAATCGATAAATCCTTGATGTCGAGTTTGAAATTTATTAATTTATTCTTATTCTCTCTCTCTCTCTCTCTCTCTCTCTCTCTCTCTCTCTCTCTCTCTCTCTCTCTCAAATTGTGTAACCAGCCATTTCGCGTAATGGCTGAAACTTTTAGTCACTTCGCGAAATGGCTGTTTCACTTGGTCATTTCACGAAATGACTAAAATGGCTGAAATTCTACCTTGGTCATTTTGTACAAGATCATTTGCCCGGTTAGGTCAAATGTATGCCCGGTTAGGTCAACTGTATGCCCGGTTAGGTCAACTGTATGCCCTTGACATTTGGTTAGGTAAGTTGTGTTATTTTCGTTAGTTTTAACGAAAATAACACGACTTAACCTAACCAATTGTCAAGGGCATACATTGACCTAACCGGGCCTTCAGTGGCGGACATCGGAATAACATTGAAGGCCCAGTTAGTATTTGAAAACCTCTATATTGAAAATTCAAATTCAAATGTGTTCAAATGTGTATTTGAAGAGTGTTTCTCACTTATTTGAACAGACCTGTCGATGTATGTATGTTTTAGCAGATTTAGTTAGTTAAATAAAGGTTTCCAGTTTTATTGTGATGTTTGCTATTTCTATGAATTCATGACAAAAATCATTTTAGCTATTTCACGAAATGCCCAAGGTGGAATTTCAGCCATTTCGCGTAATGGCTGAAGATTTTAGTCATTTCGCGAAATGACCAAGTGAAACAGCCATTTCGCGAAATGACTAAAAGTTTCAGCCATTACGCGAAATGGCTGGTTACACACTTTGACTGTAACATATATATATATATATTATATATATATATATATATGTGTGTGTGTGTGTGTGTGTGTGTGTGTGTGCGCGCTTTCTATTTTATGTTTATATTCTATTCTATTATTCTATTTTATATATATATATATATATATATATATATATATATATTATATATATATATATATATATATATATATTATAAAGTTAAGTGGAAATTCATAAATACAGAAATATAATAAGTGAATTTGGAAATAAAGCGTCAGAAGTATGCCTCTGGATAGGAAAAACGCAAAGCGAGCCAACATTATTAGCATGCATACAAAATTAAATTGAAAGAAAGATCAAAATTCTTTTCGCCAAAGAAAAAAAAACCAGATTCTTAAATGTACTGTGTAGACAGATGCTGAATAAATGATGAGGATAATAATGATAATAATAAAAATATTGAATAAAATAGAATCAACCCAGAAATAAACACATTTATTTTGGTTCAGTAACAAATAGTAACGGTGTTCGCTCTTTAGTACTCTTATTTACAGTGTTAAAAGCTAATGTGGCTGCTATAAATATTATAATGATAATGATAATCTTGACTGACGGGAGATAAATCCCATTAAAGCATAACAAGAGAGAATTTACGAACTACCAATTCGCAAATTAACAGTTAAGTTTTATTCCAAAGTTGGTTTAATAAATTAGGCAAATGACTGGTAAAGGACGAGCCACAGTGGACTTAAAATGGAGTTTAGGGAACAGCCGTTGAATGAATGGCCTCTCTGTTGCCTTGGAAAAAATATTCGGAGAAGAAATGTCGGAAGTGGCTGATATCATTGTAGATCTTTTAAAAAAAAAAAAAATGAAAGGATAATATAAAGGATAATTTAGAACTTGCTCTGGAGAAAAAAAATATTTCAGTTAAAGAAAATGGTGGAAAAGATATGGAAAATACTATTGCAAATCTTAAAAAACGAGAAAGAATAGTTTGAACTTGTTCATGGGTTAAATTACAGACTTTCGGAAGAAATTAGACTAACGTACGAATGTAGATTCCTTAGTGCGTGTGAAGGGTTGTCCCCCATTTTTCTTAATTCCCGCATTTTTCTTAATTCCCGTAAACCTGGGAATAATAATGAGGACTCTACTCGGGTTATATGATTACGAATTTGGTAGCGAAAGCCAGCTTAACCTTAAACCTAGCTGGGTCAAGCCTATCGGCTTACGTGGAAAAAAAAAAATTACGTCTACCTCATTCGAGAGCAGGCCTTGAGTTCAGCGGACGGCTCGTTTCGACTTTGGCCCTCCCTTTGTTCATGATACTTGATTAATTAAACTACCAGAATTTACCACATCCACTGAGAACGATACTACACGGTAGGTTAGCTCCTCAAGTACGGCGTCGCTAGTTACACACATTTGTTTGAAAAAAAAACCCAGTTGTCATTGCTCCACTTGTGGTCATTACTTGAACCACATATAAGTCATAATTGTATATGAAACTCGTCGGATATGAAACAGATATGAAACAAAAAAAAAAGACTAAAACAATATATGAAATAGTTTAGATCGAACTTTCTTCTTGTCTCCTCGAAGAAATCCTTTGAGGATTTTCCCTTTTACTGTCTCTAACGTGACTTCTTTCATCTCGTCCAACTCTTTCTCTCCATGGGCGTAGGGACCCGATTTTTGTCCGCCGGGGGGCAAGCAAGTTTTGCCTGAAAAAAAATAAGCGGAACCGAAAATCGACTTTTAAGTAATTTTTATTAAACACTATTTGTAGGTATACACAACTGTACAAAGGCGAGCACCAAGCAAGTTCAGATCTACAGATCTACAGGAGCTAAGGCTAACAAAGACCCTAAGATCCACTCTAAGGTTAGCCCAAGAGAAAGGAAAGAGGAGGGGGTTAAAAGAGGAGAATAAGAGGTTAAGTAAGTAGCAAAACCTATCATTCTTGGGTTAAAATTCATTCAGAAAAAGAGAAAGAAAGACTCCCCATCATCATCCGCTGGCCACTGCCGACAAGTCGGAAAAATAGTCGAAGAGAATAGGAAAGGGGTGAAAGATGAAAAGAAGTAAAATAAGAACGCTTACAAACCATGCAAACACAGTCTTAACTCACTGTCATACCATGCAAACTACAGACATGCAAGTAAAGAGAGGATAAGAAAGAAAAAAAAAAGTAGGTAAAGTAAAACAAAAAGTGGGTTAGTTTACGCTACGAGCTACATCTACGTTCGTGTTAGTCTAATTTTTTTTTTAATAATAATTCCATTGCTGGCATCACACGCTGGCATGTCACAAGCTGGCATTATCGTCAACAGACTCATCCTCGACCACCACCCGCAGAGCTCCTGTTGCTAATTGTTTTTTATTTTAAACAACGTTAATATTTTTAAAATGCCCATCTAGACGGTTCTTAAACATATTAACACTGGTAGAGTTCACGACGGGCGCGGGAAGATTATTCCAGTTATCAATTACTTTAAACGTAAAGAAGTTTTTAGCGATATTAGTAATAAAACGTCTGCCACGCAACTTAAATCCGTTATTACGAGTATTGCTATTATCGAAAGTGAACAGTTTCTCAAAATTTACGTTATCGATTTTATTAACGATTTTGAAAACTTCAATAAGCTCCCCCCCTTAATCTCCTAGTTTCGAGTGAATGCAAGTTCTAATTCTTTAATCTTATCTTCATAAGGCTTGTTGCGCAATGACGGAATTAGTTTCGTGGCACGAAGCTGAACCCTTTCTAACCTATCAATATCCTCACGCAAATACGGGCACCAAAACTGAACGACATATTCTAAATGAGGCCTGACTAGGGACTTGTAAAGGGGCAATATAATATTCTTCGATTTAAATTCGAAATTACGCGCTATGAAGCCTAACATCCTATTAGTTTTTGCGCAAGACTCCAGGCACTGGTTCCTAACTTTTAAATCCTTAGACACGCGTACGCCTAAATGTACTTCCTCGTCAACGCTCGCTAACTCTCTATCATCCATCGTGTACGTGTAATTATTGTTACGAGAACCTATATGCAAAACTTTACATTTATCTACGTTAAATTGCATCTGCTACTTATCCGTCCACTCCATAATCCTATTTACATCGTCTTGGAGCCTATTTCTATCGTCCTTGTTAACAACCTTACCGCCTAATTTAGTATCGTCCGCGAATTTTGACACGTTACTAGTCAATCCTACATCTATGTCGTTAATGTAAATTACGAATAGCAATGGACCTAACACTGAACCCTGTGGGACACCGCTACCTACATCCAACCTCCCCGATTCACTACCATTAACAACAACCCTCTGTCTCCTAGCACGAAGCCATTCCTTTAACCCAGTGATGGGCAACCATTTTTTCAATTTAGCCACAGGTGTGGCGAATCAAAGTAAAATTCGCCACACCGTGCATAAGTTGAGAAAATAGGTTGATAAATCGAAATATAAAATGAAAAATTGTTTAAACAGGTTTATTCAAAACATGTACATTTTGACTACTCACAACTGCTTTATACACAAATGATGAAAAAAAATGAGAAAATTTAATGCGAAATTTCACAATGATTTTGTTTGAGAAGTCTCAAAAATGTCGGCTAAATATTTGAACTCAATGTGGTTTCTTCAAACTGTCTGCCTTATTTTCACTGAAAACTTTTTTGCATAGAAGGCACACCGGCTTTTCATTTACTCGCATCACTATAAATTCCAGCTCACAGCTTTTTTGAAATTCTCGTGTCACATTTTTTCATTCGCCCGTCTTTCCCCTTTTAACACTAACTTCCAAATCAATGAGTTTGTCTACATTACTTAGCTCGGCATTATCATCTGCTGGTTCACCTCGTTTTCAAATAATCCACTTATCCTTCATTACGATGAAAATATTGAAGTTAATTATAACAATACAGAAAATACTTTGTTAACGACTGGGGCAGAGGAAAATGTAAAAATAACACACTAGAAACAGAAGCAACCACACCTACAGTCACGGTCGGGCCCTGACTGAATCAAATACTGGCGGAGAGTATCAGCTGGTAGCATTGTGTCAATGAGTCAGTCTGAGAATGGAATAGAAAATGTGGATCAAATGTAGAATTCGGACCCCAGCCTTCTTTAGTTAGCTTTATAAGGCTAACTAACGAAAATATCATGACCTAACCTAACCAATCGTCAAGGGCGTACAGTTAACCTACCGATTGGTTAGGTTAGGTTGTGATATTTTCGTTAGTTAGCCTTATAAAGCTAACTAAAGAAGGCTGGGGTCCGAATTCTACATTTGATCCAAAAATGTTAAATTGCAACCAGTACACTGTCGAGAAAAGGGTTTGTTGCATTTTATTGTTAGGGCCAAAACAAGGCAAACTCAAATTCGCCACACTCACAAGGCCAATTCGCCACTTGTGGCGATTGGCGACAGGGTTGCCCACCCCTGCCTGAGTCTAACCAGTTAGCCACCTAACTGCGTATACCGTGCGCTTTAACCTTCGCAATTAATCTTCTATGCGGAACTGTATCGAACGCTTTTTTAAAATCTAAACAAATAACGTCAGCCGCTCTATGCCTATCGTATTCGCGCACTATTTCGCTATAAAATTCTAACAAATTAGTTAAACAAGATCTATGGCGTCGAAACCCATGCTGACTACTATTAATCAAATCGCGACCTTCTAAGTGATCGATGATACGATCCCTAACTACGGATTTCAAAAGTTTACCGACAATTGACGTTAAGCTAATGGGCCTATAATTGCTAGCTACTGTGCGGTCGCCTTTTTTAAACATGGGCGTGACGTTAGCTTATTTGAAGTCTTCAGGAATAATCCCCGTTTCGAGTGACTGATTAAAAATCTTCGTTAAGCGGCCTACGATAACGTCTTTCAAATCTTTCAGTTGTCTAAGATATAACGCGTCAGGGCCTGGAGCCTTGCTAACTTTTAGCCTATCGATATAATGCGCAATTTCACCCTCGTAAACAGTTATTTCATCCAAAATAGTCTCGCTGCTAAATGGAACGATATCGTCCACATCGGGGATATTATTGACGTCTTCTACGGTAAAAACTGTCGCAAAAAAGTTATTCAAAATACCCGCCATCGCCTGAGCGTCGGAAGCCAAAGCGCCATTAGCATCCACGAGAGGGCCTATATTATCTTTTATCGGCTTACGATTATTCACGTACTCGAAAAACTTTTTTGGGTTATGTTTACTATCCGCAGCTATAAGTATCTCTAAATTACGCTTAGCATTCCTAACTGATCTTTTAACCTGATGTCGAAGCTCGATATATCTATTGACATTAGCTACCGTGCCATTGCGCTTTTTAAATCTATACGCTCTGTTACGCTCGTTTATGAACTCGCCGATTTCCCTAGTCCACTACTTAGGCCTACCATGATTTCTAGCGCGCTCGGGCCTACGAGGAATAAACTCCCTTTCGATATTCAAGAAACTATCTTCAAACGCCTCCCAATGCAAATTTGCGTCATTACCCATAAATAAATTATCCCAGTCCACTACTCTCATCCTATCCGCGAAACTATCAAAATCGGCCCTACGAAAATCAGGGACTTCTATTACGTTACTATCCTTAGTGTTTTCTATCAATTACTTAAATCTAATAATTTGATGATCACTACATCCTAAACTCTCGCCTACTTCTAAACCTTCGACTATATTTTCGCCGTTCGTCATCACCACGTCTAAAATATTGTCACCGCGCGTTGGTTCGGTAACCATCTGTCGTAAAAAATGATCTTACATGAACTCAATCAATCTCAAACCCTCATCGTTACCAGTAAAAGTCTCGTAATTAACGTTAGGGCAGTTAAAGTCTCCGACAACTATACTATCCCGATTATTAATAAAGTTACCAAGAAGTGTGTAAAATCTAGTATCAGTATCGAGGGGTTGAACGGGAGGTCTATAAACAACAACAAAATTGAAACTAAGACTACGCGCCCTAACTTCAACGCATATCGCATTAATTACTGCCGGAACATCTATCTTAACCTCGATAGCCCTAAAGGAATTACGAACGTACAGCAAAACGCCGTCACCAATCCTATGTAACCTATCATTAGTAAAGCGTTTAAAACCCGGCATATCAAGTTTCCCCAACAAGTCCCGAGTCACGGTATTTAACCACGTTACAACAATAGAGTAAGTTGTAACAGGTTATATCAAGTGGGGTACTTAATTACTGCCGTTTTGCGACAGGTTTTCCTTTCTATAATCAAATATTGCATGGGTCAAGATCTGTAGACATACATTTTGGGCAAAGAGATGATATCCTATATAAAAATCATAAAACGTTTCGGGTGAAATCGTGGTGATTGAAAATGTGTACTGGGCTTTTGGCCAACTTTTCGGGCATAATTGCCCTAAAAAATTTGGTCGGGCTGAATTTTTTTGGGGGGGTCAATTGGCTCCCCTGAACCTCCCCCCCGCTGCCTCCTATGCATATGTCTCTCTCTCGACGAATCACTGACTCGACTGTCAGTCTGTCATAGCTCCTTCTCTGGTGGCCTGTTCTCGATGACTCCTCCAGCGCTTGCTTTCTCCCTCCAGCGGACTTTTGTTGTTCATCTTGTGTAGCTACGGACAATTTTTTGTCTAGTTTTCATTGAACCTAAAAATTAGAAACCTTTATATGTATATTATTATTTTAAGAGTTCTTTACACTTTCTAACCTGTTTTATATTAGTTACTAACTTATTTGGCCTAGTTCAGATAATTAACTTACTTAATTATATAGATCTAGTGTACTATGACAATTAAGCTGTTTATTAATGTACGATTGGATGAAACGAAGGGTGTGACATCACGTGACTGTTATACTTGTTCCTTATTTGTGGAACTTTCATTCGTCCCATTGCACGTATGAACGTGCTGGAACTTATCTGTTTAAATTCATCTGAGGTCTATTTCCTAACTTTATATAATACATTAAGCTTTTTATTTAAATTACAAAAAAATTATTATATTTTATATTATGAATAAATTCATTATTTTTGCAATCCGAACAAGCGAACTGAACTCAAAGCAGGTAATAATTAAGAAGCGGGTAAGCAAAGCTAACAATTTAACGATAACTGAGATTCATGAAAGTGAACATGAAACTGGAAGTGATACTAAATATAAATTAATAAAACTCTTAAAGGAAAAAATAAACATTTCAAATGTTAAAATTAAATTTATTTACTTACTGTATAAAACTAAGTAAACTAGAGTCAACGAGGGTCCCGAGTCCTCGCAACAAACCTAACTTATTATTAAAAAATAAAGCCAGAAAACGAGGATAGTAAGAATATTGTTCTCTAAAATAGGACGGAAATATCGGAATCTGAGATTTCCATAAATGAATTCCTCTCCATAAAAAACTAAAGAGATGGAAAGTCACGCTCCAAGAACTTCAGGCTGCTAAAAGAACTGGTCACATACTTCGCTTCATTGGATCAAAACTCAACTGAGTTAAGTAAGAATTAAACCGAAATTGAATATAATATTTACCCCGGAGTCATAATGATACAGGAAGTAATGTTCGAGCAAGCAAGAGAACACATCTGCCCTGACTCAGGCGGGCTAGGCCCCAGGAAGTGTACCATGCGGTCACCCATCCAACTTCCACTCAGACCAAATGTCCCTCAACTTCTCTGATCGACGGGAAACGGTACTGCGACATGGCCATTGGCCACGACGTCGCCCATATTTGTATTGTAATAAAAAAAAATTATACAGAAGAAATCAATCAGTATAAAACATTTGTGCAGCAATTTAAAGTTTGCTTTTGAACTTATTAAATAACTTCAGTTTCTCTGTGAAGTTTGTTCTTTATTTTATACCATTCAAAGAAAATATTTTAAATTTTTTGCAGAAAGGAAAACAAATACAATGGAAGTATTAGACTCTATAAACAATATTCGAGGTTGCACAAATGACACAAAAGAAATTAATGAACTACTTAATGGCCTGTTTAATTTAGTATTTAATCCACTTAAATCTAACATGTAGATAAAAAAATCAAAACAACTCCACAAGAACTAAGGATTAACTCAAATGAGAACTCGTTCTATGGTATAAATTTTTCCAAAAATACAATTAATGCACCATCTAAACTGCAAAATAATTCAACTCTGAGGCCTGACGCCGAATGCAAAGTTTTAAAACATATGTAAAGAAAACATAGCGGAACCACTGTACAGCCTTGCACAATGCCCTCTATTACGATATATGCTAATATTAATAATAACAGGGATAAACAAATAAAACAAAAAATATACACAAAGAAAATTACTTTTAAACAAGAGCTCTCGTGAGATTGCAGTATGAAAAGCAAAATAATTCAACATCGGCATGATCTCGCACTCTCTTAAAAGTGTATATTGTTCCTATAGCTTTCGTTATGACAGCATTCGCTCTTAACAGCATTCATATTACACCTCACAGAGTGTTTTAAAGATTAGCAATACATAAAACTGCATACTCCCTCAAAAAGAAAGAATTATATAACCCAAATCAGTATGGATTTAGAGGGAAGGTCTTGCTTATATGATAGTAGCAATTATATAAAACACCGAAACTGAGAATACTTCCGTACCTATCAACCGTGCATCAACTGGGCATACACCACATGAAAGAGGAAATCTCCGAGTTTTACAAGATCACCGCGAGAGGGCTCCAAAGTCACGCTGTGGTCTAGCCTAGCAACAAACAGTCAGTGTGAAAATGGCGTCCGCACAGCAGAAGGCGTTTTGTGTGTTGCAGTTTTCGAGCTGTAAATCGGTAGTCACAGTGCAGCGTGAGTTTCGTCGACGTTACAGAACAGATCCACCGGGTGCTCAGAGCATCCGTCGGTGGTATCGGCAGTTCGAGGAAACAGGATGCCGTAGTCAGTGACAACGGACATGCTGGAGCGAGTATGGGAGGAATTCGACTATCGTGTCGACGTTGCTCGTGTAACTAGGGGAAGTCACATAGAGCATTTATGAGGTGAGAGACAAAATTTGGACAGTTTTTCTTTTGGTTGATGTATCACAAATCACTCTGTATTTGTAACATTAAAAAATATTCTCATTTGAAATCAGGTGAATCATTTTTAATAGCCCTGTATATATATATATATATATATATATATATATATATATATATATATATATATATATATATATATATATATATATAATAATAATTACAATTGAAATTTAAAACGTAGCACATAGAGTATATACACCCCTAAATTTGTTATATTTTCTATGTTAAAATTAGTGTAATATATTTTTTATAAATATTAGTAAAGTCTGTTTTTTTAGTAATTAAAACTTATATATAATATATATATATATATGATACACACAGACCATGCATGGAACAAGGAACTCTTCTACGATAATTAAATCCATTATAGTCCGAATAAGTAATAGTAAATGACAAATACTATAGTTTTTCTTTTTCATGATGCTAGCCCGATGTGGGCAACGGGTCACTCGCAAAGAGGCCCCAAAAATATAGCTTCCCTCACCAGCTATCTGCCAAGCATATAAGATCCAGCTTTGGGACAGGATCTAGGGTTTAAAGCAACCTAGCCCAGCTACATCTAGAACCTCAATATAAGCGAAAGACTCGCTGCCTTCACGTCGGATTAAATACATCAAAGAAAAAGGGGTAACTATTATATTTGTAACCAAAAAACAAACTTAAACCTCAACTGGCAGAATTGAGTGTCCACTTTTCAAGGCACATAACATGTCCGTTTCAAGATGGGAATGAACTCAGAATGGTTCCCTGAGGTTTTTTTCTCATCTTGAAACGGACATGTTATGTGCCTTGAAAAGTGGACGCTCAATTCTGCCAGTTCAGGTGTAAGTGTTGGTTTTTGGCTAAAAATATAAGAGTTACCCCTTTTCTTTGATGTATTCAATCTGACGTGAAGGCAGCGAGTCTTTCACTTATATTGAGGTTCTAAATGTAGCTGGGCTAGGGTGCTTTAAACCCTAGATTCTGTCCCAAACCTGGATCGTATCTGCTTTGCAGATAGCTGGTGAGGGAAGCTATATTTTTAGGACCTATTTGCGAGTGACCCGTTGCCCACGTCGGGCTAGCATCATGAAAAAAAAACTATAGTATTTGTCATTTACCATTACTTATTCGGACTATAGTGGATTTAATTATCCTAGAAGAGTTCCTTGTTCCGTGCATGGTCTGTGTGTATCATAAAAAACCTCAGGGAACCATTCTGAGTTCATTCCGATATATATATATATATATACACACACTGGAGGGCATTGTAAATATTATCTCGTAGGAAGATATTGCCTCATACGAAAATTCCTGAATTAATTTTCCTATTAACTGGGTTAATTCAATAGGATTTACATTTAATATCAAGCGCGAACAACACTTTACCATATTACACACCACTCAGCTGCAACACTGAAGAACGAGTTTCGAGCTATTTTCAAAATCTCGAGAGCATTTTGAGAATTTTTCATTGCAGAGATCTCGTATCAAGATCTAATTAAGGAGAGTTGTTTTTCCTACCACGCAGTAATATTGCTCTGTTCTCACAAGCCCCTAAAGGAACGAAACATCGCAGATATTGAAACCCTATACCAAGACCCTTTACACTGTAATAATAATAATAATAATAATAATAATAATAATGATTAGTGCTTGTTTACGCCAAAATGTTTGAAATTGCATTCACTGGAAAATTGCACTGAACGATATAAACGTATGGAAAATATTTGAAAAATCAGTTTATAATTGTAAAAAAAACAAAAGAAAAAAAAATAAATAAAATCACGATGGAACGACTTTGCAAGAAGGTTTTGCATTATTCCCAAGGTAACAAGACAGGGTACCTTAAGAAAGAAGATGAAAACTTACTTAGCATATACGAGGCTCTAAACTGTTTAATATCCTAAGGAGGGAACTGAAAGTCTACTAAATATTCAGTTTAGAGCCCTGAAAAACGACTTCATAAATTTCTAACCAAGTCCATAACAGGTTACGAGGGCAGGATGAGAATAGAAAATATCCGTCTCCCCTCACTCAAATACCACAAATGAAGGAGAATGTTGCTGTATTTAGGCTCACTCGCATAATTTTTCGAAACCAAGCTTATATATATATATATATATATATATATATATATATATAATATATATATATATATAATTACAGTTAGAGTGTAAAAATAGTGATTTCATGATATCCCTGAAATTTTCAGTAATTTCGCGCGTAATTAATGTTTCACTCAAGGACTTCAGGAAGATACTAACCTAACCTAGTCTCACAATCTTACTGAAAATTTCAGGGATTTCATGAAATCACTAGTTTCACAATCTTACACTAACATACAGTATATATGTCGCAGTCATAAAATTCTATGTCCCTAATAAGTTCGTCATAACGAATTGTCACAGTCATAAAATTCCATGTCCCTAATAAGTTCGTCATAACGAATTGTCACAGTCATAAAATTCCATGTCCTTAATAAGTTCATCAAAACGAATTGTCACAGTCATAAAATTCCATGTCCTTAATAAGTTCATCAAAACGAATATACTGTATTTTCGTTCATACATCTTAATTAAAAACTTAAAATTTTTATATCACGCTGCGATTTTCAGTATCATGTGGCTAACACAGAGTGCAGTTCACTGTTTACCCCATAAATCTTTCCCTCCCTAATCTATAGCTGACATCGTAAACTTTACAGTCCAAAACACACTCATATTTTATAATATCAATTTTCACTTCAGTTAACCAAGTCTCTCTCTCTATTCCCCAATATTTTTTGTGGACGATTTCTCTGTTTACATTTTTTGAAGAAGGCTTGTCCGACCATAAAATCCACATCTGGTTCTTTTCAACGTCGCATTTTAAAGCAGAGGTCCAGGGTCTATCAGAGGCGGGGGCTAGGAGGGCTTTGGCCTGGGCTTCAAGCTTAAGGGGGGGCCTCAAGTTTAGAAACTTTCAGGTTTGAATATAATATTTTGCAGTGAAAGTAATAATTGGGTTTAGCTATGGGCATCAAAAGCTGGAAGTGGCCCGGGCCTCTGTGGACCTCTGAGAGGGCCTGCAGAGGTTCATCACCTTTCTTGAGCTCCGATTAGTTGATTTCCATGCGAGTGCTTACCAATTAAAAGTTCAGATTTGTTACATGGCTCCACCCGATTCGACGGGCTTTATGGGCATATAACGGAAAGAACCGCCCAAAAAAGGTCATTCTCAAACTCTAAAATCCCCGCCTATCTAGGTTATTTAGCCTGGAGTACAAGTTTTTTCGACGTTCTTGTCACTCCTGTGGACCTCAGGCCAAGATCGCCCTTCGGGCGCCAGTGATCTGTTCTTACGATTCTGTGCCCTTCGAACAAGACCACTCCGGCGCAGGGGGCTCTGTTCTTGCTTGCCCGTCAGCCTGCTGCTCAGGCCACTCCCTTAAGCAGCTGCCCAGGAAACTTGTGAAACTCGAGTGACATTCCCTTGCCCGCAAAGGTATCCTACACTAGCTTATTGTGAAGTTTATCAAGAAATGATTGAAAATTAACTCCGATTAGTGTTATTAAATGTGCCTCACTCCGTATCCTCTGTATTTTTATAAAGAATATCATATAACTGTTATTCGTGTACCAAAAGAAAGAGTACAAAATAATGTTCACTTCATATCGCCAAACTCTTTCATTTTGTCATTTTAACTGCGCAAACTTTTCCATTTAATTACAATTAATTTCTTGCTTTGTATTCATCACTTTAAAGGACTTAATTTAAGTAAATATTAAAAAATTCCTGGTGTTTTGTTCCATCTTGGACTACACCGTCTACACGCACAAGAAAGAAAATTAACTACAGTCGACCCTCGACTTACGTCATCACCGTCTTACGTAATTTCGAGTTACGAGAAGCCCCCCATTGACTGTAATTGATTCGTCTTACGTAATTATTTCGTGTTGCGTAATAGCTGCGTAATCGCAAACGCAGTGCGTGACCACTCACTGGCAGGACGCCGGGTATTTCACCTTATTTCATTGTTATTTTTACTGTGCATTATATAACTCTCTCTCCAATGTAAGTCTAAATTAATTTTTTATTATTAATTTTTAATATGTATTTTTTTTTACAGATGGTGTTTCTTAATAATAATTATTAATTACCATTATAATTCTGTTTATATACGCACTGTTTTTATCAAAAAATTTAATTATTTTATTATTTTCAATACTTTTTTGGGGTCCTGGAACGGATTACCCGATTTACATGTATTTTGGGGTTCGATTTACGTCATTTTTGAGTTAAGTAACTCATCTCGGAACGGATTAATTACGTAAGTCGAGGGTCTACTGCATTTGCAAATTACCGACTCAACGCAACCTGTAACAATAAATTGATTGGGACCACCAAGAATTTCCTGTCCTTAGTGATCATCCCGACAAGTATCGTGCGGTAGATAAAACCGCGCGACATACAGTATATGTATTATATATATATATATATATATATATATATATATACATACACACACAAACATGGACCTAATTGAAACGCATTACAGCTGGAAGTTAATCTGTAAGCAGCAGGTGCGTTAACTTTAAATAAGTAATAAATCTAAATAAACTTTCAATTAAAATAACATTTCTCTGACAATTGAAGAAAGAACCTATGATAAATAGGTATATGGAATAAAGGAAAAATAAATTACCAAATTTATCCATGCTCGTATATCCTTTCCAAGTTTTAATTAAACAACTGCGTTCCCTTTAATGCTTAAGAATCAAATAACATTAAAACATTAACGAATATAAACTTTAAAGCGCAAAAGTTGAGAAAAAGTATGGAAAGAGAATCATAATTATAAGTTTGAATGTTTGAAATCTGAAATGTTTTCAGGTGTTACGTGATATCAAACATGGCGGAAAGATAACGTAAACTGATGGATCAAATAACGATTTTAATGACGATCTCAACGAACAAATTCTGATATACTTTCACAATTTGACATTGGAGCTGAAAAACCTTTATATTTGTGGGACTATACTCATATATATATATATATATATATATATATATATATATATACAACACACACACAGACCGTGCATGGAACAAGGAACTCTTCCCAGGAATTTTCCTAGAAGAGTTCCATGCACGGTCTGTGTGTATCATGAAAAAATCCCTCAAGGGACTATTCTGAGTTCAATCCCATATATACACACACACACACACACACACAGTATATATATATATATATATATATATATATATATATATATATATATATATCGGCTATTGATTGATGGCGTGGAAAACGCAGTTTAATAATAAACAGGAACATCAGAGAAAAAATAAACATCCTTCAAGGTTTAATAGTACCAACGTTTCGGAATGCACTAATTCCATCTTAAGGGCTAAAACAATAAAATGCCAAATCACATACAAAATACAAATTGCTTAATAACAATTTAAAATAAAGTTAAAAATTATAAACAGTAGCTAAGAAAATGTAAAACATTAAAACTAAAAGGTAAATAAATGTGAAGTTAAACAGTTACAATTATAAAAAGTAGCTTTTATATTTTTCCTAGCTACTTTTTATAATTGTAACTGTTTAACTTCACATTTATTTACCTTTTAGTTTTAATGTTTAACATTTTCTTAGCTACTTTTTATAATTTTTAACTTTATTTTAAATTGTTATTAAGCAATTTGTATTTTGTATGTGATTTGGCATTTTATTGTTTTAGCCCTGAAGATGGAATTAATGCATTCCGAAACGTTGGTACTATTAAACCTTGAAGGATGTTTATTTTTTCTCTGGTGTTCCTGTTTATTATATATATATATGTAGCGGATCGACAAGAAATAGACCAACAAATCGACAGACATACTTTCTTTCCACGCTACCATAAAACAGTTTGGAACACACGTGGGCTAACAAACAATGGAAAGTCTGTTCTTTCCCAAGGCGCGAAAGTAAGTTTTTATCAACCCAAGGACGCGTTTACAAGGCGTCTTAAATAATTGGCATGAAGTCTACGTCACAGGCCTACGGTATAAAAGGAGCTTCCACTTTATACTCACTCTCACTCACCCGTACGCTCACCATCGAACGTCCACCAACCGCTTTCCGGCCCCCTGGCCGGGGGCCACGGCCGCTACTTTCTTCAGGGCCTACAATTTGTCTTCACGTAAGATCTACAGACCACCTGCAGAAGCAATCTTTCGAGGCCCAACCGGAATCACTTCGGGCCTGCGGTTTGCCGGGTCGGCCTTCAAGTTTCTCCACGTTCCTCGAGATATCTTCCGCACCACAGGCCTACGCCTGCAATATCACAAGGCCAGCCTGCACCTCGAGAAGTAACATCACCTCAGGCCTCCACGAAGCCTACATCCATCATCTCAAGAGGCTTAACGGACAACGACAACTCCAATCTGCGTAATAGGTTTGTCTTCAACCCGCCTTCAACAAAGTTTACGTCACCATAAGCTAAGTACATCATAATCTAAGTACTCTTGAAGCCTACATTAGCCTACCGCCGAACGGTAGGCTATACTCCCAAAGTTTGTAATCACGCGTTCCAATTGACTCTCGTGAAAGAACGCAGTAGGCCTATCATCCAATTCAAGTGTCATTTCAATACCGTTGTTTCCGCGTATCATCCGTCATTATGTTCAAGTCATATTTGTGTGTTAAATATTCTCTTGACGTAATCATTTAACATCACATGATGTTCTTATATATAAATGATACTGTGCAAGCATTTCAATCCATTATTATTAGGCCACATCAATTATTCTATGTGCATCCATGCAATCATTTAGCCTACTTAATCAGTGTCATGTTTTTCCATTCAATGTACCAAACGCACGTGCATTCTTTATATCATTAACTAGGCCTATTCAATGTTACATGTCGCATGCCATTTACATACCATCGATGAGTATTACATTATTTATTACGTGTCAATTAAGCTATTAACATTTCATCTTATTAGCTAAGCCTATGCCATAAGCATAACGTAAAACTACCAATTAATTACTGTCAGTTCTTTGTTATATCACAGTGAATAAAATAACGGATTTATTTTCATAATAAACTACAAAAGTAAGGTGTCTTTCATAACCTTAATATTAATTTGCTTTGGGCGTAAACCGAAGCTGGTGACCTCGCTGCCATTTCGGTCACTTCCAATAGTATGGTGGACCTAATCAAATAACCATTCATTCCAATCGGTGATACTGTATTACATCATAAATTATTAACCCAGCCTATCATTATAAATCAGTCAGTCATTGCCTTAATCAATCGTTGCATACAATTAAATCATTATCACCTTAAACGGCTAAAACTAGGTCCACTATATATATATATATATATATATATATATATGAAAATTATTTCACGAAAGTGACACGTGAAAAATATTTATGATGAATAAAACAACGAACTTTGTGTTTCTTTTCCCTTCGTGGTTTTATTCATCATATATATATATATATATATATATATAAATTATATAAAATTACCCAATTCCGATTCGAACCCACCACTTCTTTAGTAGAAAATGTGGGCGTTACCGACTATCCTACGATGAGATAAAAGTTTAATAACCTAAAGAACCTCATAACGCTTTCACGCCCACAGGCGTTTCAGGTATTAATCCTGCCGCACTCGAGCTAATTGCACAGATGGAATACCATGCATGAACTCGTACGATTTTGTATAAGGCAAAATTACCTAACCACTATTCGAACCTAACACTTCTTAAGTAGAAGGTGACGGCGCTAGCCACTACACTATCAGGAAAAAAGTTCTCACCTTCTACTTAATGAAAAAGGTGAGGACTTTTATTTCGTCGCAGAGTAGTGGCTAGGGCCTTCACCTTTTACTTAAGGAGGCGTTGGCTTCGAATCGTGGTAGGGTAATTTTGTATTATGCAAAATCGTGCGCTTTCACACATGATATTCCATATATATATATATATGCTTATAATAATAATAAACTTCAGTGGGAGCCCGGTAGCTCAGTGGTTACGGTGGTGGACTCTGAGCGGTGTGGCGCTGATTCGCTCCCGGCCGCTGACGGGAGTTGAGTTGGCCGCTTTCTCTGTTTCTGCTCTGGCTCATGTGATCCTTGGGGCCACACTCACCCCTACGTAGTGAAGACAAAATAAAATAATGAAATTATAGCTTGGTACCGTCATAAGGCAGCCAATAATACTTTCTTCCAAATTAAAGTTGTTTTCAAGCCTCACTTCACGTTACAACTTTAAGATTATTATTCTACAAGTTAAAGTTGTTTAAAGGATTTATCTAAGCCTTCGTTGAAGTTATCTGAGTCTGATTTTGAAATGTAACCATCTTAAAGTCTAATTCTTTGTTTTATAACTATCTACAAGTTCAGAAACATCTGAAGCAGCTTTACAGAGAAGAGAGAGAGAGAGAGAGAGAGAGAGAGAGAGAGAAGAGCACACACACACACACATGATAATTTCAGTAAATATATTTTTGCCAGACATTATCTTCACAAAATGGGCTGGCTGATTGCGAAAGAAGCAAGTTTACACCAAACAGTATAAAAAAGCGGATTTCAGTAGACAAAAAAAATGTTGACTCATTTGGATTTTTTTTAAAGATAGTCCATATTTTCAGTTTTCCGATAGTGGTGGTACCCTGCCCAGAGTCATCAGTGAAGCATCTGGAAGTCAACACGAAAACATATCATTGTTCGGGATGCGATTCGGGCCACAGAAACCGTAACAAGCGCTGGCTGATTCGTTCACATCTTTAAAGAGGGATTCCTTTCTGTTTATGACAGTAGTCATTTCTCACAACAGGAAGTGCAGTTCGAATGGAAAAGAACAGCCGTGGCCTGTCTGCCCTTACTTATCACCTTATCTGTCACCTTATTTGAACTCATGTAAAGCCATTTGACACTGAAGCTTTGTGGCACTTTGTACTTGTACTTTGTACTGTACTTCGACTTGGTCTGAAATATTCCTCACTGCTCTTTGAAAGAATCAGTGCAAAGGAACTTCAACCTTTTCTTTTTTTTAGAAAAGCCAATATTGCAAGACCCATAAAGACTGAAAACGAGTAGCTGCTTTGCTTCGAGCAAAAGGCCATTCTTCCGAGTAGTAAGTCCATATTGATAATACCTGTATTTAGGTGGTCATAAACACCTCGTTATAGGTCTATAGTTTTACTACAAAAATTTCGTAGATTAGGTACGGTAATATACTTATCAACTGCGTATCGAATGGCATCAATGAAGAGTCCGCAAAAGGTCACTCTTACGAAAGCGATTTTCGCTCTCTGTTCAGTTAAAGTTCAAGAGCTCAATACATCGAGGTTATAAAGATGCATGAAAATCTTCATTACATTCGGACTAACGACCAAAAATGGTTCTTTAGCAGACATAGAGTGCAGCCCAAATGGACATCTTCGGACACCAAGGGTCACCTTAATTTCGTAACTCCCTAAAAAGATGTCAGCATCATAAAGCATTTCCAAAGTTTTCATATCAACAAAATAACCATTAAATAAAAGGTCTTCTCAGGACAACAAGGCTTTAAGGTTTACCCCGACCGGAACTAAATTACTGAAGTTATCAATGAAATCATCAACATCCAAATTATCAGTCTAAAGACATGAGACACCAACTATACAGGGTGTCTCATAAGTCCGGTCTCATAGGGAACGTTATATTTGAATTAAATTTACAAAAATAATACATTAAAACTAAAACAAATATTCAAGTTGATGTCTTGTTTTGGGACCTTTTTTTTTGTTGCAGGTAGAATAACACACAATAGCTAATATGGAAGTAAGTTACACTCCTCAGGAAAATAACGCACAATAGCTAATAGGGAAATGAGTTACTAAAAAAAAGGTCCCAAAACAAGACATCAATTTGAGTACTTGTTTCAGTAATTGTTTGTGTACTTGTCGTCAGGGAGCTGATGAGGTGTACTTCTGAATACACGAAAGGCCTTGGAATCATTTTTCCTTTTCCTTGTGGGTTTGCATCATTCATTCATTTCACGTGTTTAATTGTGAAATTCATCATATATATATATATATATATATATATATATATCGGGTGGTCCGAAAAAAATGACGCATTTTTTAAAAATTAATATCTCAGTAACCCCCTTCCTTATCATGACAATTTTTATATGCAAGATACTTTCAAACTTCTTTTTTTGAATGCAAGAACCGGAATTCTGATATCTTTTATAGTTTTCTCGCAATTAACAAAAGTAACAACATGGGTCAAAAAAACGAATATCATGAGAAAGGAAAAATTTAATCAGAAATTTAACTAATTAATTTACAGTAAATGATCGATTGGACCACCACTCTGTTGACACACTAATCTAAGTCTTTTCTTCCACACAAAAATAATACTTCTTACTTCATTAATGCCAATTTCTTGCCAAGATTCAAGTATTTTACTTTTTAATTCTGATTCGGTGAATTTTTCTCGTCGACCTCGGTAAACCTTCTCTTTTAGTAACTCCCAAATTGAGTAGTCCATAGGATTACAATCTGGGCTTTGTGGTGGCCACTCATTTTTCGTTATTAATTTTGGTGTATTGCTAATCAGAAACGACTGTGTGGCGTAGCTTGTATGCGACGGTGCTCCATCTTGTTGAAATATGAAATCATTTTCTTGATACAGGCGACGACAATCCGGCAACAATTTTGTTCTTAAAAGTTCAATGTAATTTGCAGAATTCACCTTTGTCTTTTCAGTTTCAATAAAATGAACATCTGTCTTGCCATTCCAAGAGACCCCTGCAGATATCATAACCTTTTTGGAGAATCTTGACGTTTCATGATACAATCTGTTTATTGAAATGTCACACTTTTTACCACGCCCGTAGACAACATCATTTTGACGGTTTCGCGGAATTTCTAGAGTGAAATCTTTTTCATCCGTGAAGACTATCTTTTTAATATCAACGACAGAGAAATTATCAAGTAACTTTCTGCACCTTGTTTTTTTTTATCCTTAACAGTATCACTTTTTCTAGAAGATACTATTCTTTTGAAGGCTTTTAGTTTTTGTGCTTTAATTATTCGGTGTACAGAAGTCTTTCCAATATTCAAATGTTTAGCAATTGTTCTTTGTGACAAATGACTTCCTGGTTTATCTTCTTGAGAGCAGATTTTATCGTTGATGTAATCCACATTTTCTGGAACCGAAGCTGTTTTAGGTCTACCGCTTCCTGGTTTTCTGGCAGTACTTCCCGATTCGCGAATCTTCTTTAAGAGTCTTTCCACTGCACGCCTTTTCCACTTTTTGCCGGGAAACTCTTGCAATAACCTTCCAATCTTCCATCCTTTTTCACAGTAACAATTTTTAATGAGAATACGATCTTCCTCTGACAACATCATTAAGGGTACTGACGAATTGTTAAAAAATAAAAATATCCACAATTTGACTTGTTCATTCCTGTAGAGTTTTGTAATAACTTACAAAAATATCGCATGATATCGTATAAAAATGATATCGTATAAAAAACGGATATTATATTGCGATTTTTGTTTTTTGACCCATGTTGTTACTTTTGTTAATTGCGAGAAAACTATAAAAGATATCAGAATTCCGTTTCTTGCATTCAAAAAAAGAAGTTTGAAAGTATCTTGCATATAAAAATTGTCATGATAAGGAAGGGGGTTACTGAGATATTAATTTTTAAAAAATGCGTCATTTTTTCGGACCACCCGATATATATATATATATACACACACACTGTATAATGGTAAAAAATAAAAGTGTATTTTTTGCGTGTCCCACCCCTTGAAAATGTTCCTTTAGTAGTTAAATTGCTCTGGTCAAAGTTTCTATTCAATCTGACAAAATTAAGAGGTCATGTGAAATACTGTACAGGGTGTTTATAAAGTCCCTATCTATTTCAGTGAAAACGTAGCTAAAAGGGTAAAATTCAATAACACTATAATAGAAGGCATATATTTAATGAATACTTAAGCATATGATTCTACATGAGCACCATCAGTATCTCTACAGAGTTCGAATCTGTCAGCAGCATTGCGGAACACATTTTGGAGCATTACGGATTATTTTTGTAACTGCTGTTACGATACTAGCACGTAAATGTCCTAGCTTCATTCCGATAGCATTTTAAACACCGTCGTCTTTCAACAAGATGGGGCACCTTGTCATTACGCAAACATTGTTCGGGAGTACCTAAATGAACGATTCCCAAATCGGTGGATCGGACGTGGAGGCAACAGGCCCTGGGCGGCTCGATCTCCTGACCTAACGCCCTTGGATTTCTTTGCATGGAGCTTTATCAAATCAAAAGTCTATCAAACGAGGGTTACAGATCTGTAAGATTTACGTGCTCGTATCGTAACAGCAGTTACAAAAATAACCCCTGTCATGCTCCAAAATGTGTTCCGCAATGCTGCTGACAGATTCGAACTCTGTAGAGATACTGATGGTGCTCATGTAGAATCATATACTTAAGTATTCATTAAATGTATGCCTTCTATTATATTGTTATTTAATTTTACCATTTTTGCCTCGTTTTCACTGAAATAGATAGGGACTTTATAAACACGCTGTATATAGATTGGTTATAAAATAAATTTCGGCAAGATATTTTAGGCGACCTCTAAACATTTCTTGAACGTCAGAAAAATTTAACACAATAATTATTTCATAAAAACAAACATTTATGATGAGTAGAGGCACAAAATTTTGGACTTTTGAAATTAAGGACCACCCTAATATATACATATGCAGTATACATATGAGGCGTCGCGAGTATGAGGGGCGAACTCGCCACATAGGTGATTTTGTGATTGGTCCACGAATGAATAGTTCAACCCTCCCCACCCCCATCCACAGACAATTGGTATAACCATATACCCCCTAGTCCCCCTACCCTTCGTACGCTCAAAATGTAGTTTCAATGCGTGTATTTGCTCATACACAATAGTCACAAAGTTCAAACACGTCTATCTCAAAACTGGTTTCACGAGTTCGCTCTTCGTACTCGCGATGCCTCATATATATTCTACTTCTTGCCATCTCCCTTCATTCCCTAATGAGGTGTACTGCTAAATATTTAACACGAAAGGCCTTGTAATCGCTTTTCACTTTTCTCTGTGGGTTTACATTATTTATTATTTTCAAGTGTTTAAGTGCGAAATTCATCCCATATGCTCGACACTGAATTCAAAATTCAAAAACGTTTCCAGAATATCAACCATTTAATGCAGAGGTTCTGAAACTGGGGGTAATTACCCCCAAGGGGGTATTAATATGGTAAAAATTTCAACATTAAAGGTAATTTCAGTTATTTTCATTACTTAATTTTTCCACTTTCTTTACAACTTCGGCATTGCAAGTTTGTGTGGGGTAATGAGATTAGTTGAGATCAGGAAAAGGGGTAACGGGGTCAAAAAGTTTAAGAACCACTGGTTTAATGTATATTTGTCCCGAAATGAATATACAAAAAACACTTTAATTATATATTTATTTGTCCAGATAGTGGCAAAATCCAAATGACATTATATTCTGAAGTTATATTCAGTTAATAAACTTTTCAATGTCTCCTGTTACTAGCTATAATTAATCTATTATTTTTACTCTCGTATGCATCCCTGAGGCTGAGTTGGAAAATATGTTTTCAGAATTTGAACGTATAATAAGATAAATTATAGCTAATGATGGATGACATGTAGAAGTTTCTTAACTGAATTAAATAAACTTTTATAACTTTTATAACTTTTTACAATGTCATTTAGATTTTGCTGCTATCTGAACAAATAAATATAACTTATAATTAAGATTTGTTTTTAGTATATTTATACAGGGACACCCTGTATTAAATGTAAATAACTGGTAAGAAAATTCAAAGCCTCCTTTTTAATTACGTGGTTTTAGGATTTTTTTCGGTACTTTCCTGTTATCCCGGACCCCAGACTTTTTCCCAGATTCGTACGCCATTTGCCAGATTGCCAAATTTCATTTCCAAATTTTTTTAAAAATGTTAAGTAACTAACCAAACCTAACCTAACCTAACTTAACCAGGGGTTAGGTTAGGTTAGTTACTTAACATTTAAAAAAAAAATTTGGCAATGAAATTTGGCAATCTGGCAAGTGGCGTCCGAATCTGGTAAAAAGGCTGGGGTCCGGGATAACAGGAAATTACTTTTTTTTTCAATGCATGCATGAATAAAACGGCAAATAATGTTAGGTTTTTGGTATATTAATTTTGGGACACACACACACACACACACACACACACACACACACACACACACATATATATATATATATATATAGGGTGAACCAAATGTAGGTGGACAGTAAATGATAACGTTTATTTTGAGAATACATATTTTTTTTTTATACTATAATACAAAATAAAATTTAAATAAATTTAGTTATAATATTTAATATAATATAACACAAACACCATAGTTATAATGAACACCATAGTTATAATATAATATAACACAAACCGTATTCAACCTACTGTCCACCTACTTTTGGTTCACCGTGTATATATATATATATATATATATATATATATAAAACAAAAACAATAGCATCAAACCTACAAGCCATAGGTCTTGGAATAATAATGTCATCGGATGCAGAATTCAGAGAGCACTGTAATATTCAAATCACACATGCTAGAAAAATAATGGCAATTATCTGGAGGAGCTTCCGCAGCAGAAAATCAAACATCATGCTAAAATTATGGAATATCTGGTTCTTCCAATAATTCACTGCACAACAAAATTTCTGTCCTTTGCACAAATTCCGCTGATTTATATATAGGGTGTCCCAAAACAAACTATATACTCTTATATATGTGATGCTATAAAGAGTATATAGTTTTTTGGGGGACACCCTGTATATTTTGATGTGCTGATTACGAATATGTTATTATTTTTTCTCTAACACCCACCATTTTTCCAAAAAACTACGTTAATGTTCCACAAAAATTATCCAAATTATATCAAACGCCTGCTAAGCAAAGGAATGGCCCTACAGCTATTGGTCATTATTGTGTTGCTCACTGATTGGTTATTTGAAATGTTGTGTTGTTGTTCTGTGATTGGTCTAAAGGTGGTCAGACGATTTCACAGTGGCTAGCAGTGGAAAATTCTTATTTTCTTTCATTATTTCAGGTGCTCTGTTGGTGTTTGGTGTTAAGGTACTTTTCTGTTGGATCTACTGTGTTCGTTAATTTCTTTTGTCGAAAATATTCATTGCTTTCGCGTTTTAACTTCAATAATATCTAGAAAATGTGTAACCAGTGCCGATTTATTTTGTTATGTGTGTGGCGAACCAACATTGAAATCCCCAAAACAAACATTTACCCCTCTGGTTAAAAAGGCATATGAATTATATTTTGGATGCAAAGTGAATGATCAGGACAGAAGCGTGGTTACAGAAGCGTGGTTACAAGGTTCACGTCCATCAATGCCGTTTGCTGTCCCTATGGTCTGGAGAGAGCCAAAAGATCATGTTAATGACTGCTACTTTTGTTTAACAAATATACGAGGTTTCTCTTCTAAATCCAAACATGCAATACGATACCCAAACCTGCCATCAGCTATGCGACCAGTTCCTCACGATGAAACCCTGCCAGTTCCTAAGCCACCAAAAAATTGGACTTTGGACGAGAAATATTGCCACTCCGAAATTGAAATTGAACCACAAGCAGCCAGTGAGTTTGCAGATCCAGAATTTCTACCATCCACACAGGGCCGTAGCTAGTGGTATTCTCCAGGGGAGGCTACTGGTAATATAGGGAAGGCTACATAATACCGATAATATAGGGAATTCTTTGTGAAAATAAGACAAATGTTAAAGTTGAAATTTCATATATATACGCATTTATTGGACCAGGTGAATTAGACAATTACAAGACTGAATTATAATTGTAAAATTACTTGGTAAACAACGTGTTAGGATGTAGAAAGTTTAAACAAACGAAACATGACTTAGATACAATACAAAATACAAATTAGTAATAACTGTAAAATAGTATAATGCATTGCGGTACCTTTTCTTTTATTCCAATCTAACAGTTATTGAAAAATAAACAACAACAGAAACATTGCTTCCAAATTTAAAAACAAAATACAGTATTTCAGTACACAATAAAAAAATTAAAATTACTTCAAAACAGTTGCAACTTTCTGTTTTTCTGATCATTAAATTTTCTTAAAAGAATATTCATATTGATTGCTTTCGTGCGTTCTTTTCTCAAATGCCAGTAGAACTAAATTTGCCATTCGTTGGTGACACATTGCTAGTCTTTGGAGACGATTAATCCTGGTTAAAACTGAAAAAGTGGATTCACATGTCGCAGTGCTGCATCCAAATATTTGAGCAGCTGCCAGTAAATTATAAGTGTCTTGAAAAGTAATCCTTTGTTCAAAAATTTAATTATTACGATTAGTAAAAATGCTGATATTAGTAAAGACTGTAAAGTACTTATTTTAGTTAATCTATATTTAGGGCTTAGGGGAGGCTCAAAATTTTCCAGGGGAGGCTCAACCACCCTTGGCGACCCCCAAGCTACGGCTCTGCATCCACATCATCGTCACCTCACCTTATTACACAGGCAGAACTAAATGATCTCGTGAGAGATTTGAATCTTTCGAAAAATCAGGCTCAACATCTAGGATCTAGGCTGCAAGAATAGAATCTTTTAGAAAAGGGCACCAACATAACTTCATGTAGAAAGCGTCAGAATGATTTCCATTACCTTTTTTCCTACAAGTGATGGTATTGTGTTTTGTAATGATGTAGGCAATTTAATGGCGTCTTTGAGGCATCAACACAAGCCGGAGGAATGGCGTTTCTTCAGTGATTCCTCCAAATTAAGTTTGAAGGCAGTACTTCTACACAACGGAAATACTTATCCTTCTGTCCCAATTGCACGTGCGGTCCACATAAAAGAAACATATGAGAATATGCGTATTTTACTTATAATAAATATAAGTGAAATATTTGTGGTGATTTAAAGTTATAGGCCTTCTCCTTAGAATGCATCAAGGGTACACAAAATATTGCTGCTTTTTATACAAATGGGACAGTCGCGCTAGAGGCCGCCATTTTGTCTATAAAGATTGGCCTGCCAGGATGAGTTTTGTTCCAGGACAGACAAATATTTCCAATGAGCCTTTCGTAGATAAAAAAAAAGTGTTATTGTCACCACTTCACGTCAAACTGGGCTTGATGAAAAATTTGGTGAAGGCTATGGACAAGAACAGTGAGGCGTTTATTTATTTGAGGAATATATTTCCAAGGTTAAGCGAAGCTAAAATCAGAGAAGGAATTTTTGTTGGCCCACAAATAAGGAAAGTTATGAAGGATCAATTTTGACAGCAAATTAAATGAAGTAGAAAAAGCAGCATAAGTGGCCTTCAAATCGGTTTGTTCAAACTTCCTTGGTAAAATCAAGTCTGACGATTATGTTACTGTGGTGAATGAGATGTTATGGTGCTATAACTCTATGCGTTGTAATATGTCCTTGAAGGTGCATTTCCTTGACTCTCATTTAGATTTCTTTCTAACCAATTTGGACGCCGTTAGCGACGAGCACGGCGAAAGATTCCATCAGGAGATAACCATTATGGAAAAGCGGTTGCAGGGAAGGTGGAATTCCAGTATGTTGGCTGAATATTGCTGGTTTCTCATTAGGGGAACTCCCGAGAGTATATGCAAACGAAAAACATCAGCAAAAAGATTTTAATTGTTCTGATTTTGTAATAATTATGTTGAGGTATTCAATATATTCTAATCTGTATATAAGACTTTTATTACACGTCCCTTCAAAATGGTGAGTGATATACTGTAGATATTCTGACATCAGATTTGACCTCAGCGCATCCAAATTTATAAAAATAACTTGGTTTCGTTTAAAGGATAGAAAAAGTTTGTAATTTTGTCGTGCAGTGTAATTGAATATTGCTCAGTATTCACAAACCGAGACAATGCAAATACAGAAACCATACAAGGGACTTTCACATCTAATATAGATGAAACGAAAGATGAAGGCTACTGGTCTCGACAACAATCTCTGAAATTCTACTCCCTGGAAAGAAGACGCGAACGATACACAATAATTTTACGGATGAAAAATACTCAAGGGTTGTGTCCTTAACCTTAGAGATGAAACAGAAACACACTATAATGAGAGAAAAGGAAGATTTTGTACTGTCCAAAGTGCAGTGGGAAAGAGGGCCATGAAAACGAAGATGGAAATACCCTCAGAATACGAAGCCCAAACCTTTTCAACGCTCTGCCAAAACAACAGGAACCTCCATCATACCAATCTGAATAACTTCAAGAACCAGCTGAACGGGTTCCTGTGCAAAGTCCCTGACTAACCTGGCTGCGAAGGCAGGAGTAGAACGGAAAGCAATTCTCTCCTCCATTAAATCCCACAAATGAGGCAAGATGTTGTAGAGGGGTCAATCGCAGGTCGATCCTGAACCGTTGTTCGAACCCATCCCAAGATATACAGTATATATATATATATATATATATATCAGTGGCGTGCGGTCCATGGAAGCAAGGGAAGCAATGCTTCCCTATTCAAAGAAAGAAGAAAATGCTGTATTATACTTTAAAGTTTAAACAGTTCAATATGTGTTAATAATTTGTACAAAATCATTTTATTATACTATTTATAGCATTTGATTGGTAATCAGGTGGATACATAGTATATACATTGGTTGCCGTTCGTGCAAGAACCTTTAAGAAAGCCGACGCAAAAAATCTCGAGTTGGACAACAATTGACGAAATGCATCCTTTTTCCCAATGACTTTCGCTTTTTTTTTACTGTTACAAATTGTTTCTTTCCATTCTAAAAACTCGTTTAATGTTTAATAATGTAGTATTTATTGAATACAACAAGTTTCATATATAGTTTTTCTACTAAAAAATTTCATGGCCATGTTAAGCGAAAAAGAATATATATTTATCGTTATTTTATCCTTCCCTATGTCAAAAAAGGAAGCAATTTAGATTTCGCTGTCCAGATCTTATAGTTAATTTTCTTGAAATATCTGGCAACTTATACGTGCTTTCTTTGACATTCATCGCTTGAAAAGTGAACTTTTGGTTTTATACACTGACAGTGATGTTAAAGGAAAACCAGTACATGAATTACTTTATTATTTGAAAAATGCCGAGTTAGATGGAGCTCTGCAACAACTTACAAAACTGTGTGAGTTAACGTTGACTCTTCCAGCCACCAGTGCCTCAGTTGAGCGTTCATTCTCTCATTTAAAGCGAATACATAACTACGCTAGAAATGCGCAAGGGGAAGAAAGGCTTGCAAGTTTAGCTTTAATCTCAATTGAGAAAAAGCTTCTTAAGGATATGAAAACCGATGCCTTTTACGAAGAAATAATAGATATATTTAATAAAAAAGAAAGAAGAATAGAATTAACCTATAAGTAAAGTAAGTAGATGATTATATGTGTTTTGTTTTTATTATATACGAGTATTTTAAAGTTTTATTTTTATTTTATATAATCTTTGTTGTTTTTGCTTGAATTGCTTCCCCTTGACGAAAAATCACCGCACGCCACTGATATATATATATATATATATATATATATATATATATATATATATATACACACACACACGAGGGTGGGCTGAAAAATAATGCCTCCACTTGAATATTTCTGGATTTGTAGAGGTAGCCAGATAAAACCGGTTTTGTGTTATAACCTAATATAGCCTACACTCATTCCACACGTTGATTCAGTATTGATTACAATGGAAAGGAGTAAAGACGTTCGCTTCAAGCAACGTGCCGTAATTAAATTTTTGATCGTGGAAAGTGTTGCTCCCATAGATATTCATCGGTGAATGCAAGTTGTGTACGGCAAACAGTGTGTTGGTGCGAGTACCGTTCGACGTTGGGCGAGGCAGTGTAAAGAAAGAGAAGCAGGGCAAGAAGATTTGCGAGACAAACCGCGAAGTGGAAGGCCTGTAACGGCAACCGACGAGTCTCATCGGAACTACGTTGACGAACTGATTCGTGGAAATTGTCGCATTAAACAAAATGAAATTACTGCAATGCTCGATATCTCCAAAGAGCAAGTGGGACACATTCTCAGTATTCTTGGTTACCGAAAGGCCTGCGCCAGATGAATGCCTTGCATGCTCACTGCCGAGATGAAAACTGAAAGACTACGCATTTGCCAAGAAAAACAGCAACGCTTCCAAAATGAAGATGAATTTCTGCATAGCATTGTGACAGGAGACAAGACGTAGGTCCACCATTATGACCCAGAAAATAAACGGCAATCCATGGAGTATCGGCACAAAAATTCACCGCAACCAAAAAAAATCAAAGTTCAAAAATCGGCTGGAAAAGTGATGATGACTGTTTTTTGGGATATCAATGGTGTTGTTCTCGAAGACTTTACGGAAAGAGGACCAGCAATCAACTCAGCACGTGATATTGAAACTCTGAAGAAGTTGAAAAAACGGATCAGGAAGGTTCGCAACCACAAAAACGCAGTCATTGTTCACCATGACAACGCACGGCCTCACACCAGTGTTCAAACGCGAGAAGCAATTGAGGATCTGCAATTCACAGTCTTGCTGCATCCACCATATAGCCCCGATTTAGCACCAGGCGATTTTCACCTCTTTCCTAAACTTAAAGAACATCTCCGGGGAAATCGCTACGAGTCTGACGAAGAAATTAAGGTCGCTGTGAGATTTTGGTTTCGTAGTCAAAGCTCCGAGTTTTTCCGGGATGAATTTCAAAAACTCATTTATCGTTGGCGTAAATGTATCGAGTAAGAGGGTGATTTTATAGAAAAGTAAATCTATCGTTTTGAAGAATAAACTCTAAGGTACATATCTCCTTTTGTTTCGATAAAATCCTTCAACCCGTTTAAAATTTATATGAGTGGAGGCATTACTTTTCAGCCTACCCTCGTATATATATATACAGGGTGGGCGGAAAGTAGCTCCCTATTTTGGATTGGTAAAAAAATATGTATATTATCCATTTATTTCAGAAGAAATAATATGAAAAGGTAGGCATACATGGTAGGTTTTCTCTAAAATTCAATGTGGGCTCCAACTCTTTCCACCAGCTTCAGGAGCCGCCCAGGAATGGTGTCCACTGACTTTAGCAGGAACTCCGGCGGGATGGAGGACATGACTTCCCGAATTCGGTCCTCCAGTTCTTCCAATGCCCTCGGTTTGGTGCGGTAGACTTCTTCCTTTACCCACCCCCAAAGAAAGAAGTCGCACGGTGTCAAGTCGGGGCTCCTGGCTGGCCATTGATGTGGACCACGACGACCCATCCAACGCCCAGTGAAGTGGGCATCCAGTCACTCACGGACAACAAGAGCGAAGTGCGGAGGGGCGCCATCTTGCATAAATATCAGATCGTCGATGTTCTCCCATGTGCTGACAACCGGCCAGACCTCGTTTCGCAACATAGCAAGGTACCGCTCAGCATTCATGGTGTTGCGCAGAAGGAACGGGCCCACAACCTGATCTGAGGTCATACCACACCACACGTTACACTGAACCGATTCTGCCGTTTTTCAGCGGTAACCGTGCGACTTCTTTCTTTGGGGGTGGGTAAAGGAAGAAGTCTACCGCACCAAACCGAGGACATTGGAAGAACTGGAGGACCGAATTCGGGAAGTCATGTCCTCCATCCCGCCGGAGTTCCTGCTAAAGTCAGTGGAAGCCATTCCTGGGCGGCTCCAGAAGCTGGTGGAAAGAGTTGGAGCCCATATTGAATTTTAGAGAAAACCTACCATGTATGCCTACCTTTTCATATTATTTCTTCTGAAATAAATGGATAATATACGTATTTTTTTACCAATCCAAAATAGGGAGCTACTTTCCGCCCACCCTGTATATATATATATATATATATATATATATATATATATATATATATATATATATATTAACGGAGGGGTTAATTTAATAAATTAACCCCTCTGTCTATGGCCTTGGGCGGTTCGAGGTTGACAGGGGTTCTGGTTAGGTGGCAGCAACGGATTTGTCACTCTGGAGTAGCTGGTACCGTAAAGGGAATCGCAGTAGTTTCTCTTATACTACTCTCCAATTTCTTCTTGTAGTGGATCGGAGGCTTCTGTGAAATTTACTAAATTTTCTAATGGTTCCTGATTCTTCTTGTACCGTATCGGGAAATTATTTTTTCTATTTTGAGACTAAGTTCTCTGAAGAGAGCAGGGCTCGAAGGAGAAGACAAAGTTTACTGCTTCTAAAATGTTACAGGTAATGCTCAACCTCTAGGTCAGATTAGAATTATCGGAATAATCAGAATAAGAATTTGAAAAATTATACGAGTTTATATGCACAAATTTTGGTGACATTGTTATTATTTAATGTTGACCTGTTTTTTTTTTTTTATTCTCAATAGGCTGATTTTTTTGCATATTATTTGAAGATAAGGTAAATTTTTTAGCTGTTACAGCGTCAAGACAGATAAGCAAGATATTTGAAGATAAAGCCATATTTTTAGTTTAAATAGCATATTGACAGATCTGATGTTATCATGATCTGCCGAGTTAACTAAAAATGGAAACTGAAATATGCATTTTATTATGAATTACACTTAAACATGCATATGAGCAAAAATTAAAGGCTTAAGATTTAAAATTAAACGTTAAGCAAGCCATGACTTTATCTTTTACAACTAAGAGAGAATGTATGAAGAAAATGAACATTGCAGAATTTAACACGATTACATGATTAAGCTAAATCTAAAAAAAATAGTTAAGTAATTTAAAAAAGAAATAATTCATCAGTTATTCAGCAAAAATAAAATAGAAAGAAAATCAATTTTTTTCCCAAAACTTGCGTTTTATATACAATTAGAGTGTCAAGCGAGTTTGGAATTTATAAGCAAAAATGAATATAAGAATTATTCATTTTTCATTTTTATAAAAATTAATATAAGAATAATTTATTATTAACTTTTACATATATACTGTATAGGTAGGTGGCAAGAGGAAACTACGTCCGTGGAGAAGTCTTTGGAGGAAGTATATGATCAAGACTGAATTGCTATTACATTATTATACAGAGTCAGAATTATGTAATATTATGACATAAGTATTACATAATTCATCTTTTTTACAAGATAACTTTTTTTTAAATTTTCCTTATGGAAAATGCATCACTGTGAAGTGAAATTAAATTTGTAAATATTCATTCTGGGTTACTCGTCATTTGCGTTTGGCTTTTCCGTATGACTGAGCACTCGATCAGGATGATGTACGGTAAAAATGCCAGAAGAATGTCATAGCTAATAATGGCATTAGTTCAATATATGACATGGTAAAAATACCATACGTTAGGTTAGGTTAGATGAACCGAAATAACTATGATAATAATATATTAATAGTAATACAGCATTGTTATTAATACTGCATACTATGTATACTATGGCATTTTTAACATGACATTTTTACCCTGACATTATTACCTATGGCACATTTAGTGATAATCAATAAATATATTTTAAATGATTTTTGCCTCCATACTTTTGTATTATAGTTCCAAATATATTTCGTGGTCTATTAAAAGAGACGGACTGTCGTTTCAACCCTCATAAAGTAATATAAATTAAGTATATTTTAATTGATGTTCAGAAAAGTGATGAATATTTCCGTCGACGTCCTCTTAGATAATAGAAAGAGCAGGAGACAACCAAAGTAAAACACGTGGTTCTTCCTACTGAAGGCGCACATGTTTCTGTTCATGGCATCTCAAACTCGCGGAAAATTATCGTATTTAGCTCGAACTTGTAACTATATCTATTTGTATATTGTGATGGTTAAAAAATATTAACTATTTATGTTGAATGCCAGAGTTTGATGTGTCGTATTTCTCAAAAAGTTTTCTAAGGCGTTTAAATAACGCGTGTCACCCCTTGAAATATCATTAGCATTTCTTAAACGAAGACAAAACCGACGAGTGCCAGGTGCCATAAATCCGCCTTAATTGAAATAAAAATGCCAGTCCAAATGAGGTTAAAATTAATTTTTATAGAAACTGCCACTAAAGCCAGCGAACGCAAACACAAATCCTCACATACACCATATATATATATATATATTATATATATATATAATATATATATAGAGAGAGAGAGAGAGAGAGAGAGAGAGAAATAATTCGATCCCTGAAATTAATACGGGGAAACTGCTCTTCCTGGCCAACGAAGGAATCCCGATTTAATTATTGGAGTAAAGCGAAATCATTCATCCTCAATTACTCAGAATTTGCAAGCAGGAGAACCTCGAGAGATGTTCTTGTAATGAATCAAAACGCTTCAGAATGGTAATGAATGCCAAGAAACATCTTGCTTAAAATATTACCTAATTAACGTAAATGAATGCGTACAGTGTACTAAAATAATCATTAATGTGAAGTTTCAGTCATTATTAATGGAGTTCCTTCAATCTCCTGTAATTCATTATTTTATATATATATATATATATATATATATATATATATTGCAAGTGTTTATTCTTAATTTTTATTCGGTTTGAATTTCATTTAAAAGAAACTGAAAATTTTTCATATAAATGAAGTTTTAATTTGCGTCTTAATGAAACTTGACATTTAAGTTATTTTAATGGGTTTATCGTAACACCAAATTTAAATTATAATGAGGTTACTCATCTTATTATGACGAACCATTTTTTGTATTATTTAAAAAAAATCCCAATAGAATCGTCGCTTTGATCTATAGGGTGGGCAAAAAGTCTGGGCACTCCCTCTAATGTAAAAATTAGATATGTAAATACTTTGAGGAGGAGGGGTGGGTGCCTTGAGTTTTTTCCCACCCCGTATATTACTGCGTAAACTTTAAAAGTTTGGTTATTCAGTCACAGCACGTTAAAATAGATAATGATTAGTGCTTTAATAGATTTGGTTTGAGGTAATTTTCATATCATTTATATTATTTAGTTGCCATATAAGAGGCGGGGTCACCAGTTTGACCTTCGTGTGAAGAGAGATCAACTCACGAAACTGCAACGAGGTGAGCTTACGCATGACCAGATATTTTACTTATATTTGAGGAAATTAAAAGTTTAAAAATAAATACTTTTTTACTTAATATGATTAAATCTTCGTAATATAATATATCATGACTGATGTATTATTTAAATCGTAGTCCAGTCATTACTTTGACTTATAATATTGAGTAAATTTTAAAAGTTTGTATATGCATTCGATGAGCAAAGATCTTATGGCAAGTTAAATTAACTTGTCATACAGGTTTAATGGTTTAACTATTGTTTCCTTATTTTAAAAGTAATACACACAGAGATAAACTTTTGAGTCAATTTCCTAGTTGCTCTATAAAGCTTAGTTAAATTATTTTGTTCCTAGACATTTACCTTAAGTTTATCGTAAAATGTTCTGAAATCATTACTCGATTGACTATCTTTACTTATCATAAAATTATCCATAATTCTTCTCCGACCACAATCTTATATTTGTTTTCTGTCCTATCGCTCTAATTCGGCCTCTGGACCCTCCCAATTGCATTTGCCCTTAGGCAGTACTTCTCTGATTTCGCATGAAATGATTACTGCTTCCGTGGCTGGGGGCCTCCTAGTGTGCTCAGCGCATCACCTACGGAGGTGATTCTTTCGGGCATGTGGGCGTACATTCCATATTCTATTCCTACTATTAATGCAAAAAACAACCTTGGTTTAATTTTGTTGTTCTAATGCTATCCGCAATAGAGAGGGGGCTTTCAGAAGGTACAGTCATCATCCAACTCCTGACTCTTACTCAGCTTATATTTCTGGCCGGAATAGTGCAAAATCTGTTCTTCGACTCGCCAAAAATTCCTTCATCCGACAAAAATGTGAAAACCTATCCAATTCTAATTCTTCTCGATCTTCCTTGCACCTAACCAAGAACCTCTCCAACAAATTGACTTCTTCTTTCCCTCCTCTTTTCCATTCCAACGGCACAGTTGCCGTCTCTTCTCCTAATAGAGCTGAACTCTTCGTTCAAACTGAACTCTGGATGATTCCGGTGCTGTTCCTCCATCTCCTCCCTCTGACTTTATTATGTCTGAAATTAGAATCTCTTCCAAAGATGTTCTTTATGATCTATCTGGGCTTAACTCTAGGAAGGCGTACGATCCTGATGGTGTTCCTCCTGTTGTTCTAAAAAACTGTGCCTCTGTGCTGACACCCTGTCAAGGCAAATTCTTTCGTCTTTGTCTCTCATCTGGTACTTTTCCTTCCTGCTGGAAGTTTGCTTTCATTCAGCATGTCCCAAAGAAGGGTGACCACACTCAACCCTCCAACTATCGTCCAATTCCTTTGATTTTTTGTCTTTCTAAAGTTTTTGAATCTATCCTTAACAGAAAGATTCTTAAACACCTTTCTTCTCACAATCTTTTTTCAGCTCGCCAGTATGGGTTCCGCAAGGGACGCCCTACTGGCGATCTTCTTGCATATCTCTCTGACTCTTGGTTATCCTCCTTTCAGGATTTTGTGAAACCTTAGCTTTTGGGGTAGACATATCAAAAGCTTTTAATATAGTCTGGCACAAATCTTTAACTTCCAAATTGCATTCTTTCGGTTTCTATCTTTCTATCTGTGCCTTCATCTCTAATTTCCTTTCTGACCGATCTATAGTTACGGTTGTAGGATTCTTTCCTGTCACTCACCCTTTTTCTTTTATTTATCAATGATAAAGTAAGTAGCACTTCCTGTCCTAGCCACTCCTATGCCAATGATTCCACTCTTGTCTTCTCCACCCGCTTCACAAAGCGTCCCTCTCAACAGTCACTTCATGCTTCGCGTGGGACAGCTATGATGCACCTGGCCTTTGATCTTTCTACTATTTTTGATTGGGAAGGGAAAACCTCGTGGCTTTCAATGCCTCAAAAACTCAGTTCCTTCATCTGTCTACTCGTCAGAATCTTCCAGAATCTTCCCTTAACTTCAGCAATACACAACTCAATTCTTCTTCTTCTCATAATATTCTTGGCGTTTTCTTTTCTCGTGATCTTTCCTGTTATATATATATATACTCTCTTTCAAAAAACAGCTTCTAAGAGGTTAGGTGTGTTGTACCGGCTACGCAGTTTCTTCACCACCACTCAATTGTTGTCTCTGTACAGGGGTCTTGTCCGTACGTGTATAGAGTACGCTTTTCATGTGCGGGGTGGCTCAATCCACACAGCCGTACTTGACAGGGTGGAATCAAAGGCTTTTCGTCTCATCATTTCCCCGCCTCTTACTGACTGTCTTCAATCCTTCTCTCTTCGCCGCAATGTTGCCTCACTCTCTCTTTATTATCGCTATTATAACGGACACTGCTCTTCTGAATTCTCTAACTGCATGCCTCCTTCTCCTTTAAGTAGAACACCAGTACCCGACTCTCGACACATTCCCATTCCTTTTCTGCCCAACTTTCTAACACAAGGTCTAACCGGTATTTTCAATCTTTCATCTACTGAACCTCCATCTTCCCCCTGTCTATGACCTCCAACATTTGAAACGCAGAGAAAGTGTTGAGGCATCTCGAAAACCCTGTACCTTGATTTTGGCTTTGTTCTTCCTTTGTAAAGGCGGGGGAGAGGGTGCATTTTTGCTTTTGGGCCCCTCTTTCTTGTGTAAAAAAAAAAGACTGAATTAATTCTTGAAAGCCAGCGTGCCCTATTATGATAAAAGTACATTTGTTTTTCTGGAAATGATGTCTTTTATTGTACGTAAATTAATTTTTATAATTTTGTAGTAAAAATAAATTATTTAATTTAACATATAAATTTAATTTTCATTGTGGAGGTTAAGTAGACTCACATTTGTCGCTGTGTGTGTGCGGTCCTATACTGACCTTCTTGGGTTAAAATGGTGGCAAATGGAAAGAGGAATAGGCAGTGATAAGTATTAAATGACCAAAATTTGTTAAAGAAATGGTAAATAATGAATGAACGTTAATGGCTTACTACGATAATTAAACGTTATATAGGAGTTATTAATCGGATATTGAAATAACTAGGGGTAGTATTGAAAATGGATCTCCCTGTTTCAAATAGGAGAACGAAGTTCAATATCGACACTAACTACATAGACTGTCAGTTATCTTTTTAATTAAAACTAAATTTGCAAGCATATATTTAACCATTCTGAAGCTAAACATACATTTAATTATGTGAAAATAACACACACACACACACACACACACACACACACACACACACATATATATATACATACATACACGTGTACGTGCGCGTGTGTGTATCACTGATAATGGAGAAGGGGAAAATACTCTTTTGTAGAAAGAGACATCTCTCGGAAGAATCATGTATTCGGTACCCAATCACAAAAGAACGAAGGCGTGGCATAAGGCCATTCCACAATTAAATTCTAAATTATTTGGGGGTTTCTGAAATTATCAATATATTTCCCGTAGGCTTTTCTTCGGCTTTTTTCCCCGTCCGATTGTACTTTTACATAATGAAAATTTCTCATTAAAAATTCCTAAACTTTATTTAAAATTAATAAATTGTTTTTCCATATTTTTTTTTACGAATTAAACCTTTAAAACAGTTACGAATTTGATAAAAAAAAAAATTATATTTGAGCAGATTTTAATTATGAAAAATGTTTTTCTCTTTTTACTATTTTGAAAAGAATTTTTAACATTCACTTTGATTAATTATCAAATAATTTTATTTTAAACGGTTCTGAAAAATATTACATTCTCCGCATCTCCGATGTTAGTATAATGAGTGCCAAAGCTTTGATTCTTAATGGCACTGTTAAGCCTCTTTTGCTCTTTTATGGAAGGAAATTCTCTAAAAGTTTCAGTTTTAAGTACAGTCCAAAAATACTAAGAATACAAATTAATAGTATATATATATATATATATATATAGGGTGAACCAAATGTAGGTGGACAGTAAATGATAACGTTTATTTTGAGAATACATATTTAATTTTTTTGTATACTATAATACAAAATAAAATTTTAATAAATTTAGTTATAATATTTAATATAATAAAACACAAACACCATAGTTATAATGAACACCATAGTTATAATATAATATAACACAAACCGTATTCAACCTACTGTCCACCTACTTTTGGTTCACCGTGTATATATATATATATATATATATATATATATATATATATATATATATATATATATATATATAATTAAAAAAGAACATTGAATTTTTAGTAAAAAACAATTATAACTTGGGTTTGGTAATATTCTTATCGAGGTTAACCGTGTTAACAGAACTAACTTCGTAGATGAGTAAAGGTCTTGGTTTATTTATTGAAATATGATACCAGTTCCTGCTGAGAGTCTTTATTTTAGACATTTGGTAAATTTAGGCATCTTTTGAAGGTAAATAATAATCAGTGAAGAGGAGCAGAAACTGATACAGCGCTCAGGCCAACTTATACGGCCCATTGAGCTACATCCTAGATTATTATTATTACCAGTGCCATCGGGAGTCGAGCCCACGACCTCAGAAGTGTCTTCACTTCGCTTACAGTTTGAAGGTGAATGTGAAAGAGTAAAGGTTTTTTAAATTGTGTATCGCCGATGCAGTGGATGTAAAGTTCAGGTAAATGTAACAACCAGGGAGTTCATTTCCTCACGATATGAGGGGGAGTTCATCCCTGGAACCAGCAGGCGGGAGCGAACCAGAGCCTTATCACTCAATGTCCGCTACCATAACTACTGTATTGAACTACCTACCAGGCGCCCAGTTAAAGTCCAGACTATTGAAAATGCTAAAAGTTTACGTGTAATGCATTCATGTTAAAAAAAAACCTTTTTATTTTATGTAGCTAACGTTTCATTGCCTTTGAAGTTGGAAATTTTTCCAAAGAAAAGTAATGCTTTTATATGATATTCATTCCAGAAAAAATAATCGCCATATTAAACAAAAATTTATAATCTGAAAAGCAGAGGGCACCTGAGTTGCATCAGCTTTCCTTTGTAAATGTAAACTTTAAAATTTTACAGTAAAACACACACACACACACACACACAGATATACATATGTAACTGTAATGAAGTGTATCATTAATTGTAAAAAACATAAAAACTATGTAAATTTATGTATTATACAGTAGAAAGGACTCACAATTTTTTCAGCTATTTAATCGGGATATTAAGCTCCATTCTTTCATCGATTTGCAGTTACGATTCATTACAATTTTTGTAATTAAATTATTTGATAAAGTATGGAAAAAAAATAAGCGTTTTCTTTTTATAAAAAATTGAAGCCAAAGAGTTTTTAATTTCTTCAATAAAAGTATATATAATTAGGCTCCAAGTGAACTATTTTCCAATATGTTAGAGGGAAAAAAAGTATTCCATCATATTATAATATTCAACAAACGCATAAAATCAATACTGTCTTCTTATTTGTGGATCATAAAAAATTGATGTATACTTAAACGACGGTGCTTCTAATTTGATCGCGAGAGAATACTGTGGCGTGAGTTTGTTTTGTCAACTGTTTGCTTGGCTACATCAAAAAAGGTTTGCTATTTTTCCTTGTCTGTATCACTACTTGAGAAAATGTAATAAAGTCGAAAGTACTCGGCAGAAATGTTTTGTTAAGGTTCTGAGTTTATACACTATATATGTATATATATACAGAGAGAGAGAGAGAGAGAGAGAGAGAGAGAGAGAGAGAGAGAGAGAATTAAAATAAAAACAAGGTGATTCATAAAGCTTGCATTATTTCATCTGAAATATTTACAGTATTATTTGCAGAACCTTGTCCCATTCTCAAGACTAAAATAATTTGGAAAATGAGTAACAATTCATATTAGAAACAGATAAAAAGTATATAAAATAGTGAAGCTTTAAAGGTTAACAAAGCATTACTTTTCTAATATTTAGTCCGTAATTTTTTTGTTTAAATAATAATATATAAAAGAATAGTGGTTTTATCAGTATTTAAGTTTGGTTTCTTTTTCTTTATAATCATTAATTCGAGGATCAAAATGTTTTGTTTATTATTAACTGAAGAAAGTACTTTAAAATCTTTATTTTCCAATTTATAATTACATCTATTTGCTTGGCTACGTGAAGCTGATGATTCTAAGTTAATAAGAGGTGTATCTGTCCTATAGCTAACACCTCTGTGTGAATCAATTTTTACTTTAAGAAGTCCGGACGTACAACCGATGTATATTCCATCTTTACAAGACCAAGTAAATTCATAAATTAGTCCAGACTTCATCAAAAGTGGGATTGGATCTTCTTTGAATTGAAAGAAACAAAAAATAAAATCCTTCCATGGAACTAAGTTATAGTTTGTGAAAGACTTTTCAATCAGTTCGAAGGTGAAACCTCGGTAAATAAATATTTTCATTAAGGACAGTAATAATAGTTTCTGAACGATAAATTAAATTAAAACTCTGCCATGGAAACTACACCAAGCATCCCATGCCGGTCCCAAGCCAGGATAAAAGAGAAGGGTATAGTCGCGACAGGCTCAGCAAGCCGGTGACTGAATAAGCACTGCTCGAGATACAGAAGAGATAGACTCGGAAACAGGACGGATCTCAAGGACGGAGAAGCTATCTCCACTGACAGGCTTCGGCCTAATTGGGAATGGAAGAAGAAGAAATTAAATGAAGAGTTTTTGAGACAATTAAATCAAATAAATCCGTTGAGAATCCGTTATTATCAAAATAATTAATAAAAAAAGTGTTTAGAAATTTGATTTCGTTATGAAAACCAAGGAATGTAGAACTTAAGTGATAAACGCGGTATACTAAAGTCTGTATTGAATTTATTTTAAATAATAAAGGACAAAAACTATAGAAATTGATAAAAGTAAAAGTACCTTTTCCGTATACATTAGTAGAAAAGGGATCTTTTTTCTTGTGATTTATATATCCAGGAATGGTAAAGAACCATTGTTTTCATATTCAACAGGAAATGAAATAATTGGATGTAAACTATAAATAAAATTTAGGAAAAATGTGGTTTCTTCTAGGTTATTCAATAAAACAAAAGTGGCATCCGTATATCTAAAGTAGTAACAAGGTCGAAAATGATTAGGGCAAGATTTAAATACTCCACGATTGAAAGATCTTTCAAAAACTCTAACCGAATTTCAAGGAAAGATTTAATTTTTTGTTTCATGAATCCATTAACTGTAGGCTTTTTCTTTCAATTCAAAGAAGATCCAATTCCACTTTTGATGAAGTCTGGACTAATTTATGAATTTACTTGGTCTTCTTGTAAAGATGGAACATACATTGGTTGTACGTCCAGACTTCTTAAAGTAAAAATTGATTCACACAGAGGTGTTAACTATTAAAGGACAGATACACCTCTCATTAACTTAGAATCATCAGCTCCACGTAGCCAAGCAAATAGATGTAATTATAAATTGGAAAATAAAGATTTTAAAGTACTTTCTTCAGTTAATAATAAACAAAACATTTTGATCCTCGAATTAATGATTATAAAGAAAAAGAAACCAAACTCAAATACGGATAAAACTTTTATTTCTTTATAAATTATATAAATATAAAAAAATTACGAACTAAATACTAGAAAAGTAATGTTTTGTTAACTTTTAAAGCTTCGCTATTTTATATAGTTTTTTATCTGTTTCTAATATGAATCGTAACTCAATTTATAATTTTAATCTTGAGAATGGGACAAGGTCCGAAAGGCTGATTCTTAAATAAGTATTTCAGATGAAATAATGCAAGCTTTATGGATCATCTTATTTTTCTTTAAAATTATATATATATATATATATATATATATATATATATATACTGTATACTTGAGGGCTTTGTCCTTAACCTTAGAATTGAAATAGAAACAAACTGGAATGAGAGAAGAGGCAGATTTTGTACGGTCCTAGCTGCTGGGGAACAGGGGGCCATGAAAACGAGGATGGAAAATTCCCTCAGTATACGAGAGACCCAAAGCCTTTCAATGCCCTACCGAGAGAAGTAAGCAATCTCCAGCACACCGACCTGAATAATTAAAAGAACCAGCTGGACAGATTCCTCTGTAAAGTCCCTGACCAGCCATGCGTGGCTGGCTACGAGGGCAGGAGGGGATCAGACAGCAATTCCCTCCTTCACCAAATCCCGCAAGTGAGGCGGGATGCTGCAGAGGGGTCGACCGCAAGTCGATCCTGAACCATCGTTCGAACTCACACAAAGTACTACAGAGTATATATATATATATACACACACACTGTATATATATATATATATATATATATATATATATATCGAGAGAGAGAGAGAGAGAGAGAGAGAGAGAGAGAGAGAGAGTTACAAGAAGTTACAAGGACAAGAGGAAGCCTTAAAGACCTTTTGGTCCGCTTGGTGAGGATCTTGTAAAAATATCTAATTGTTGATCACTGTAATAAAATATTCTTGTATTTTTCTTGTTAAACTAAAACAAAACAAAACTTATTAATAGCCTTTCTTTACTAATGACATTTATTTGATTGAAAAATCAAATATTTGACCCATGAACAATTTTTAATTAATCTAATTACGCGTACATTATTGTAGGGCCTACCGTCAATTGGCCACTATATATATATTAATTTTTTATTATTAGCTGTATTGTGGAAGTTAATTTTTTCTTCTGTTAATAAACTTGTCACTTTCGTCATTTTCACTTTTATGTCACATATATATATATATATATATATATATATGGGCTACGTAGTGGCCGATGTCGTAACACCGCTTCTCGAAGATCAGCGAAGTTAAGCGACATTGGGTCTGGGTAGTAGTTGGATGGGAGACCGTCCTCTGCGCCCAGATTATGTAGCGACCCGTGGTTCGGATCCCACGTAAAGCTGTAGGTCCCCTCCGTCATATGACCTCAGATGTTGCGAAGGAGGTTAAACAAAAAAAAAATATATATATATATATACAGGGTGACCCATAAGTCCCAATCGGTTATAATTAAAGCGAAAATACAAAAAATAAAAAAAGTAAAAAGTTTAGAATAAGTTTAGAAATATTTATTGGTTATTCAAAATGCAAAATATAACCATCTCGACAAATATTCTTTCCTTAGTAATCGACTACGACAGTGTGAGCTCCGCTAGATGGATTTTCACTTTAATTATAACTGATTGGGACTTATGAACCACCCTATATATATATATATACAGATGCAGACAGACAGACAGACCAGAGGTAGGTTTTATTGCGTTGTATATTGGAATATTATAATTTAATAATACAAAGTAAACATCTTCTTTCCTGTGAAGTTCGTTTTATCGTTACAAACGATTTGCCCCATTATTATTCATTTACTACTTCAAAGCTTCATCAAAGGTTATCCTTTACAATAATGTGTTTTCAACCCAATGGACACATCGGATACACATATTCAATTAGTAGTCAATTGCAAACCCAGTTCCTTTTCTATGCGAGTGATCTTCAAACATATCTTTGGGAGATCTCCAACCGTAATTAATTGTAACTGTAACCGTAATTAACAGTGTAGTTTTCTCTTCGCAGTCGTAATAATAATGTATGGGTCGTTGAACTTCTTTCATGACGGCAAAGGAAGGTCATGTGACGGAAGAGACCTAAAGCTTTACGTGAAATTCAAGCCATCTACGGGTCGCTTCATCATCTGAACCCAAATGACTGTTTTTTATTTACTTACATTGAATAAATTCAGCTTCGCTTAACCCCGCTAATCTGACGGGAACCGATGTTGCGACGAGATCACGACATATATATATATATATATATATAGTGTCTCGTTGGCACTACAGGGTGTCCCATAAGTCCGGCATCATAGGAGAAATTCATATTTTTCTATTTCTACAAACCATAATTCATATTTTTCTCTTTCTACAGGCCATAATGTCTGTGAGCAAGGAAGAAGGAATCCAGATAATTCTACTCATAGGAAATCGGAGTCAAAGAGAGGCCGCTGCTGAATTTAACAGACTGCACCCAGACCGCGAGCCAATAACACAGAGTTGTGTTAGCAGACTTGTTGCAAAGTTTAAGGAAACAGGATCCATAGAAGATAAACCACGCAGTGAACCTTCAAGGAGGTCCACTGACGATGATACAGCGACTGCCATCCTGGCTCATTTTAACAGAAGTCCCAATAAGTCTCTTCGGCGAATGTCCGCCGAGACAGGAGTGTCAAAAAGTAGCATCCATCGCATTCTTCAGGCTCACAAATGGCATCCATATAAACATCAGATCGTACAGAAATTAAGCGAAGATGATCCCAACCGGCGAATGGAATTTTGTGAATGAGCTACGGAACAATATGCTCGGGATGCCAATTTCCCGTCCACCATTCTGTTCAGTGACGAGGCTGTTTTTTATGGAAATGGTGAGGTAAATCGACAGAACACCCGCTACTGGTCTCAAAACAACCCTCACTGGTATACTCTTCAAAGGAACAAGGTGCATCTCGGGTGATGGTATGGTGTGGCATTTGAAAGGATCGCATCATAGGCCACCTCTTTTTCGATGAACATGTCACTGGAGGCACCTATGCTCAAGGAAGAAGCATTTCCCAGTGTCTTGAACGAAGAAGGAAATTTCCCAACATGTTTCCAGCAAGACGGCGCTCCTGCACATTACAGCACCCAAGTAAGGGAATACCTGTACCAACAATTCCCTGGTCATTGGATAGGACGTCGAGGGCCTGTGGAATGGCCAGCTAGAAGCCCGGATCTCACGCCACTAGATTTTTATCTGTGGGGCCACTTGAAAGCGCTGGTATACGCAGAGAAATTTAGGAGTGTTGAACATTTGCTGCAGCGCATTATTGGGGCATGTAACACCATTACTCCTGACATCATTCACCGTGTGCTTGCTGACTGGGTATCACGTCTGAATTTGTGTATTGAAAACAATGGTGGATATGGGACACCCTGTATAATAATGTTAATTAAGTTAATTATGTTAAGTTGTTAATGTTAATGATTATGATTGCTTGAGGCTGGGGTCACCATGATCTTTTCAGATCAAATGATATTATTAATTAGGAAATTAATAGAGTCAGGTTTTTCTTTAATTAAACAAAATAAATGATATATAAGTGAGGCAAATAAAAGTTGCAGTTTGAATTCGTTTAGTTGAACTGTATAAATGTGCACTTGAATAATGACTTCAATATTATAATAACGCGAGAGGAAATGAAAGTCTTTATACAAAGTTAGGTAAACGCCACCAGACCAATGGTGCCTGTTACAACGTTCTTACATGATGAGATCTAACGTGCCTCTGGTTTTCTTCGAGGAGAGATCTTAGATGTGATTGAAGCGTCGTGCCCGGGAGTCCCTTATAACGAGGTCGAGGTGTGACGCTCAGGCAGAGGGAATGCCTTGAGTGAGTCTCGCGATGTGACGTCATCTTGGTCGTGGTTGTGTCGATGGAACAGCGGGCTTATTGTCAACTGGAAATCACGAAAGTACAGTATTTGAAAGCGTTTCTGTCGCTATATATATTAGTGATGTAGCGTTGTCATTTTTCATAGCTCTGCGGTTGCGGAGCTTACAAATAGAGCTCCGTGCGGTTGCGGTTATGTACCCTATAACATCATAATATTACCTAAGCTGGACGATCCATGAACTGTCTTGAAGACGTCTCTGAGAACGACCTCCAAGATATGGTGTCTGCAAGCAAGGTGGATTAAATTTCTTCCCAGTCGCTGTTCAATCAGAGTGCAAGCTCCACCAATATGACCCACATTGCTTGGAGTCGTATCAAAGCTCATGGCGACGACTCGGTCTTCGACCTTCCAATCCTTCAAGGCCTCAACCACTGCGTCTGCTTGCGCCATTCCTGTTCCACATGCGAGCTTCGGAACACCCAGGAGTTGGATGTTTTCCTCTGACGATGACGAAACATCCTTCCCAGAGATCAGTACCGGGAGACGATTGACGTAGTCATTTTCTGTGAGGAATGGAAGGAGTTTCCCGTCCCAATGAACAACAATTCCAGTATTGGCGACAGAAGATGAGACAGCTTGTTTCACAGAAGTGATGCGGTCACTGCGATGTCGCATACGGGTTCTCCTGAATGTGGAGCGACTGATGGCCAGTTCATCAATGTTCCCTCCAAGGCTTTTCACAGTAGCTGCCACGATGTGAACTGCCTCACGATCGCTGGTGTTGGTTCTATCCAGGGCGGCAGCGAGACCAGGGGACATGAAGTTCTTAGGCCTCGTTTGAGGTGCAGGACGAGGAGCTGCATTTGATGGGCCAGGGACCTGAAAATCCGGAGCCATTCCAACTCGAGGCATCTTCGGAAATGAACGAGGGCCTTCATCATCAGAAGAGGTGCTGGTTGACTCCAGCTGAACGGTCTCTTGCTCTTCACGCATTTGCTTCTCTGCCACTTCCTTTTGCTCTCTAGTCTTCTTCTTAACCCATTAATGCCCACCGTATGATTTATCATACGTTTTACCCCACTTTAAAAAATGAATTTTTAACCATAAAAATTTTATTATATTTTTTAAAAATTTGTCATGATACACTTCCAGAAAGTTCTTCTAGTGATATCTGGCATCTATTTGTTTCAAAGGTACCAGATTAGGTTTTTGTGTTAGTTTGAACTTGGTGCTAAGGGAAGGAAGTGCATAATTGTAGACATCAGGTAAGATTTTTTTTTTTCCCTTTGAAAACTACATTATTTGTAAATACTATGTTATTTATTTAATAAAAGAATACTTGTTTATTGCTGGGAAAGAGTGTTTTTGACAAATACCCCAAAATTAAGTTAAAAATTTATAAGCATTTTACCATGTATGAAATATCATACGCTGGGCAGATATGAGTACATAAGTACGTGTTGGCCCACTTTATCACTTATAACTTTAGACTTATTTTACGGCTCAATTTTGCACACACACACACACACACACACACACACACACACACACACTATATATATATATATATATATATATATATATATATGATGAATAAAACCACGAAGGAAAGGAAACACAAAATGGTGCTCAAGCGCTTTCGTCTAATGACATCCTCAGGAACACTGAAGTACATAAAAAGGTTACAGCCTATATATACGTTACAGAAAGAAAAAAAATAATATATATATATATATATATATATATATATGCAATAAAAAGAGAAGTAAAAATAAAAATTAAAAATTAAAGGATTATTTATCAGAGAGGCATA
>JAJOZX010001799.1:420000-657500 GCA_023014485.1 Bathynomus jamesi | reverse complement strand
CTTTAGGACTAAACTTGCACTAATGTACAATGCTTACAAGAAGTCTCACGCTTCTGTCTCGTCCCAAGCTAGTCTGTTAGGTATAAAATGGGCGGTCCTTATGGCAGCGGAGGTGTGTTCGGATTGGTGCACATAACTGCTCTAACACAATCAATGACGTCCATTATTACGTCACTTCTGCTACATTTTAGTGTTTAAAATACAAATGATTAAGAAGCAGAATGGAGCAAGTTTCGGGATGTTGGGATGGTTATGGAGCAATCCTAGTCATCATAATATTAGCTGGGCATTACATTATACCGTCTCAATATATACTGTAGACCAGAGGTTCTGAAACTGGGGGTAATTACCCCCAAGGGGGTAATTTGGGTATTTCCGGAGGTAATGGAGCAATTCTTAATATGGTAAAAATTTCAACATTGATGTCCGAGTCACGAAAGAGACGATTAACCCTTTGAGGACCATGGTCAAGTATACTCGATTTCTAAAAATTGTTCATATTCAGGACCTTGATCGAGTATACTAAACAATCTGCAAAAAAAATTCCTTTCAAAGAGTTTCAAAGTTTCAAAGTAATTTCAGTTATTTTCAGTAATTAATTTTTCCACTTTCTTTACAACTTCGGCATTGCAAGTTTGTGTGGGGTAATGAGACTAGTTGAGATCAGGAAAAGGGGTAACGGGGTCAAAAAGTTTAAGAACCACTGCTGTAGACTATAGAGAACGACTAATTCGGCAAATATCCCAAATCATGGCATGATACCTAAGTTATTTTGACGCAGGTCTAAATTATTTGCTCAAATGCAATTATTGATATTAAGTAATTGTTGGGAATTGTTGTCAATATTGTTGTTTGTGATATGTATCCTACGTGAAGAATCTAATGACCAAATTCCTCAGTGAACTTCTCACGCGCTCGCATTTCGAGGAAGTCACGGTCGTCTCACTAATAGATAGTTTATCCATTGTTTTAAGTGGTAACCTATTAAACGAACTATGTTAAACCTATTCCATCTTATGAAAGTCATTAGTCTAAAGCAAGACTGGTGCCGCCATTGAAACATAATTAAACTCCAGCCTTCTTTAGTTAGCTTTATAAGGCTAACTAACAAAAATATCACGACCTAACCTAACCAATCGTCAAGGTCGTACAGTTGACCTAACGATTGGTTAGGTTAGGTCGTGATATTTTCGTTAGTTAGCCTTATAAGGCTAAGTAAAGAAGGCTGGGGGCACTCACCTCTATGTTTCAATGGCGGCAGTCAAACGGAAAAGATCCAAATTTGCATTTGATTTGTTCATCGTAATTATTACGTAATACAGTATACTGTATATAGTAGTATATAAGAGTTTATTGGTAGCATATCATATGACAATTCCCATAAACATGTGATGACCTCGATGTTGCCAGTTTTTATTTTTTTCCTGAAACTATTACCTTCTCATAGTTTGTTTCAACAATGCATATATGATCATCTCCACGAGCGTAGACATTGCAAGAAAAGATTCTAACTAAGGATAAGTAAAGTTCTTTCATGGTCACAATATATACTTTTATAGATGTCAAACATAAAAATATAATAAAATTCTATATTAACATAAATATATATTCGATACATATTTACGTCATGGCTTTAACATCAGTATTTCGTATAGCTTCCTCCAGCATCAATAATTTCTTGCAATAGAAGAGGCCAGATTGTAGGGAATGTTTGGTGTTCGGCGTAAGCTCTCCCAACTATTCCTCGTGTGAGCTAAAAGTGCTTCAAATGTTCTTTCATTGCGTTGCTCCCATTCGTTAATCATTATTGCCCAAAGGTTTTCAATCGGATTCAAATCAGGAGAACGTGGTGGCAGAATTAGATTAATAATCTCTGGGTGATCTTCGTACCACGCTCTCACAAAGTTACTCCTATGAATGGGACTGTTATCTTCCATTAAGTAAAATGGTTCCGGTGCTGGAACCAGATACGCACGAACACTGCGTAGCAGCACCTCTTCCAGTATCTGGCAATATTGCTGTCCAGTAAAGCGTCCATCTACTTGAGTCAATTCTCCGACACCATAGCCAGACATCCAGCCCCACACACCGAGATTGATGTGACCACTACGTTTGCTCGGGAAAACATTTCCTTCTTCATAGCGTTTTCCGCGCTGCCTCCAACAATGCAGGGAACCATGACTATCTGTTGAAAATGTTTTTTCGTCACAGTACACAACTTTTCTCCAGAATTCTTCCTCCTGCGGCAAGTATTGCAAGGCAAATCCCATCCGCGCCTCTTTCTGCTCAATCGTCAATGCAGGTTTTATAGCTGGACGGCAAGAAAAATAACCTGCCTCGTGAAGTCTGCTGTTCACTGTATTTGCGCTACAACGAAGGTTCAGGTGTCTGTAAATATGCGTTGCTGGAACAAACGGATGCTCTCTGGCATGATTAACAATCGCAGCATCTTCCTCTTGAGATGTTGAACGCGGAGGACCAGACCTCGGCAAAGTAGCGAGTGAGTTTTCTGCTTCATACCGATGAATCCACCGTTCCACAGTGCTTCGATGAACGTCTAGTCGTCTTGATATTTTTCTTATTGGCACACCATATTCATGCAATGTCACCATTGCTCCCCGCATTGCCTGGATCGTCTCGTAGTGCACAGACGGCCTTTCCATCTTTGTGTAAATGGCTTATGTGAAGCGTGCTGGGACGATAAAGGAAATGAGGATACCATGCACCCCCTTCTGAAAATGATTTCGGTTGTGAAGGGTACCAACCCTTCGAATGGTAATAATAATCAGCCAATTTCCTATTTTGTTGAACATATGCATAAAAAATTCGTCTTAAAAGCCAAGGATCCAAAGATTGTCAGCAATAGTTTATATCCCAACTGAATATAGTCAGCCATCAACAGTATAATCATATTTTATTTCCATAACTACTCATGACTACTCTGTCATAGTAAATAACCTTATTATGACTTAGGTAGTAGTGGTAATTCTGAGTGGCGGCCTTTAGCCACATACGTTAAACCTATCAGTGCGTCTAAGACCAGACTCTTCTGTTTCTGTCAATTCATTGTTAGTTTAAGGTATTTTGCTCTTTGTCTCTCTAGGTCTAGGGCATTAAAATAAATATTTGAGTTTGTGTTTAGCATTTCCTCCTCCCTTCGTAATTCCCCACCCAACCTCGTTTCCTTCGACATAGCAACGCTTACCTCCATCCTCATTCCACTTCCTTCATTAAACCTATTATCGCTTTTATTGTCCCTTCCTTCCATCCTTCAATGCCAGCGTTCTTAAACCTAGCACATAAATTATATAATATGGAATCTAACACCTTAGATCTCTACGCATTCATGTTACTTGAAGACGCCTGTGTCTTAGGGGAATCTAAGTGTTGAGAGTGGGCTTGAGGGGTAGTCTATAGATTATTACAGATGACCTTGAACGCTCCAACTATTTAAAAATGATTATTTATTATGCACATCATATGGCATAATACACACATGAATTTAAGTATCTCTTACACTATAGGAATGAAATTGAATCCTACCAGAGTTAAAAAGTCGCAAAATATGATAGATTAGTTTGTATTAAGAGGTCACTAAGAGAAAAGGATTTGGAGTAGAGCGGAAGGCAGAGAGTATATTTTCTCGAGTTTCGGTTATTATTAACGTTATATGGATACATTGCCGATGTCTCTGCTGAAGACCTCTGATGGGATGCGGTGTGATTAAAAAGCAAGCTAAGATAAATGATTCCCAGTGATGCGTGAACACTTAATACACCCTATCCGATTCCTGCCGGGAGAGTAACTGAAGAAAACCATTAGTATTTGAAATACGATGCCAAATCGTAGTATGTTGAAAAATAAGAGTTGCCAACTGTAAACTTAATTAGTTAATTAGGAACGTAATTTGGAATTAGAAAATGGGCGAATTGCGCAATTTTTTTTAAATTTCGAGTTATGCCTGCTATATAGGCCATGTTAGAGCCAAGCATTACAGGGCATTGAAAATGGCAGCCGTGTGCATACCCTAAATATTCACTAATTTAAAAAACAATTCATGTGCGCTAGTTTCTCATCTAGTGGGTACGTTTGGGCTATGAGCACACAAAAATTTCGGAGAAAAAAATTTCACCCCCCTTCTGTGGACCACCCTAATATATATATATATATATATACACAGGGTGGCACAAAAGTCGTGCATCATAGGAATTTTCAGTGTTGACTATAATATATTATTTTTTGTTTTAGGTAGGGGATGGCTGCGAAATTAACAATAGACGAGAGGGTGAGCTTGGTTTTAATGTATGGAATACCAGGTACAACAAATCGATGAATCGGTACAGAATTTAAATTCTGTACCGATTCATCGATTTTAATTTTAAAATTGGTAGTTTAATTAAAATGTAGAATTATTCGAGCTTTTAGAATCTCTTCCGATTGGTTGTCATTTTATGGTGAGATGAAATATCTTAAATAATTTTTTCATTTTAATCTTTATCCCTAGAATTTGATTCATAAATGTATTTCATGATTTTCTAAATGATGTTTAACAACCGACGCCTTTGACACCTACAGTCCTACAGTCCCTAAGTTTATTAAGTTTATGTTAAGTTGCCATTTTTTGGGTTCTTCTAAATTAGTTTGTATCTTTAAGAATTTACTTAAACGATCTTTTCCTCATTGTCAATTTGCTTTTCTTAAGTTTGAATAATGTCAGCCTTTTAGCACTTTTTAACCATAAACAGAGACTCCCTGTTTTTTGGAGATCCTCTGTTGTTTATTTGTTTTCGTATGCGAGTTGCAATACTCGTTACGTAGGTCAAATATGTCTACAATTGAAGCAGAGGGTTGATAAGCGTAGGAGTTTCTCTCATAGAACCCGACCCGTGTCTACTCAAGAATTCTCAGCTATACGTAATCATTGTTAATTACAATCATCCATTTACTATTAATAATTTTTCTGTGTTATCAACCGCCGTTAATGTTATTGATTTAAAAATATTGGAATCTATGTATATTAAACAACTCCGTCCGTCCCTAAATGATTTGACTGCTTCCATAAAATTAAATATTGTATAAACCATCCAGTTTATAAATTAAATATTGTATAAACCACAAGTCAGGGATCTTGGAGTAATAATGTCGTCGGATGCAGAATTCAGAGAGCACTATAAAATCAAAATCACAACGGCTAGAAAAATAATGGGAATCATCTGGAGGAGCTTCCGCAGCAGAAAAGCAAACATCGTGCTAGTGTCTCCGAGCAACCGATACAATGAGAAAACGGAGTCTAGTCCTACCAATAATTGAGTATTGCTCAGCACTCACAAGCCCACACAGAAAAAGAGACATTGCGAACACTGAAGCTATACAAAGGACTTTTACGTCTAAGATAGAGGAAACGGAAGGTGAAGACTACTGGTCTCCACTACAATCCCTGGAACTCTACTCTCTTGAAAGAAGGCGCGAGCGGTACACAATAATATACATATGGAAAATACTTGAGGGCTCTGTCCCTAACCTCAGAAATGAAATAGAAACAAACTGGAATGAGAGAAGAAGCAGATTTTGTACGGTCCCAGCTGCGGTGAGACAAGGGGCCATGAAAACGAGGGTGGAAAATACCCTCAGAATACGGGGCCCAAGGCTTTTCAATGTCCTTTCAAAAGAAGTGAGGAATCTCCAGCACACCGACCTGAATAACTTTAAGAACCAGCTGGATAGATTCTTTTGCAAAGTCCCTGACCAGCCATGCGTGGCTGGCTATGAGGGCAGGAGGAGATCAGAAAGCAATTCCCTCCTTCACCAAATCCAGCAAATGAGGCGGGATGCTGCAGCGGGGTCGACCGCAGGTTGATCCTGAACCGTCGTTCAAATTCGCCAAAAGTAAGTAAGTAAACCAGTTTATAAATTAAATATTGTATAAACCAACTTAGCTTGTTTATAGTGATTTCTATTTTTTGTCTCTTGCGCCACACGGTGAGTTTCGCTCTGTAACATTTATTTTATAACTTCGTTTGACTTTGTTTTTATTGCTTTTATGTAATTATTTATACTCTCATTTTTAGAATAGCTGATGCTGAATCTAGTTAGATTCGAAACGTCCTACTGGATTAAATGTTTTATACGATCGCCTTGGTCTTCATCTTCATATATATATATAATATATATATATACACGCACACACACACACATCGTGTTTTGTTTTTTGAACCCATACAAAACGCAAATAACATCATAAAACATTTTATTTTTTATAAAAGGAAAGGAAACCGATCTGATCACGTTAAGGGGAGGGCTCAAATGTACGGCTGCTATCCCTTTAGGTGTGCCACACACCCACACACACACACACACACACATATATATATATATATATATATATATATATGTACTGTGTGTGTGTGTGTGTGTGTGTGTGTAATAACGTTTGGATGAAAGTAATTACAAGTTAAAAGGAAACGTTAATAATGAATATTCATTGAAACTAACAAATTTGAAATTAATTTATAGATAAGAACATATAATAATAATAATTTCCATATGTTATTTTTGTACTGAAGTTATTGCAAACATAGACTAAATTTCTGCTATTTAGCGCATTTAAAAGGATTGAAGATTAAAATCTATGTAATATTGACATCTTTATGAGAGTTTATTAATTATTTATTCCCATGATTTGGCATTTGGGACATAATTAAGGAATATTAATTATTACAGTCATGGCTTTTTTTTTTATGTTGAAGATTAATTATTATACGATATGTCGTGTTCTGATTTATGTTATTTTTTAATTAATGTTACAGAGTTGTACGAGAAGAAGAAAGAAAAATTATTGCAATACAAATATTAATATACAAATAATAATGAAAGAAAAATGACTGATTTGTATGGTTACTGCCTATTCCTCAGTGATGTCCCGGTTGGCAGAACTAGCCTAACCTTGTAGTCTAAAAGTTAAGTTAATCTGTAGAATTACCTACTAAACACTGGGCCTTCCTATTAACTGGCCAGACGCTTTAGGCTTAACCAGACTTAAAACAATACTGTAATTTCGTGGTTTCTCTTTTAAAGCAAACTGGAATTTACATCAACGAACTAACCAAACCCTAATGCAATAGCTCACGTCCGCCAAGGCTCTGCCGTGGCCAGTATCGTATCACCGTTTCCCGTCTAAGATAAGCGACAATAGTCTGGAGAGTAGTTGGAAGGGAGACCGTCCTCTGCATCTAGATTGTGCAGTGACCCGTGGTTCGGATCTCACGCAAAGCTGTAGGTCCCCTCCGTCGTATGATCTTAGATGTTGCGAAGGAGATTAAACAACCCCCATTATTAAATTTTTAACTACATCCGCCCAGTTCCAATTCATCCAAGAAAATGAGAGCGAGAACATGTGCCACGAAGCACCAAACGCAAGAAAGAGACCCAATCCAATATTGCAGTTTAAACTGTAAACAGTTATTCGCTAATTTGGTGCTTATGGGACTTACTCTCGGATTTTGGCATTTACTCTGAGATTTTGATCCAGTTTATGATGTATCTGAACTGCTCTTGATGAATTACGCACCTGTACCATATATAATTAATATCCAGACTGTCTATAATACAAACTAATGACAAATGCTTTCACGTACAAACAAAAAGAAAAGTTTGTTTTGAACAATAAAAAAGGTATTACAGTATGTAAGTATACTCGTACAGAGGGTTGACAATAGACACCTTCGGTTTTTCAATAGTTTTTAATTTGATAATAAAAGTGAATATTTATAAAGAAATTTATTGAATCAATATATTTAGAATCGTGTCGTTTTTGCATTTTGCAATATGTAAAGGTGACACACGTTCTGGCATTCCATTGATCAGTTTTGCCATTCGTTCTTGAGGACAATCATTGTGGTGTCTTTTTTATCTGTACATAATAAATTCATAAAAGAATAAATAGACCAATAAATGCATAAAAGAATACAAAAATTAGAATCAGTCAAGTAATATAAAATTACATACGTATATATATATACACACGTATGTAATTTTATATATGTATATACATACTATTATTGTATGTTATAAAATTACAACGCGAAGATAGTCGAAGATTATATGCTGTAACATTAAGAGTGTTGAAAATTGCAACAGTCTTAGAGTTTGGAAATGGTTTTACATAATCGTTACCAAGACTTTCAAGATGGCTTTTCAAGTGAGATATGAAATTGGAAAGGGATGATGCTTGTTTGATTAGATTGGGAAGATTACTTCATGGTGAAGTAGCTACTTCTGACAGCTACCATTCTACCAGCATGAGATCGTCTCGTGCTTGTTTGGAAATCGTCATTATCAAATCAATGTCAGAATGGCGTTAATGGTTTGAAAGAAACTGTAACACCAACTGAGGAAGGTGGGTGTATAACGGTATAGTCGGTATATAATAACGCCTATGCGAATGTACATATATAAAATTGCGGTTTAAGTTCATGTTTAGCCAACCTAACATTTCTCTAAAAGGAATTGCTGTTCTTTCCATGTCTACATGCCACTTTGGCTGCAGAATTTTGAACTTTTTGAACTTCCTTCAGTAAAATTGAGGAACATCTACGCGGTTCATTACCAGACTGTTACAACCAATGTTTTGTATTGGAATCCTGTTTCAGTTTTTGCAGCTAAATTAAGGTACCTTTCGTTTTTCTACATATTGCACATATTACTCGTACGTTTTGCTTTCAAAAAACACGTGTTTATCAAAGATGATACATAGAATTTCACCGATTTAGAAATACATATGTAACAACTATACAAATTTGCGTTTCTTCATTTCCCTTGGTCATACGTCGTTTTGATCCTACGAATATGCACTGCGTCTTATTCTGAGTTATTTTCAAATCACTATTGTCATTGTTTAGGTTAACAAAGTAAAAATAAACCAACGAAAGTCTTTTATTCTTCTACAATAAGAAAGTATTACAAAATGAAGTTATACACGAGATGTTCATAAAACAATTAAACTAATTATGATAAATTAATAAATTTATAAAAAAATAAATAGACGAATAAATTTAAAAACGAATAAAACATAAATATCAGTTAATTCGCATAAACATAATGTAAAAAAAAAATTAACTGCAGTTTGTAGGAAACCATTCGGTAAGCAAATAAGAATAGCTGAGGATCTTGCAAATTTAGTATAAATTAAATTAAATTAATATTTTGTAAGTTTAGCTTGAAATGAAATGACAAATTTTTAAGTAAAAAATTATAAGATATCACTGAACTACAAAGGGTTGACAGAAGTAAATAGACACCTTGGTTTTTTTTTTTTTTTTTTATCCATACTTTTTGATTTGATAATAAAAGTCAATAAATAATAACATATGTATTGAATCAGTTTATTTAAACTCGTGTTGTTTTCCACGTTGCATTACGTAAAGCTGACACACGTTTTGGTATTTCCTTAATGAGCTTTGATATTTGTTCTCAAGACCGTCATCGTGGTGTCTATTTACTTTTGTCAACCCTCTGTAGTTACACGAAAGGCAAAGATTATATAACGTTAAGAGCTTTAAAGATTGCTCTTCTGCGGGTTTAGATTTAGGTACGTCCGTGCATGACGCGCAGCTAAGATTACCAAAATGACTATTTAAGCGAGATTTGAAACTGAAGTGGGATAGTGCTTGTTTCATTAACGTACATAGGAAAGTTATTGATTGTGAAGGAGCGACTTGTGACACTGCCATTCTACCAGCATGAGATTGTCTCATGCTTGTTTGTAGGTCATGGTTTGAGGAAGGTTGTAGCACCCAGTGAGGAAGGTATTTTTTTCATGTAAGAAGGAGGTGGCCAAAGGCGAGCGCCAGCAAAAGTGAGTCCTCCATAGAAGAAGAAGAAGAGAACTGAAAACAAGGTCTCCAAGGCTCAACGATGCCACTTTTTTTTAGAAATTTTGAAAAGATTGTGTAGTGCAGTGGTTCTTAACCGGGGGGGGCGCGCCCCCCTAGAAACAGGAATTTCTCTAATTGTATTTGTTATTCTCTTAACGAGAGCATGGGCTAATATTGAGAAGTTATTGAGAATGTTATTTTGATTGAAGGGGGGCGTGGAGGGAAGGACCAATTCCTAGAGGGGGCATGGTAGTAAAAAGGTTAAGAACCACTGGTGTAGTGTATAAGATGTATGTATGAGTAGCGAGGAATAGAGGGAGAAGTGTGTGTTTGAGAGCATGCTGGACCGTTCACAGGGTAGGTGAGACACGGAAAAAATCAGCGAAAGGGGACAGTGGCAAGAGAAATGGGAGTTCCAGCACTCCCTATCTCCTGTCTAACGTCCCCGCCACCCCCAGAGTACTTTCTATAATCTCCTCCTTTATATTATATATATATATAATTTACTAAGAAAGTAACAAATTTTAAAATTTCTTATGCCAAATTTATGACCCGATGAACGGGTAACTTTAACAAAAGGATATTTTGGGACTATTTCTCTTTTTTTCCTCACTGCTAAGACGAATTTAGGACTCATGGCGAAATAATTAGATAATGAGAAAGGGGAGTGAGGAGGAAACTAAGGAACAAAAGCAGGAGATAAAATGAGGAAGTTATTCCTGGGACCATGAAATTCACTAAAAAAAAAGACACTTTGTTTAGAACACGTGCCAATTCCTGAATGCCGACGGAAGTTGTTAGACTAAGGGAGTAATATGGACAACGGCCAGCGCCCGTAGCTCAGTGAGTAACACCGTTTCCCTACAAGCGAAGTGACGGGTGTGACTCCCGACGGTGTTGTAATAATAATCCTGGAGCTGCGCAATGGGCCATTTTATTCAAGTCCGAGCGCCATTCCAGCTTCTACCCCTTCTGACTGATTAATTATTAATATGGACAAAGAAATTCTAACATCCTCCCGAAGGGAAAAAAACAACGTCTTCCTGTAGGAGAAAACTTCTTTCAGCGTGAATTCTTTGAAATGTAAAATATAAGCTATAGTTACCTCAGTAATGGCGAATGTCATAGTAGTAATGTTAAAATTAAAAAGAAAAAATAACAAGCGGTTTGTTATAAAAGTTTTTATTAATTATTTTGCTGTAAAAACATTCACAATGACTTAACAGCTTCGTTCACCAATGCATGAATAAAATACTTTTATAAACGATTTCCTTCACACTCCAAAATGGAATTTTAATTCATATTCTAAGTATAGTCAGCGAATATTAAAATTTTTAATGCTAACAATATTTGTCATTCAATTTATTTATTCTAATTTCTTTTAAGCCGTTTTTAACTCAAATACGAGCACTGACAAGGCTTTAAAAAATAGTTGGTTCTTTTGCATTATCCTCCCAACACTAATTTTTGTATATAATGTTGGTTTGGTTTTGGTTATGGTACTTTATTTTCCTTCCATTATAAAAAAAATTAGTGTTGGTATTAGGTTAGGTTAGGTTAGGTTTGGTTAGGTTAGGTTACGGTAAAAACAGCTCGCCGCAGGCGTTAGCCGTTATAAAAAAAAAATTAGTGTTGGGAGGATAATGCAAAAGTACCAAATAGTTTTTATAGGCATATCTTACAAATTATTGAATTACCTCAAAGATGCAGCAAATTCGGTAGAGGAAGGGCATGTGGTGGGTTTCCAAAATATGGGTATTTATTAATAATATAAAATATAGTAAACTTTTGGCATAAATGAAAAACATAAGTTAGCTTATACATTCCAAATAGACCTCGGGTAGCTCGAGACAAAATACGCGACTTTCTGCACGAAAACATCCAGACAGGTCTCAATGTGTTCTTACTGGAACATGTGACGTTTTGTTCAACCAATGGAGTGTAAGAAAACTGATCACGCGATGCCACGCCATGAGTTTATCCAATCATATGATTGTAAGTAGTCTTAGTTTGAAATAGTACTTGAAATAAATATAAAATCATTTAATATTGTCAAATAGTTCATATAAGTTAATTAAATAATGTAAAACAGTAAGGAATTTGGAAAACTCATAAATAGTGTATTTAAAATTGTTTGTAATGTTCAGGATCACGATACAGAAAGCCCTAAAAACATTCTAGCAGGAGACGCAATCACAGATGGGAAGCCACAAACGAAACGAAATAAGAGAGCGCACAAGAAGACCGGAGGATAGTCGGGAACAGCCAAACAGAGAAAGAGGATTGTACACAGTCCATCAGAAGATCGCACAGTATTTGCCCTCCCTTGTCAATTTTTGTTTGTTTCCACACAGCTCGCGGGAAATGGAGCCGACTTTTAGTATGAACTTAGGCAAGTAAATTTAAGTTAATGTTCTCCTAGGGCCGTCTTAAGGAAAATTTTCCTTCTGCCCTAGGTTTATTCTTGTCCACCGCTAGGCCATACTCCCGTTTCGTGAGGTCTATTCTTGTCCCGCGCTAGGCTATATTCCCATTTTTCCTCAGGCGTATTCGATTTCCGAGCAATGCCGATTCCCTTTATAAATTGTATAACGTAAGTTATTTAAATCACAAACATAAGATTAAATGTTAAAACATCGTTGTGTTTTATTTAATATACTGTAAAGGCAAAAACAAAAAAGAATAGTTACTCAGCTGCAGGGAGTGAAACCGAGTCGAAAAACATCTTCATGTTCATGCTACCAAATGTGCATTAATATCGTCACACCCACCCACAAACGAGACAATGATGATTTACAACATTTGAGGTCATCGGGGGAAAGGACGTCACCCCGGGAGAAACCCCGCACTCAACACATTAACAGACGTTTGAAATAATTTGAAGAAACAACTGTAAAAGTAATATAAAAAGATTTATTTCTGCAATTTTAAAACAAATGAAAGATTTTATTGTACTGTACATACTTTATAACCCAATCTGGGTTTAAGCCATTAATAATACGATCTGTTGAAAAGGTACCCATCAGTTGACTTCAAATCATAACGGTTCCAATGCGAAAATATAACAGAATGGCTTGCTCTTTCCTGCTATTTCGAGTTCTTTGAACTGTACTCAAACAATACGAGGTCCTAAACATCTGGCGTCTCAAATATACATTTAGATGTCAACTACATATGGGAATAGAAATGAAATAGAACGAAACTTATTGGAAATAACAAAACGTGGAAAGTTAATAAAGTTTACAACCAATATAAATTAAATTGCCTTAACTATACTCGTATCTAACCCAAGCATCCATGAAAACCATTCTCTATACTTTGCCAACATTCTTTACTCACTTTATGGACTTTTGGCTTCACTGGGCTCATGGTATTATTTTCTTTACTAAATGCTTCCTTAAAGTGCAAAATTAAAGAATAAAATTGGTTGTATACACTTTCTAATTGCTCAAACTTTATTTATAGTTGTATACGATTATTATCAGTTGTATTCTGCAATTTGGATAGGTTTAAGCTTATTTATAAATACCGTTACATTTTAGATCCTTTTAATAATGATGATGTTTGGGGTTAATTAATGTACTTCGTAACGGCAAAGGTCATGTGACGGAAGAGACTTACGGGTTTACGTGGGATTCGAACCAATGATTTGTACATCATCTAATCGCAGAGGACGTTCACTCACCTACCATCCAGACCCAATGTCATTTAACCTCGCTAATATAACGAGACATTGGGACATTGCCGTGGAATACATTTCAGTGAAAATAATTAGTTTTCGTTATGAAGAAGCTTCCTTCGTCAGAGGTTACGAAAAGGATTAAAGAACCCTAAAACACATTGTTCACAAAGAATAAATTAACATTTTTATTTGTGATTTCGTAAATGAATGTATAAGGCCATTTTACTTACACAGTAAATTGAAATTTTAATAATTTTAACTTCTTGAGGGAATCACCTACGTAACGAAATAATTAATATTAACAGCCATTAACATATTCATGGGGGTACATTTTTGGATAACAATGCTGATTCTAAGTTTTATCGATGAATTTTTTGTACATTAGTTTTTCTAAAATCAGTGGACATGAGCAGGCCCTCTCAGAGGTTCAGAGAGGCCAGGGCCACTTCCAGCTTTTGAGGCCCCTGGCCACAATAAAAAAAAAAATGACACATGAAAACAAAATAAGACCATCATCAGTCCCCCAAAAAAAGAGTGAAATATCATTTGAATATTTTTTTTTATTTAACAAATGCTTTTCTAGCCTTTTTCTGTGCAAATGCATTAATTATTGAGGAAAAATTTAGCTTTCGTGTACTGTCACAGTTGATGTTAAGCATGGCGAGCCCATTCAAACGCTCTTGTCCCTTAGTTCAATAGTGATAGTTCTTTGCTTGCTTAAACACGTTGAAGGTGCGTTCATCTGAAACCAGTGACGCAGGCAAACTGACAAAAATACGCGATGCAATTGTGATATTAGGAAACAATTTAGCGAAAAATTCACTTGCGTCTACTTGTTTGCTTCTTGCCTCACATCTACTTGCACATAACTTGCTCAGGAAATTGCTCCGTGTGGACACCCGTTTAGTGAATAGCTCAGATTAGAGAATCCGGCCTGAAGATTGTCCTCACAAATTTATAATCTTGAATCTAGGCGTGTAGACTACAAAAGCCTATGATAATGACCAAGCTGCCAAGATAGGGCCCAACCAGCCAACCAACCACCTCTACTTAGCTACCATATAAAGATGGTAAATGTAACAAGTAAATGTAAATGTAACAATCCTCTACCTTTCAACACATACTTGATCCAGCACCGGCCACTAGTAGTGGTTTGTTTATATAATCAACTGATTTGAGAGGACATGTTCATCACGGTCTAATCTTGTGCCATCAGAACCGATATATTTTTATTAATATTTATGAAAATTTTTAACTCTTAATTTGATAAAATCTATGTCAATTAACAAGAAAATGTATGTCTTTTACCAAATCACATCTCTTACCTGCTTAAATTTGCAGCTCTAAGCTGAGAGTCTGCGTCAGTTTTGATCCGATAGGGAGGCACATTAAAACAACAAGTCGCGAAACTTAACAAATGTCCCCAAAATTAACAAGTGTGTCTAAATTTGAGGCCCGTTTTGAGCTTGAGGTCCGTTGCCAAATGGCCCTCCTGGCCCCCCCATCTGATTGGCCCTGGACATGAGTTTAGAAGGATGATGACGATTTTAGGGTAGTAACATCCGCATAACGGCAAAGGTCATGTGACAGAAGGGACCACACTTTTACGTTAGATCTGAATTACTAAACTACTAAACAGAACCAACATCGGTTAACCTTGTGATCTATCCACGACGTAACCCGACGTTAGAAGGAAGGACATAAATATTGCCATAAGAATATAAATATTGTCCTAAGTCATTGTTAAGCATTAGAGAGAATTTCTTTACATACATTTTTTTGCAGTAAAAACAACATTTAAAACATTCAAAGAGACATTATTTTTGTTACGACATAAAGTCTGGTATGAAAATGATATGTAGTGTTATGTAGTATGTTAATAACATCTAACGTCTACTGACATCAATATTTTCCACCGTTTTCCTTTAAGAGAAGTTGGGGATTCGAACCTGGATGGTGGTCGTAATCCAGGACTTAACGCAATGGGTCTCGCAAGTTGGCCTGGGAGCTGTGCCAGATTCTGGCTCTCCTGACTCATTATTATTATTATGATTATTATTATTATTAATATCAATATTTCGTATATGATATGTATTTAATTATTGTTAGATTAAATTCATATTTGAAATTTATTAAACTTCATGAACACACTGAATTCAGGTTATCGATTTTTCTAAAAGCAATCACATACTACAGAAGAGAAACAAGGTTAATGAATTAAATCTTGAAGGTAATCTTAAATAATTAAACGATCACTTTCCAAACGAAAATCCTTTTAATCGACAAAAAAAATTCTCTCTCTCTCTCTCTCTCTCTCTCTCTGTATATATATATATATATATATATATATATACTGTGTATATATATATATGCAGTGTTCAAAATACAGGGGGGGGGTCAGGGGGATTTGACCCCCAAAATCTACATGAGACCCATGGAAATACGCTCTCCAAGAAGACCCAGGTTAGGTCTTGTAAAAACCCCTGTAAACTGAAGCTTTCACATTTTAATTTGTATGAAACAATTTATATGACCCCCCCCCCCCTCCTCAACTCCCCTGTATTTCGAACACTGAATTATGATCGAAAGAGTTGGAAAAACTATGATTTGCCTCGAATTTTCGATTTGCTACAGTATGTCCCGAATCAAACATTAGGTTATGTAGAAGTTCTATTCGTGGATTAGGTTTGCGAAGGTGATCACAACGTACCTGAACTGTATGAGGACTACACAAGAAGACTGTGTCAGGAAATCTTCAGGTTCTCTTCTACGCTGAGTCACGTCTGTTATTCCATTTTTGATATCTCGCAGGATAGTTTGAACGAACAAGTTCAAGTTCAAGTTCAGACGTGATCAGAATGGACCTCCTCTCCCAAAGACACTGCGGAAAACTGGGTCATCCATTACACAGTCCTGCGAATGAGAACTTTGTAAGAGTTGTTTTCTTACTAATAACTGATTTTATATAATTCAACTACGTTGATTTCGAATAAGGTGTCCATTTTTTTCTATCACGTAAGGATTTTCTGCAAATTGGAAGGAAAAAAAACAACAACATAAATAAGTATTATTTATTTCAATTTACATTAGGTAGCTATTTCCCAGTGTTATACTAATTACAAATGCAAACAATTTTAATAAGAAAGAAGACTATTAACGCCAATTACATATTCATCTTTATTTGTCCTGAGTTTTCTTGTGAGATCTATACCTTTTAGTCTCGAATGTACGCGCTGTTCCTTTTCTTTTATGTAATAATTCTGGAGTATCCCGTTTCAACACCCAGCAGTAATTAGCTATCATACTGATGTCCCACCTTCCCTGATATCTCTTCTCCATTTCTTTGATGTCTTGGTGAAACCAAGCATTTATAAGCATTTATAGGCAGTAGTTTTTAATAAAAATTTAATGAAAATTGCTTACATACAGTATGTAATATGAAATATGACTTTTTGTGAAAATTTGTACGTGATGGCGAAAACTGAATATTATTTTCAGAATCGTGTGCAAAAATTACTATATAAGTGCTGAAATATTTCGGACAACAAAACCGTCGCAGGCCTGTGAATTATTGCTATTCATCAGGAAGGCCTAAGTAGTTGTCAGATTGCTGTCAGAGGTTAGACCAGCTATATCACTGTCTTCAGGATCTTTAAAAGGTGGCAGAAGACTGGTAGTTATGCACGAGTACGGTCACAACGACCAAGAGTCAGCTTAGAACGCCAGGATTGCTGTGTCTACGCGAAAGACGAATACAAAGACATACTACTTGTCTACAATTTGTGATGAGCTGATCCAGCTTATGAGTCAGCAAGTTGTGATTTCTGTGGATTTCACTTCAGATGTAAGTCATACAGATCAACTAATTTTTATTGTGAAGTATGTGAGTTTTAGTGGGGACTTTGTCCAGCGATTTCTGAAGTTTCTGCCCATTCTTATCTACGCGGGAGAAAGCGTACAAAGGTATGTGCTGGACACTTCAGCCAAACTCAATCTCACCATCGATAACACAGGTCAACAAAAAAAAATTTTTTTTTCGTTGCCAAGGAAATTCGTACGAATTTAGGGTATTTTGGGGTTGCTGAATTCCAAAATGAAAGTAGTTTTTCCGATTTGGCTCTAGTTCTTGAGATAATGAATACCCTCAATTAATAGGAAACGTAACCATAACGCGTGCATATGGGAAACTACCGGAACATTCTAGATGGTGAGACCGAATAAAATGCCATTATGTATTTCATGTGTTTACTTTTGTATGATTTGAGACAATTTCAATGCGATTTGTAAGTAGGCTCCGCCTGAACATTAAATTTTTTGCATTTTTACGTGTTTCAATGGGGTACCAATTATCTCATAAATTAGAGCCAATCTAGCAAAACCGATGTCATATTCGGAATCAGCACCACAAAGTTACCCCAAAATCACTCTAATATGATTGGCAATAAAATGAGTGTTGACCAGTGTAATTATTGTTGAGACCAGACGTACGTAAGCCTTGTTATTTTCCGCTACATTCCAGTTTAATATAAAACTGATATAAGATTAGTATAAAATCACTACCGGAATATGCGAAATATAAACGAAACAAAAAATTAATCGAAATGTGTGAAGCCAATTGCTGATGGCGAAATTTTTATTTTATATTATCCATTTGTCTTATATGGACAAGATGGAGCTCCCTTTGTTTTAACTTTGAGCAAAACACACATATACAGTATATATGTATACACACACATATATATACTCGTATAATATATATATACAGTATATACTCGTATATATTTAGGGTAACTGAAATATTTTGGCACACCCTTTTTTTAAGAAAGTACTAATGATTGAATATAAATAAAAATTGGTACATATAAGCAGCCAGGCCGGTTCTGTTTCTCAAAATACTGTTCCCATCCATATCAGTGCACATATGGCATCTGCAGGGGAGGAAGTAGAACCTACCCCTTTTCGATTTAAGTCTGTCATTAGTTGGCCAGAGATTGAAAGAAACAAGGTTTGTGTGGGTGAACTTATTGAAGCAAATTGGAACATAACAACTTGCGAAATAAGCTCCGTCGATGTAATAAGTAAAGGTACTGTGGAACAAATTCTGGACGAAATGGACTATCACAAAATCGCTGCAAAGTAGATACTCAAAAAACTGAGTTCAGACAAGAAGAACTTCCGTGTGAAGGCATACTAAGAACTGTTACAGCAATACACATCACTGGGAGATGATACGTTTTTCGATATAATTGTGACTGGAGACGAGAAGTGGTTGCCATTTTTTCTCCCTGAAATAAAGGAACAGTCATAGAAATGGCGGTATACCTTATCTCCTCGAACAAAGAAGTTGACCACCATAAAGGTCATGCTTACAGTTTTTTTTTGGGGGGGGGGAATAAGAAGGATCTAGTACTGATGGAATTTATGGAACCAAGTATAGCGATCAATGCCAACAAATATGGCCAGACAATATACAATTTCAAGAAGGAACTGCGAAAGCGACCTGAAATGAAGGACGCTGATGTGTGCATGTTGCGTGACATTGCTCTCCCACATTCGGCATTCAATGTTTCACAGTTCATCATCCGTTTTCACTAGACTATAATCACCCAACCACTTTATAGTCCAAACCTTGGACCCTGGGATTTTCATTTGTTTGGACCTAGGAAGACACATCTGCCAGCAGTGCACTTCACCTGAAGTGAGGACCTTCAGAATGCTGCAACCCTGAAGCTTCGTCAACAAGATGCAGACTTCTACCGAAGGGAAAGCTACTCCTCCTCCAGATGACAGAGGTAGGTGCTTCAATGTGAACGGGGAGTATTTTGAGGAACAGAAGAAGCCTGGATGCTCATAGCATATGTACCAATTTTTATTTACAACCAACCATTAGTACTTCGTGGTGTATATATATATTATATATATATATACACACACCTTTGGTTAGCTTCCGCCCGAATTGTTCATTTTGACGAAGGTCAAGCTTTTCACTCCACCTTAGACCTACAGTTTAACGTGGAATCCGAACCACGCCCCATCAGCAGCCCAGCGTTTTAACCACTAGGCCACCTAGGGTACCCATTTATCTACCAACTACTTTCTCTGTTGTGTGGAAGGATGAACAGCTGGGTTTTGCTGCGCGCCGGCTGCCGTCGGGTCTCGAACCCGGGGCCGATAGTTTCGTAGTCAGCGACGCTAACCACTACACCACCGTGGCGCTGCCTATATATATATATCTTCATGAGGGTTTGAAGGATGGTTCAGGATCGACCTGTGGTTGACCCCTCTGTAGCATCCCACCTATTTCATTTACAATTTGCGGGATTTGATGAAGGAAGGAATTGCTTTCCGGTCTCCTCCTGCGCATGGCTGGTCAGGGACTTTGCACAGGAACCTGTCCAGCTGGTCCTTGAAATTATTCAGGTTGGTATGCTGGAGGTTCCTCAGTTCTTTGGGCAGGACATTAAAATGTTTTGGGCCTCGTATTGCGAGGGTATTTTCCATCCTCGTCTTCATGTCCTGTCCCACCGCAGCTGGGACAGTAAAAAATCTGCCTCTTCTCTCATTCCAATGTATTTCCATTTCCTTTCTAAGGTCATGGACAAAACCCTCCAGTATTTTCCATATGTATATTATTGTGTACTGCTCGCGTCTTCTTTCATCTTTCGTTTCCTCTGTCTTAGAGTAAACATCCTTTGTATGGCTTCTATGTTTGCAATGTTTCGTTTTCTGTATGGACTTGTGAGTACTGAACAATACTCAGTTATTGGTAGGACTAGACTCTTCCATAATTTTAGCATGATGTTTGCTTTTCTGTTGTGGAAGTTCCTCCAGGTAGTTCCCAATACTTTTCTAGCTGTTGCAATTTTAATGTTATAGTGCTCTCTGAATTCTGCATCCGACCACATTGGTTTGGTGTTAACTGTTTAGCTTGCGGAGTTTTGTATCCTTTATTCTGTAATACGTTGTTATTACCATATCTTAGAAGTTGCAATTTTTCTTCGTTGAACTTCATATTGTTGTCTTTTGCCTTCTTGAATAATATTTCATTGTCATTTTGTAATTTTTATGTTACCTTCGTTCGATATTTCTTGCATATTTTTGTGGCATCTGCAAAACGAAATAGGGTGCTGGTTAAGTGTGCGGTCTACCTAGCTTTTAGTTAGCCTTATAAGGCTAACTAATGAAACTATCACGACTTAACCTAACCAATCGTCAAGGGCGTACAGTTGACCTAACGATTGGTTAGGTTAAGTCGTGATAGTTTCATTAGTTAGCCTTATAAGGCTAACTAAAAGCTAGGTAGACCGCACACTTAACCAGCACCCAAAATAGAATATTGTCATTAATATCTTCATCAAAATCTGCAATCATTATTATGAATAGCAAAGCAAGGGAGCTAATACCGTACATTTTGGGACAGAGCTCATGACTTCCGAGACTTCAGATTTAGCTTTATTTACTACCACTCTTTGTGTTCTTTGAGTGAGAAAATTAAATATGTATCTTCCCAGTAATTCCTGTATTCTTAAATTTGTGTGCTCTAATTCCATGGTCACATTTATAAACGTAGTAAAGAGTCTATCATTGTTGAAATGTACAGCAATAGTTACAATGTGGCATCGCACAATTTCAGATATCGCACAATTTCCGTTCTAAGCTTCGCTAGTGTTCATTTCTGCGTTCTTTCGCGCATCTTCGTCTCCCGCATTGAGTTTCTGAAGCATTTTTTGAAAAGGAAGACCGAAAGGTAGGAAGAGAGCAAAGATGGAAGGAAGGAGAGCGTAATAACTCTATGAATAAATTACCCCTTCATGGAGGCAACCTTAAGAAATTTTCAAATTAAAAATAAATATGTTAAAAGGAAGCTGTTCTTCTTTATTTATTTATTTTTATATGTAAAATGCTTTATATTCATTTCAAAATATTTAATTCTGAAAAAAGATTTTTGTTTTAAATGTTAAAAATAGAGGGTTTCTCACGCACTCAGATTTTGTATATATATATATATATATATATATATATATATATATATATGATGGCCCAAACGTTAGGACAAACAGGGGAAATTGATTTATATTAATAGTTTGTTTTTTCTGTTTCTAATGAATGGCTTCCTAGGTAGGGTCATTCCTTCGTAGGGTCATTTGAAATCTGTCGTTTACAGTGATTGTTCCCGGTTCTTGGAGGAAATGAAGACTTGAATAACGGCTGAATGCTCCAAGATTTCCCCTCTTATGTTGAGACTTGTGAGGATGTCACTCAGAAGAAGAATTGAGAAGTGTATCAAGGTTAATGGATCTCAGTTTGAGCATGAATAAACTAACAATGAGTGACGCACATTATTTCCACTATGGAATTTAAGGTGCTACTGTAGTATGCGATCTACCTACGATTGGTTAGGTTTAATCATGATATTTTCGTTAAAACTAACGAAAATATCATGACTAAACCTAACCAATCGTCAAGGGCGATTAACATTGGGATGTAAACAAGCATTTAGCAAACAAGATAAGAAACTATACTTCAAAGGTAGACCGCCGAATCGTAGGTAGACGCATACTACAGTAGCACCGAATTTAAATATTATAGATAAGTTTTTATAGAAAACTTAGGTGTACAGCGATTTCTTGTATTAATTCTGAAATCTTTGAAAATTTTACATATCAGCGCGAACTTTTCATTTAGTGAGCCATCAACTGGCCAGCATGCGTGGATTAGTGGGTAACACCGTTTCCCTATATGCAAAGTGAAGATACTGAAGTCGGGGGGTTTGACTTAGCATAGTGTTTGTTAAAACTAAACGGAGTTAGAACAATAGGTCACGTTCGTCTGGCCTGAGCGCTGTACCAGTTTCTGGACGTCCTGGATTAGTGGGTAACACCGTTTCCCTATATGCAAAGTGAAGATACTGAAGTGGGGGGTTCGACTTCGCATAGTGTTTGTTAAAACTAAACTAGGAGTTAGAACAATAGGTCACGTTCGTCTGGCCTGAGCGCTGTACCGGTTTCTGGACGTTCTGATCCCGCTTCTAATGCTTGTAGATTGAAGAAGGATCCCTACTCCTCGTGCATGTGATATTTTCCCAAACCTCTTCGAAACTGCCAAAATAATTCTAATAATGACTGCGATTGTCTAACCTCCCTCGTAGCGTCTAATGTCATCCACCAAGCCACTATACCACCAAAGGAGAATCAGAAGAGGCATCTTAAACGTTGAAAGCTGAAATTCTAACCGAGACTCGAACCCAGGACCTTCAGATTAAGATCCCGGTATTTTACCACTATGATACCTTTGGCGTGTTGGCTTCCGTAAAAAGATTGATATATTTTGTTGTCATAGTTAAGTCGGACAATACCCATCAGACTGACAAGACCAATACTCTAAAAAACTAACAACCTAACTTAACTTAACCTACCTTATGTTAACCTAAACTAAACTAATCTGACGCACAATATATATATATATATATATATTATATATATATATATATATATATATATATATATATACAGAATGGCAAGTCGATTAGACATCGTAATTCCGGTTAAATAACTTAAATTTTATATTATACACGTCTTTCATTCTTTGTTTTCTTTTGCTTCATGTTGTATACAGCTTCATCTTATTATTTTCATTTTGGTCTGTAATATGAACCCAATGTTTAGGAGCGAAAGTGAACTCATCCGCTTTTTTCCCGAAGGAAAAAAAAAAACTTTTCATCATAGCTCGTTCCCCTCGTTTTTGATGCATTCCTCTTACATTCTTCACTTATTTGTGTATTTGTGCAGTTCATAACTGCAACCAATTTAACGTTTCCATCTCACTGTTCCCTGTTCAATTACTCTAAATCTTTTGCACTCGTTAATGAATCTACAAGACTTAGGTCAGTCTATATTCTTTCGGGGAAAACATCCCTCTCATGTAAATGAAATTCTGTGTAAAGTCTGTTTACAAGGAAACGGATTAAAATTGAAGTGTGTATTAAAGTCAGATATAGTAGTATGTTGGGATTTAAGGAAAGGGAGGTAGGGGTTGGGGGATGGGGGAAAGATGGGGGAGGGAAGTACTAAGGGGGAGGGAGAATGCCAGTTGAATAGAGAGTACAGTAATCCCTCGCTTTACGGAAATTCAATTTACGGAATTTCGCTTTAACGGAAATTATTAATAAGGGAATAAAATTCAGTATAACGGAAGTAAGATTCGTTATAACGGAAACTTGAATCTAAAAAAAAATCACTAACTCAGTCACTAAAATATCTAATTTATTCTAATTTTACACAGGCATTGGCTCATACTAGCGGCTCGTGCTCACCACAACCTTCCCTCCAATCGTCCCTCCCACCCTCCCGCCGCCTCACTAATCTCCAGTGATAATTAGCCACCCTTATTCTTACTTTTTTCTCACTTTACTATTAAGTATTATACAAGAACTATACAGTAATAATGCACAGAGTATTTTAATGAAGTTTGTTGCGTTATTATGTGTGTGTGTTACATCGTAGAGTTAAGATTTTGTTCCGTAGGAACGTATCTCCTTCAGTGCAGAAATCCGCTTTACTGAAAGATTTTATGGAACGTAACCCTTCCGTAAGGCGAGGGATTACTGCATAGTTATCTAACCTAATCTAACCTAAACTGGAAAAATAAAAGTAAAATATATATAAATGTGACGTCATACTATGACCTAAATTTATCGGTCGCCATTTTAAAAGATAAAAAATGCTTACTAACCTAATCTAAACTAACATAGCCTAACCTAGAGCGCACAACATCGAGTGCACGCTGACACATGCATATACACACAGGCTCAATAGAACTTTAGCAGTTGAGCCGTGTTCACGCAACCGATGTCTACGAAAGAATGACGAAGATAGATGTCTTTCTTGTAGACAATTGTAGGCGGAGCCTAAATATATATGAGAATATATATACATAAATAATAAGATGGAGAGAAGATTTATTTATTTGCATATAGTACATATAACTCAAAAGATTTAAATCCTTCCATCACACAAGTTAATTAAAGCCAACATGTGAATTTGTTGTTTTCTCCGTCCTCATCCAAGTTCAAACAGGAACATCTGGTTTTACCTGACACCTGTCTCGTCGACCTTTGAACCCATCTTTAAAGACCTTTAATGATTTATAAGCTTCCGTCCGAATTGTTCATTCTGACGAAGGTCAAACTTGTCACTCCAACTTAGACTTACAGTTAACGTGGAATCCAAACCACGCCCCACCAACAGCCCAGCGACTTAACCACTAGGCTACCCATTTACCTACCAACCAATTTCTTTATTGTGTGGAAGGATGAACAGCTGGGTTTGCTGCGCGCCGCCTGCAGTCACCGGGTCTCGATCCCTGGGCCGATGGATTCGTAGTCAGCGACGCTAACCACTACACCGCCGAGGCTATCAAGTAAGATATAATCTCAAGTTAGATACACACACCAAGTAACATACACATATCAAGTAACATACAATTAAAATAGAATAAATGGTGATTCATTAATTATATGAATCAACATTTGTTATGTTTTAATGGTACGCAACATGATAGCTTATCTGTTCTCTCGAAATGAATTTTTGGGCATTATCTGCGGAAGCTACAGGAGATCTCGCTCATTAAAACTTAATTTGGTCAAAACCATAACTCATTAATTACTAATTACATTCCATGACTGTCCTCTGGAGCGTTGTTTGCTTGAATTTTTATATACTCAATTACGTGTATATATACAGGGTGATTAAAAAAAAATTGACACTTATATGGAGTTTTATTTTTTATTTGTAAACTTTTTTTGTGATGCAAACAGCGCGCTTCATACAGTCTCTACTTGCTGTCCACGGATATCTATGCATGTATGAAAGCGGTCAAACGTTGCTTCCAGAGCGGTCCTATTCAAAGGAGTGACATAACGAAGGAGTGACAAATCGGAGATAAAATTCAAAGGAGTGACATAACAAAGGAGTGACAAATCGGAGATAAATTCAAAGGAGTGACACGAAAATACCAACAAAGAAGAAGAAAGAACAAATCCAGAGGGAAGAGAGGCTTGCAACTGTTAGGTTAGGTTAGGTTTCTAGTTTTTGAAATAAAATCTAAATTTTAACAATTCTAATAAATTTTGTTTTTTTAAATAAAATTTTAATAATTATACTCCTTTGAATTTTATCTCCGATTTGTCACTCCTTTGTTATGTCACTCCTTCGTTACGGTATTTATATCACTTCTTTGTTATGTCACTCCTTCGTTACGGTATTTATGTCACTCCTTTGTTATGTCACTCCTTCGTTACGGTATTTATGTCACTCCTTTGTTATGTCACTCCTTTGAAATGTCACTCCTTCGATACAGACCCTTCCAGAGCCCTAAGGCACATCTCTGGTGGTAATGATTGGATGACATCTGTAATTCTTTCCCATGTGTGTTAATTTTTTTAATCACCCTTTGTGTATATATATATATATATATGTCCTTTTTTCTGGCGGAACGAACCGGAACGACGTTCCCGTACCTTTTATACAGAGAAAAATTTTGTTTTTTAATTTCATTCTGAGGTATTTGTTTATTTATTTAGTTTGGTTACATGACAAAATTTCAGGAATAGGAAGGACGCTTTTTTGGTGGAGGTGTGGGGTGAGAGGAGTAGGATAGTCACAAGGTGGGATGGGGTAACAAATAGCAAAGGTTATAGAAAATTTGTAGTAGAGTTCCGGAACCTTTCTTTCCAGAAAAAAAAAAAAATAAAAAAAATAAAAAAAATAATATATATATATATATATATATACACACAAACTCAGAATGGTCCCCTGAGAAACTTATATGTCAAACACAGACCGCGCATGGAACAAGGAACTCCTCTGGGAAAATCAAATCCACTACAGTCAGACTGTAGTGGATTTGATTTTCCCAGAGGAGTTCCTTGTTCCATGCGCGGTCTGTGTTTGACATATATATACAGTATATATATAAAATAATGATGTCCGCACCAGAATAAGAATCCAGGACCTCCTGAGTAGGAGTCGCGAGTGTTACCATCATACTACGACGGGATAAAAGTTAACACAATCTGTCGTATATTTAAACGATCTAGGAAACAACGCTTTCTCATCCAGAGGGGTTTTGCGATGTTAACCCTCCCGCTTGAGTAATGGCAACATTTAGTACAAATTTCTCCGGTATAGCATCGGGGTCCTATAGATGGAATAACACGCATGAGTACACGTGGTTATTTTATGAAATTAAAAAAATAAACCTCCCTCGGAAGATCCCGGGTTCGAATCCTGATAGGAGCATTCTTGTTTCATACAAAAATCACGCGTGGTCATCCGTGTGTGTTATTCAATATATATATATATATATATATATAGAGAAGGACCAACACAAGAACAAACATTTTCGTTCATTTTTTGTACTTCAGACGTTTCGACAAATCTTTTGTCATCATCAGTGAATTATAAATCTTAAAACCTTAAAACAAGAATAAATAATTAAAATTACATCAATACAAATGAAAATTAAAATCATTAAAATTACATCCATACAAAAGAAAATTAAAATCATTAAAATTAAATTAAATTAAAATTACCTCAACTGGTTAATACACAATGATTACATCAACCTCCATATTCGACAAACACTGAGAAAAAACTGTATGGTCAGTTAATTGGAAAGTATGATATAGCTATGAAAGTAGATTGGTTGGTTAGTTAGAAGAGCTGTAATTTGTAAGATGAACTACTGTATTGTTGTTAATGGAGTGTTTGTTTCTATAGATGTACAAATATTCTAAAATTCGAAGTTCTGTAAGGTTATTGGATCTTGTTAGAATTTCGAACTGAGTTTTGTGAAGGGGATGGCTGTTTTCATTACTATGGTTTCTAATTGCGGATTGTAGTGGGCTACTGAGGGGACGGTTGGTACGGACTGATAAGCCCAAATGTTGAGAAAGGCGTACCTCCAGTTGGAGTTGAGTACTGCCGATATACGCATTACGCAGCCTTACAGCTGTCGCACGTGTATTTATAAACAACATTAGGGCATACAGTTTTGGGGAATTTGTCTTTGGGTTTTAAAAAATTTGATAATTTAAGTGGGTTGACGAGGGCGAATCTAAAATTTATTTGGGGATAACTAGACTTAAGCAGTTTGGACACTTCACTTCGAATACGTAATGATAAATAACCATAAAAAGGTAATTTAATATATCTGGTTTCTTTTTGTACTATGGTTATGGGGAGTTTAGTATTAAAAGTGTTATTTAAAAATTTCTTTAATTGGTTGTCAAAAAGATTAGAAGGGTAGTAATTATTAATAAAGTACTGTCTTAAAAATTTAAATTCCTCATTTAATGAAAAGTAATCTGAACAAATTCGGTAACTTCTTGTTAATAATAGTATAGCGCTAATCTTTTATTTATAAAACATACAACTTAAATAATTGGTTCCCAAACCAGTAAAAGTTTGTTTTCTAAATAGTGAGGTCTGGAACTTGTTACTAGCCCGTTTAACTAGAACATCCAGGAAAGGTAAACTATTATTTGTTTCGTTTTCACATGTGGCCTTAATATTAATATGTTGTTTGTTTAGATCAGAGCTTTCCAAACTTTTAACGTTGGCGACAAACTATTTAAGCATAACAATTTTCACGACACATTAATTAATTTTTGTTATCAAATATGAAATATCAGATAATTTTTCAGTAGGTGGTTTATCTTGTAGCCGATTTTGTTGATAGAAAAATCAAAATTTTCAAAATACAAAAAACACTAATGTGTCGCGACACACCAGTTTGGAAAGCTCTGGTTTAGATAATGAAGAAAAAGTTTTACGTGTGAAGGATGTTTAAATATTAAGAAAGTGTCATCCACGTATCTTCTGTAACACTAGGCAACAAATTTCAACTTTTTTTTTGTTACAGACACGTGAACTACTGATTCCTACTAAAGCGCTGATGCTGATTTCAGATCTGATATCAAAATTTCTCCATCACGTCCAGATTTTGTGTAACCGAAAACCCCTATTTTTCATTTTTTTTCTCACCCGCTTCTATTACGAAAGCCGTCTAAGCTACTTTTCCGTGCCACGTTTTATGTTAAGCATACTTAAATAATTAGTGAACAGGGATGTCTTTCCTCCTTTATTCTGGCTTAAGACAGACAGCGGAATTCCGCTGGCGGAGTTACCACCCCTGCGCCCAACCATCCACCCAAAGCGCGTTAGTATTTTGTTGTTACTACTGAAAGGCAAATTCCTGTTCTTAAGTGAAACTTTGGTGTGTCCTCTTCCTTTGTCGCTTGTAGGATGACGAGCTCTCCTTCTGCAGGAACCAACAATAATCTCCCATCATATTTGGGTTGAAATTACCTTGGTATCTGTTTTCCATAACTGAGATCTGTTGGTGGAAGCGCTCACCATGCTCGTCACTTACAGCCCCAAGGTTGGCCGGGAAGAAGCCAAGATGAGAATGTAAAAAATGAATTTTCAAAGACATTCTGCATCCCATTATTTCATAAGATTTAAGCATGTTTTCTACGAGTTTACGGTGGTTTTCAGCTTTGTGGTTTCCAAGAAAATTTTTGACAACTTCAACGAAAGATGTCCATGCTCCTAGTTCATTCTCATTTAGGTTAGATGGAAACGATGAGTCGTGGATGACACTGCGGATCTGTGGTCCAGTGAAAACTCCAGCTTCTAGCATAGCATCTGTCAATATTCCTTTGAATTTATCCTTTAAATATTGGAAACCACTACCTTGATGATCCATACCCTTCACGAAATTTTTCATAAGGCCAAGTTTAATGTGAAGTGGTGGAAGATGTACTTTCTGAGGGTCAATAAGTGCTGGGTGTTTCACATTGTATTTACCAACAACATGTTCAGTTCTAGATGGCCAATCATGTTTTTTGTAGTGGTTCTTGTCATCTCTGCTGTTCCATAGACACAAAAAGCACATATGCTTTGTGTAGCCCAAATGTACCAAGAACTAATGATACAACTTTAAGGTCGCCACAAATATTCCATGTGTGGTCCTTATATTTGATGAGTCTTAGCAGCAGTTTCATCGATTCATAAGTCTCATTAAGGCCAGTGGCATGTGCTACAGGTATTGAAGGTTTTTCATTGCCGTTGTGCAGTAATACAGCTTTAAGGCTAGCTTTACTAGAGTCAATGAACAGTCTCCATTCTTTTGGATCATAGCGACAGCCAATCCTTGCATCAGACCACTGATATCGTGGCAGAAACAAACGTTTTCTTCCTGTAAGTAAAATGATGAAAACTGCAAATGGCGATGGCGGAAATGGGAAACTTTGGTGTTTGGTTGGAGAAGATTAAATTCTTGAAGTCTTGAACCAAGCAACTCTGCCTTTTCTTTTGGTAATTCCAAATCGCGCACTAAGTCATTTAACTCCGCTTGACTTAACAAATGTGGGGAAATATTTGCATCTGGAACATATATGCCATCTTTCCTGTTTCTATATCACTAGCAGAATCTTCAGATGAACTGCTGTCTGTTATCGTTGCTGGTGGAACTGGTGGTGGATTTGTTTCATCATGTGGTACTGGTTTCATTGCTGATTCGCAGTTTGGGTACGTGATCTTTGATTTGTTTTTCTTTGTGAAACCAGCAATCTTTGTCAAACAAAAATAACAATCATTGAAGTGATTTTTCGGCTCACGCCAAACCATGGGGACTGAGAACGGCATAGCTTTTCTTTTACCATTCATCCAAGCTATTAACATTGCATTGCACTGTGCACAGCAAATATGTGGTGCCCAGTCCCTCTGTTGGTCTCCTAACTTACAGTCAAAATAACACTTGTAGGCAAGTTTAATCTTTGTTGTTATGTTTCTACGTTGTGGCTTAGGTGTATATTGTCCACAGACAAAGCAGAAGTTGTCTGGGTGATTTACACAAGCACGTCTATTTGATGCCATTTTGAATTACCATACAATATCTGAAAAACGTAGAAAGTAATTATTACGATGTGCAAAATAAAAAGAAATACACACCGTAGTACAAAACAAATGCTATAAAAACACACAAGTCACCACAACCTGTCACTTGCTCATCAGCAGAGAGCTTCAACAACCGTTCTGCTTGACTGTCACGTAGCGACTGACCGTTGGGCCGTTGCCCGTTACTATGCTCTTGACTCAGTGTTGCCAACTCGGGATAAATTTTATTTATCAAAATTGTTCGAATTTGTATATAGTTGGCAAAAAAAATTGCTTTAACCTTGAAAAGCAAGTTTCATATTACTGGCATTAAGCCGATTAAAACCAAAATCTGGACGTGGTAGAAAATTTTACTAAAAGTGATTTGCATTTTACACAAAATCTAGACGTGATAGAAAAAATCTAATTATAGATTTGAAATCAGCATACCGAAATTAGCTAGGAGCACCTATTTGGTCTTCTGTAACAAAATCTTTGTTGCCTAGTGTAATATACGGGTTTAAAACTATCGTTTTTAGGTTTTAAGATTTATAATTCACTGATGATGACAAAATTTGTCGAAACGTCTGAAGTACAAAAAATAAACGAAAATGTTTGCTGTTGTGTTGGTCCTTCTTTTTATCTGTAAGCTCCGTTTCCCTAAGGAGAAGTCAATAGCTTTGATATATCTATCTATCTATCTATCTATCTATATATATATATATAAAATTATTTCACGAAAGTAACAAAATCTGCCTCTTCTCTCATTCCAGTGTGTTTCCGTTTCCTTTCTAAGGTTAGGGACAAAACCCTCGAATGTTTTCCATAATATGTACAGTATATTATTGTGTACGTTCGCGTCTTCTTTCGAGAGAGTAGAGTTTCAGGGATTGTAATGGAGACCAGTAGTCTTCACCTTTCGTTTCCTCTATCTTAGACGTAAAAGTTCTTTGTATGGCTTCTACATATGTTCAATACTCAGTTATTGATAGGACTAGACTCGGACCTTTTCCAGTTTGTGTACCGTTTTTCATATAATTTATTTTTGCTTCTTTTCAATATTGTGAGCAGGAACTGGATATTGGTCATACAACCGCCTAACCTAACCTAACCTAACCTTCTGTTTTACAGGTTAAAAATGTTTACTATGCTGCATGTAATGTACTGTAGAAAACGGTACATAAACTGGAAAACGTCCCTAGACTCTTCCATAATTTTAGCATGATGTTTGCTTTTCTGCTGTGGAAGCTTCTGCAGTTGATTCCCATTATTTTTCTAGCTGTTGTAATTTTAATGTTACAGGACTCTCTAAATTCTGACTTGTGGATTTGGTGTTATTTGTCTGGCTTGCAGAGTTTTGTACCCTTCATTCTATAGCACCTTGTTATTACCATATTTTAAAAGTTGCAATTTTTCTTCGTTGAACTTCATATTATTGTCTTTTGCCAAATTGAATAATATTTCATTGTCATTTTGTAATTTTTTTATGTCACCTTCGTTCGATATTTTTCTTGCGTATCTTTAAAAGTGTCATCTACAAAACATGATAGAATACTGTCATCAATATCTGCAGCAATGTCTGCATTTATTATTGTGAATAGCAAGGGAGCTAATACTGTGCCTCTTGGGACCGAGCTCATGACTTCTGAGACTTCGGATTTGACTCCATTTACTATCACTCTTTGTGATCTTTCAGCCACAAAATTAAATATCCTCTTCCACCCTTTCCAGTAATTCCTGTATTCTTAAATTTGTGTGCTATAATTCCATGGTCATAGTTATCGAAGGCTTTAGCAAAGTCAGTATATATTACACCAATGCTTTGTCCTCGACTCAATGTTTCCAATATTTTCTCCTGATGGTCTAATACAGCGGTTCTCAAACTTTTTCTTCTTCTGTACCCCTTGAATTCTTTCACGGAATTTTCTGGATTTTCGAGAGAGAGAGAGAGAGAGAGAGAGAGAGAGAGAGAGAGAGAGAGAGAGAGAGAGAGACGATTTTTACTTTCTTTACGACCGTGTGACTCGTGGCCGTTTGTTAATCGTATATAAAATTAAAAGGTTATATTTTCAGGGCGATGATCTTCCAGCCCTGAAGCTAGTTGGTTTGGATTGTATAAATTCTTTTCTTGTAGGTTGTGACGTGCTGCCGATAATTCTTAGGCATTGCTCTGTTACCTCCTTTAAATAAGGGGTCAATGTTCGCGTTCTTTAATGGAAGTGGAATTTGTCCTGTGTCGAGTGATTTTCTCCATAGTAATTATAGTGGCCCGGCAATACTCTCTTTACATTTCTTCAGAAACGTGGCACTCCATCTCTCTGGCCCTGGTGCCGAATTTTCTCGCATTTTTGATACAGCCTTAATTACATCTCCTTCCGAGAACTCTAAGTCTATTAATAGGTTCGTGCCCGAATTTGTTCTTGGTTAATTTGTATCAATGTCAAAAAATTCATCTGGATTTTCTACTTTCTTCTTGGACTTTGGAGACAAATACTCTCTTTACACTGCATTTTTCTTTTCGCAAACGTCCAGAAGTATTTTGGATTATTTTTTATGTATTCTACTACCTTGTTTTCCTCCTCGTTTGTCTTATGAATGAATGTTTATTTTAGGTCCACTGCTATTTTGCAGTGTTTTTTTTCAAGTTTGAATTTCCCTTCTTCAGTTTTGCACCTGTGAAAATATTTTACAGTTTGTTTCCATTGTGTAAAACGTGTCGAGATTTTTCTCGAGTTTGCTACGTTTTCTTTTCTTGTCTGTTCGGAACATGTTTCAGCAATATAGGTTTAGTTTCACTGTCTATTATACATATTATTTTTTCTTAGGGTTTCTCTTGAAGCATCAATTTCCAATTTGCTTTCTTTAAATCTTCATTTACACTTTCCCAATGTACTTTCTTTGAATTTATATTTAAACCTTCTTAAATATTCCTTCTGACTCTCTGAGATGCATTTTTGAACTTCTGGTTGTTAACTTTAATTACGTATCGATTAGGTTATGGTCGGAGAAATTTGTGTTATTTACCTTTTAATTTATCATTAGCTCATTGTTATTTGTCAAAATGAAATCCAAAACGTTCTCTTTTCTAGTGGTTTCACAGGTTTCTTGGGTAAGTGCATAATGTTCCAAAATATCTAATAGCATTATTGTCTGGGTTCTATCATCTTTTGTAATGTTACCATGAAGTTCCTGAACACATATAACCGTCATTTTTCTTCCATGTTATCAATGGAAAATTACCCCCCCCCCCCCCCCCCCCCCCCTCAAATTAAAATATTTGGTGCTGGAGTTTCAAAAAATTTTAACATGTTTTTCTATTTCATTTGTAGCGAGTTGGAATTAACTTTCTGTGGTGTTTGGTGGTCTGTAGATGTTCATAATGGTGTATATACATATATCTATATATTCAATAAAGGAGAAAAGAGAGCCCTCCCTCAACCCATTGACAATGCCCCTTCATAAATTTATATTTTAGAGGGTGTTGTTAAGATTACTTCCCATCCAGTGTCTTTCCCACTATCATCCACAGTTTTTTTATGTAGGAAAGAGGGTCCAAGGGCGAATGCCCGCAGAAACGCCCCTCCCATAGAGGGAGAAGAGAGCCAAAGTTAAGGACTAGGGTTTACGTGATGCCTGGACACTCTGTGCTTGAACGATTGAAGGTTATAGACAGGGGGAAATATGGATTGAGGAAGACTGTTCCAGAGTTGACCGGTTGAGTAGATGAAATATTGAAAATACCGGGTAACCCTTGCGTTAGAGAGTTGGAGAGAAAAAGAATGAAACTGTGTTGAGAGTCTGGTACTGTGCGCTCTCCTTAAAGGAAGAGGCATGCAGTTAGAGAGTTCAGAAGAGCAGTGTCTGTTATAATAGCGATGGTAAAGAGAGAGTGAGGCAACATTGCGGCGAGGAGGGAGAGATTGAAAACAGTCAGTAAGTGGTGTGGAATTGATGAGACGAAAAGCCTTAGATTCCACCCAGTCAACTAGAGTTGTGTGGGTTGAGCCACCCCATACATGAAAAGCGTACTTCATACAGGTACGGACAAGCCCCTGTACAGACACAGCAACTGAGGAGGGGCGAAGAAACTGCGGAGCCGGTACAACACACCTAACTTCTTAGAAGCTGTTTTGGAAAGAGAGTATATGTGATCTTCCCATGAAAAATCAAGATAAAAAGAAATTCCAACAATATTAACCCTTTAAAGCCGACCGTTTCCTTATGGCAACATGAGCTTGACAATCATTTTGAGCCTTACGTTCTAAATATTAAAGGTTATTTTGGCTTGAACAGGAAATTTTTTTTTTAAAATTCCATAATTCAGGCATGAAAGGGTTAAGAGAAGAGGAAGGATTGAGTTGTGTATTGTTAAAGGTAAGGGGATTGTCATATAGAAGATTGTGACGAGTAGACAGACGGAGGAACTGAGTTTTGAGGCATTGAAAGCAACAAGGTTTTTTTCCTTCGCACCAATCACAGATTGTAGAAAGATCAGAGGTCAGGTGTACATAGCCGTCCCACGCTAAGCACTGAGTGTCTGTTGAGAGGGACGTTTTGTGAAGCGTGTGGAGAAGTGAAGAGTGGAATCATCAGCATAGGAGTGGATAAGAGAGGAAATGCGACTTAACAAATATTCATAAATAAAGAGTGGGTGACAGGACAGAACCCTGAGGAACACCACTATTAATAGCTTTCGGAACCCATACTGACGATCTGATAAAAGGTTGTGAAAAGAGAGGTGTTTAAGAGTTTTCCTATTAAGGTTAAATTCAAAAACTTTAGAAAGGCAAAAATCAAAACAATTGGACGATAGTTGGAGGGTTGAGAGCGGTCACTCTTCTTTGGGACAGGTTGAATAAAAGCGAACTCCCAGCAGTAAGGAAAAGTACCAGATGAAAGACATAGACAAAAGAGTTTGGCTAGGCAGTGTGTCAGCACATAAGTACAGGTCTGCAAGTGGGAATGCCAAATTTGAGAAAAGTTTCCTGTTTTGGGAAATGCTGCAAAGAGATCGTAACGCAGTTGTAAGCTCGAGGGGTATTTTCTATGAAACTCTAACTTAAAGTGGGAAATCCTAGATAAGGTGGCAATAGAAATAGATCGATTTGAGAATTGCCTCCTTAGAGATTTCCACTGAAATGGGAATGACACTGAATGGAAAAAGACTGTTTGTTATTAGTAGCATGGTTGTATACATATTGCGAGAGGCCGTAGCTCAGTGGGTAGCACCGTTTCGCTATAAGCAAAGCAGAAACACTGACGCTGTTAATATAATAATACAGGAGGTTAGCGCAATGGGGTGCATTAGTTGGCCTGAGCGCGATACCAATTTCTGGCCCTCCTGAATGATTGTTATGGTCGTATATCGAGTGTTGAGGTGTAAAACATTAAAAATGTATTACATTACAGATCATATGATGGAGACGATCAATGGCTCTGTAAGATACAATAATATCGCAAAGTCATTTGATTAACATCTGTCAAAGCAGTAAATTCTGTATTATGACAAATTAATCGGTACTTTGTGGCTGATATTATACAAACCCTTCGGAAAAGGGTTCATGCGCGTAAACGTAAAAATGAGAATGAAATGCAAGTCCCTGATATAAGACACTGAAATATCGCCATTTATCTATTTTATTACACTCCTTATGCGACATTTCCTGCTATAAAAACTCCCAGTTATGGTGATAAGAATATGTTTATAATAAGCAGTATAACAGAGTTCTGTGCATGGCCAAAAATATATAAACATTATTTGGTATCTCTCTTTATGTTACCACCGTTATTAAAATATTTACCAAAACATTTTTATTCTATATTTATAAGAATAACTAATACACACATACACACACACACACACACACACACACACACACACACACACACACACACAGGATGAGGCAAAAGTCAAGAAACATAGGAACTATGCTTTTCACTGCAAATATATATGTATATTTGGATTGAAAAAGCATATTTCCTGTTTCCTGACTTTTGGGTCACCCTGTGTATATATATATATATATATATATATATATATATATATATATATATATGTGTGTGTGTGTGTGTGTGTGTGTGTGTGTGTGTGTGTGTGTGTGTCGATGTATTAGGGGTAACAACTAACCAGTGCTAATTTTACATACGTTAGTGATATGAGTGGTACCACCAGATGGATTGATTATTGTCTCACTAGTAATAATCTAAAGGATCGAATTGTTAGAGTTCATATTCTGCACGATTTCCTTCTTTCTGATCGTAGACCATTAGAACTATTAATTAATTTTACCAATTTATGCGCAACACGACATAACAAGAACTCAATAGGTAAGAATAATCGCGTCGATTGGTCTAATGTTAATATGCAACAGAGAATAGAATACAAAGACAGAACAGGTCACCTCTTTAATAATTTAGAAATTTTGCATCTTGCCTGTAATAATCCTTGCTCAAATGATTCTCACTGTAAACTCAGTTAGGTATTATAGTAAGATAGTATCCCTGTTAAGAGAAGCAGGAAGCGCCTGATTAAATCTTACAACTTTCATACTAAGATTATTCCTGGATGGAATGATTTTATTGACCCCCTGAAGAGGGAATCGAAAGACGTCTACGATTTGTGGTGCTTTCATGGTAGACCCAGATTAGGACCAGTATACATGAATATGTGCAGAAGTAGGGGTCAGTATAAGGCGGCCATAAGGTGATGTAAACAGGAAGAAGAGTCTATTCGAGCATCAAAAGCTTGTGAAGCTCGCATAAATAACGATAATAACAAATTTTGAAATTTGTTAAGAATCAAAAGTATCCTCCCCCTATTATCGATGGGGTGTCGGGGGAGGATGAAATTGCAAAGCTGTGGAAAAACCACTACTCTAACATTCTTAACGGTGTGAGTAGGGATAATTTTAAGATAGATTGCAGCGAACGCCTGCGGGAGTGACAAGGGAAAATACTTTGATATCAGTTCCTGAAGTAAAGAGGTTAATTACAAAGTTAAAGACTGGTTCTGCGTCAGGGGTAGATGGCCTATCGAATGAGCACTTAAAATATGCCAATGACGTAGTATGTCTGCATATATCATTGCTCTTACCAGCTCCTTGCGTGATGACTCGGATATAAGAAAACAATCTTATAGCGAATATGACTATAAGGAACTTCCGGTTCTGTACAAATGAAGCTCAAGACACTCTCTTTCGTACTTTCTGCAGTAATATATACGGACAGCAACTGTGGGTGAATTATAAAAAAGGTTCTGGCAGAATCCTAAAGTTGCTGTACAACAGGTCGTTTAGACTCTTACATAAATTACCTCTGAGATGCTCAGCTTTGCAAATGTTTGCTGTCCGCAATGTCCCGAGCTTTCCGGAGGTAATAAGACGTGCTAAATACAGTCTGATGCAAAGAATTAAAACATCAACCAACCCGATTATCCAAACTATCCATGAGTCCTGCCGTTTATCCTCCAAGCTATGGAATTCTTGGTACGAAAACGTCTGTCTGTAGCTCCACTTAACTTCCACATTACTGTATTATTTCTAATCAACTGTATATATTTCTATCCTCAGTATGTGAACTGTCATTGTATTAATAATATTTGTCATATGGACTATAGTCTGTCAATAAACCTTTTCATTTCATATATATTCTAAGGCACGTTTCCGGTAATTTCTTTACCGATCATTTGGAAATCTACAGAAAATAAGTAAAATTAAATTTTTATATAATTAGACATTAGGTATTTGGTATAAAGTAGAACCTCCCAATAACGGGTCTCTGTATTCCATTCGCGCTTGATGGTATAATTTGTTAGTATTAAAGCCAGGGACATAACTACGTCCACACTGCTAATTTTTCAGACTTCATTGGTTATATTAGATCAAAAAGAGTTGTACTGCAGTCTGATTGGACATGCATTTTTTTATTCTCAAATTTTTTATTAAAAAAAAGTGAAAATATGGGACGGTTTCGTCCCGTTATTGATGACGTCATATAACGAAGTTTCAAGGCATCTTCCGTTAAGTAGAATACTGCCCCATTAACCTCTCGCGTTACTGTACTCTATTTTGACATTGCTGTTATTTAAAGTGGGGGTTTTGTGTGTGTGGGGGGGGAGGGGGAGTAAAGTGATTATCACAGTGGCTTCATTAAAAGGTTTTTTATTTTAATGGTGTTCTACACACTATAACAGTGCCGTGAAGTAAAAATTAACATAGTTTATGTCTTAAGTGCGGTGTGTGTGTGTGTGTGTTGTTTTAAAGGAGCCAGCGGAAACAAAACTCTATTTAATGGTATTCTCTCTTTAACGAAACCCCCTGCACGCATTATCCCGTCTTTTAATGTACGATATATTCCAAATGCCAACATCGTCCAAATAGATTTTTGTTATCTGGATATTTTGTTCGTTTTGGGGGTTGTTTAACTTTCTTCGCAACATCTAATATCATATAACAAAGGAGACCTTCAGCTTTACGTGGATTCCGAACCAAGGGTCGCTACATCATTTGGATACAGAAGACGGTCATCCAATTATATTACTAGGTTCAGCGTCGTTTAACTTCGATTATATAATCTATTTGGAAGAGTGTTACGACGTGGCCACAACGTAGCCCTGTTATCTAGGTAGATAGATAGATAAATAGATAGACAGATGAGTGGACCGATTGAACGACTTGCAACCTCTACTTCATATTCAGAGAGAGAGAGAGAGAGAGAGAGAGAGAGAGAGAGAGAAAGTTTTATGAAGACAAATTGATTTTCTTCATACAAATCAATTAATGTCTTTTTTGTCTTCATAATAAATTAAGAAAATTACTTTTCTTTAAAATATGAAATTTTTAAATAGAATTTATAAAATTCTTTGAAGTCTCTTTTCTCGTTCGTCCCGAAAGATCTGGAACATATATTTGCTTTCATTTTTATGATGTAATTGAATTAACAATAATTAGGCTTTCGTCTTTCATGTATGTTCCGAGAGAATACCCCTCTCTCTCTCTCTCTCTCTCTCTTTCTCTCTCTCTCTCTTGGTGTCTCTACCTCTGCAGCTTAATTATATCATGTAATAGCGCACAATCATTAATTGGCCTCGGGCAATCTATCTTACAGCTCTTCTTTTAATTAAGGTTAGAAAATGCATCTGATATTTTTTTCCCCCCAAGAGGAAATGATGAAGTTTCATATTACCAAGAATATTCTTTTAACCAGCTTATATTAATTTTAAATAATTATCAGGAATAATGTACAAGTATAATACAATAGAGGGAATCTCAACACTAGTTTTTATACGAATGATAACTAAATTAAAAATTAGTTTTTATACAATTTATTTTCACATTAGTTACGCACCACCGACCGCGTTTGTGGGGGAGAAAATCAATTATATATTATTAATTTAAAGTTTTACATCTAAAAATTCTTCGATATTAACTTGATTCTTTATTAATATTAAATAATTATTTAATTTAAAGGGGATTTTGGGATTAAGGATTATTAAAATACGGTAGAAAGTCAGGGAATTAATTACATAAAATTATGCAATGTATAAAGCAATATTTCATAGTCCACTGTTAAATTTTGCCTACGACATAGTTAGTTAGTCAATTGGGAAGGAGAATAGACTCTTAATGGAAGCTTTAGTGCTGGTATAATTAACTCCTATAGAAAGAACTTGACTCTCTCTCTCTCTCTCTCTCTCTCTCTCTCTCTCTCTCTCTCTCTCTAAATATTGAAATTTGATTAAATCCTTGAAAGATAAGTGGAATAATATATTGATTTCTGGGGTTCTTCCAAGAATTTATGAAAGTAAATAGTTAAGTAAAGCAATTTACTTCAGTACTAAATCAGAAGCGATGTGCATCCTTGAAGGAGTAGAGTTCATTAACTTTTGGTCAGATTTTAATTCGGCGGATTTGTTCATTGAAGATGGTTTTTATTTGAATGAAATAGGTAATTCGTGACTCGGGAGATTGATTGATCGTAAAGTGAGTAAGATTTGATCAAACTTAGGCAAGATGAAATAGTTGGATCACCTGAAGATCAGGGCCCCCAGCCTCAATTACTAAATGATAGCTTCGTTAAAACTAACGAAAATATAACGACTTAACCTAAGCAAACCAATCGTCAATGTCGTACAGTTGACCTAACCGGGCATTCAATTTAATTTATTATTATATTTGGTAAAGCAAAAAACGGGACTTTCCGAAATTTGAATTGTTTCCTATTTTTTTGAAAGTAAGATATTTAATGTACATTTTTACGTTGATTTAAAAATGTAAGTCTTTCTTTGGAGAAATTATTATTTTAAAAGTTACACGGTGTTCTAGTTTACGTATGGTTACTATTTTAAAAGTTACATGGTGTACTAGTTTACCTATAGTTACTGTAGAAAATCTTTTACATGTATATATTGATTTGTCATATTGTTAATACTATTTTTGATAAATTTCAGCTTTTCTATAGATATTAGATATATAAAAAAATCTTATGTAATGGAAGAACAAAATTTACAATCGTTATTTTTGAAAACTGAAGAAGAAGCACTGAAATGCTTGCAAAACGAAGGAATTATTCCAGTGGAGAAAAAGTGTTCAAAAAAGCATTTTATGTGTGTGAAGAAAATCGAAAACCTATTTAATTGGCATTGTCAAAAAGGAAAATGTAATGAAAAAGTAAGTGTCGGACGGAAGGCACAAACATGCCTTTCAATAAAATACTGCTATTCATTTATTGCTGAGTAAACAATACGCAAGTATAAAATTTTGTGAAGAAGAACTTCACACTGGCCACAACACAGTTGTAGACTTCAACAACTACTTAAGAGAGGTAAGTAACCTAACCTAACATAACAACCTAACCGAACCTAACACAATCTCCTAACCTAATGTAACCTAGCTTAGCGTAACCACACTAATATGATGTAACATTTTCTATTTCAGGTTTGTGCGATGGCTCTCCTAGCGAATCCAGTAGTTGTTGGAGGACCTGGAAAAACTGTAGAGATCGACGAAACCATGTATTTATTCCAAACGTAAATACAATCGAGGAACGGTATATCCAGAGCAATGGGTGTTTGGTGGGACATGTCGAGAGACGAAAGAATGTTTTCTGTATGTAGTCCCTCGGCGTGATCGTGAAACCCTCTTCGACTGCATCACTACCAACATAGCACCTGACTCAACAATTATTAGTGATTGTTGGAAAGCTTACGAGGGACTAGAACAGTGATGCACAAACCCTGGCCCGCGGGCCAAATGTGGCCACCACGGGTCCTTTCAGTGGCCCCACGGGTCTTTTCAATTCAATGAAAAAGTTAGAATATAAAAGTGACCCAATTTATGACCCAATCTATATATCTGGCCCGTACATATAAAACAGATAGTTGGTTTGGCCCTCACATCAAAAAACGTTTGTGCACCACTGGACTAGAAGATCTAAAAGGTTACCACTACCACTACCAGCCTTATACAGTAAATCACAGCGAAAATTTCGTTGATCCCATTAGTGGAGCACATACACAAGGCGTTGAATATATGTGGAATAAGGCCAAACGAAGGAATAAGAGACAGTCAGGGACTCACCGGCAAATGATTGATATCTACTTGTGCGAATTCATGTGGCGACAGAAAATAACGGTCGAAATCTACTCACACAAATACTTGTGACATAAGCCAATATTACTAAAGAATACAATAACTCTTGTATTAGTTTTCAGTTGTATTGTTATAGTTTTTTACCTAAGACAAAATTACAATAACAAACATAACTTTTGAACCGATCATTTCTCCAAAAAATGACTTACATTCTTGAAATCAGCGTAAAAATCTACATTACATATCTTATTTAAAAAAATCGGAAACAGTCCAAATTTCGGAAAAGCTCCCAAAAAACAAGAATATATGGGCACCCTGATCTTCAGGTGATCCAAATAGTTCTTTCTTGTTTAGGAAATGTAACTCGTCAGCCTAAGGGGAAACTCAACGCTTATAGAGAACAAACAGTAAAGTAAAGAATAGTTTAAAAGTAGTTTTTAATGCGAGGAGCGTAAGGAATATATTTAACGAATTTAAAACTTTAGTTCAAGTTCAAAATTACGACATTATGTCGATAACTGAGTCGTGGATTAAAAATGCAGAGAGGGACTTTATAGCTGAATACCATATTAAAGGTTATAAACTTTATAACAAGGATAGAAGTAGTAAAATGAGAGCGGGTGTACTTTTATAATGTAAAGAAAATCTTTGACTAGTTCAAAAGACGGTTAATGCTAGTGGCCAGTTAGATATAATTATTTCAGAAATTAGCTCTAATAACTTCGTCTTTAATTTTGGGGTTGTATGCAGGCTTCTTCACAAGAAGTAGAATTATACTTTGAAATGCGTAACATTTTAAGTAGCATAGTTTCGCGTAAGGAACCAATTTTGGAATCCTTTCGGTTTGACGGCCTGTAATATTTTTTAACATTACTTGTTTTTTATTGTCCAGTTTTAATCGAGGATTTTAAAACTAACATTCATGTTTTAGAGAAACAAATAGTGAGGCAGTTATACGTAATAAAACTAGCCCCGGGTCATAAATACAGGCTAATAATATGCTCAGTGACGTAAATATTTGTTTTTCATTACTTAAGTAACCATGAGGAAATAAACTTGGTTTTGCTTCCACACGAATTGTCCATTCTGACGAAGGTCAAGCTTGTCACTCCACCTTAGACCTACAGTTTAGCGTGGAATCCGAACCACGCCCCACCAGCACGCCCCACCAGCCCCACTAGGCTACCCAGGGTACTCATTTATCTACCAACCAATTTGTTTATTATGTGGAAGGATGAACAGCTGGGTTTTGCTGCGCGCCGCCTGCCGTCACCGGGTCTCGATCCTGGGGTAGATGAATTCGTAGTCAACGACGCAAACCACTACACCCCCGAGGCGCATAATAGTATAATAGCAATAATTTTAAATAATATTTTTACATCACTTTCTGCAGTTCAGAATATTTCGTGTATTCCGGAGGCTAGTAATATGCTCAGTGACGTAAATATTTGTTTTTCATTACTTATTGACATAACTTTACTCCGAAGAGATTTCTCACAATATTGCTAATTTCAATTTAACAAATTGCCAGTTGAGACCATTTTACGCAAAGTAGCTAAAAGAGTTAAAGAATGAAATACTTGATCCTTTAGTTCAAACTTTTTATAAATACAATAGTTAAAAACACAAATAGCTAAAAATACAATAGTTACCCCTTTTTCTTTGATATATTCAATCCGACTTGAATGCAACGAGTTTCTTGCTTATATTGAGGTTTTAAATATAGCGGGAATAGGCTGCTTTAAACCCTAAATCCTGTCCCAAAGCTGGATCCTATCTGGTTGGTAGATAGCTGATGAGGGAAGCTATATTTTGGAGCCTCTTTGCGAGTAACCCGTTACCTACGTCGGGCTAATATCATGAAAAAGAAAAAACCTATAGTGTTTGTCATTTACCATTACTTATTCGGACTATAGTGGATTTAATTTTCCCAGAAGAGTTCCTTCTTCCATGCACGGTCTGTGTGTAACATAAAAGTTTTTCAGGGGACCATTCTGAGTTCAATCCCATATATATAATAAATAAATAAATAAATAAATATATATATATATATATATATATATATATATATATATATATATATATATATAATGCAAACTCACAAGGGTTTAATTGTGAAATTGATCCCATATATACTTACTTTAGGTTACTTTAGGTGAGTTTCAACGATGGTTCAGGATCGACCTGCGGTCGACCCCGCTGCAGCATCCCGCCTCATTTGCGGGATTTGGTGAAGGAGGGAATTGCTGTCTGATCTTCTCCTGCCCTCGTAGCCAGCCACGCATGGCTGGTCAGGGACTTTGCACACGAATCTGTCCAGCTGGTTCTTGAAGTTATTCAGGTCGGTGTGCTGGAGATTCCTCACTTTTCTCGGTAGAGCATTGAAAAGCTTTGGGCCTCGTATTCTGAGGTTATTTTCCATCCTCGTTTTCATGGCCCCCCTGTCCCACAGCAGCTGGGGCTGTACAAAATCTGCCTCTTCTCTCATTCCAGTTTGTTTCTATTTCATTTCCAAGGTTAGTGACAAAGCCCTCAAGTATTTTTCATATGTATATTATTGTGTGCCGCTCTCACTTCTATTTCTTCTATCTTAGACGTAAAAGTCCTTTGTATAGCTTCAGTATTCGCACTGTCTCGTTTTCTGTATGGGGTTGTGAGTACTGAGCAATACTCAATTATTGGTAGGACTAGACTCTTCCATAATTTGAGCATGATGTTTGCTTTTCTGCTGCGGAAGCTCCTCCAAATGATTCCCATTATTTTTCTAGCCGTTGTAATTTTGATGTTATAGTGCTCTCTGAATTCTGTATTTGACGACATTATTACTCTAAGATCCCTGACTTGTAGATTTGGTGATATCTGTTTGTCTTGCAGAGTTTTGTATCTTTTATTCTGCAGCTCCTTGTTCTTATCATATCTTAGCAGTTGGAATTTTTCTTCGTTGAACTTCATATTGTTGTCTTCTGCCTACTGGAATATTGTTTCAATGTCGTTTTGTAATTTTCGTATGTCACCTTCGTTCAATATTTGCTTACATATCCTTGTGTCATCTGCAAAACATGATACAATACTGTCCTTAATATCTGCATTAATATCTGCAATCATTAATATGAACAGCAAGGGAGCTAATACTGTCCCTTGTGGGACAGAGCTCACGACTTCCGAGATTTCCGATTTAACTCTGTTTACCACCACTCTTTGTGTTCTTTGCGTCAAGAAATTAAATATCCACCTTCCTAGCTTTCGGGTAATTCCTGTATTCTTAAGTTTGTGTGCTATGATTCCAATGTTTCCAATATTTTCTCCTGGCGGTCAAGTAGCTGTGATAGGCATAATCTTCCAGCCCTGAAGCCATGTTGATTTGGGTTGTGTAAGTCTTTTTCTTGTAGGTAGTGGGTAGTTTTGCCTCTAATTATAGGTTCAAAGCACTTTATAAGGTGTGAGGTGAGACCCACTGGCCGATAATTCTTAGGCAATGCTCTGTTACCACCTTTAAATTGGGGGGGGGGGGGCAATGTTCGCGTTCTTTAAGGGGAGTGGAATTTGTCCTGTGTCGAGTGATTTCCTCCATAGTAAGTATGGCGGTTTGGCAATACTCTCTTTACATTTCTTCAGAAACGTGGCACTCCATGTGTCTGGCCCTGGCGCTGAATTTTCTCGCATCTGTGATAAGGCCGTAATTACATCTCCTTCCGTGAACTCGAAGTCCATTAATAGGTTTGTGCTGGAATTTGTTCTTGGTTGATTTGTAAATGTATCGATGTCGAAAAATTCGTCTGCGTTCTCCACTTTCCACTTCCAAGTTAAATTGTTCCCTAAGCAATTCGCTTATTTCTTTCGGGTCATTTGTGTATTCAGCATCCTCGCCTATCAACGGAACAATACTCTCTTTACATTGCATTTTCTTTTTCGCAAACGTGTAGAAGTATTTTGGGTTATTTTTTTATGTTTTCTGCTACCTTGTTTTCCTCCTCGTTTGTCTTATGCATGAATGTTTGCTTTAGATCCATTTCAATTTCGCCAAGTTTCCTCTAGTTTGAGTCTCTTTGCATCAGTTCTGCATCTGTGGAGATTTTTTACGGTTTGTCTTCGTTGCCTGAATAGTGTCCTGATTTTCCTCTCGAGCTTTCTACGTTTTCTTTCCTGTTTCTCTGGAATATGTTTCAGTATTATAGGTTTGGTTTCAGTCTCTATTATACATAGTATTTCTTGTGGAGTCTTCTCGTGAAGTAGCAATTCCCAATTTACTTCCTTTATATCTTTATTTACGTTTTCCCAATTTACTTTCTTTGAATTTCTGTTTAAGCCTTCAAATATTCCTTCTGACTCTCTCGGATGCGTTTTCGGACCTCTGGGTGCTAACTTCAACTGTATAGCGATGAGGTTATGGTCGGAGAACTTTGTGTGCGTTACTTTTTTATTTATTATTATCTCGTTGTTATTTGTCAAGATTAAATCCAAAACGTTCTCTTTTCTCGTGACTTCACAGACTTCCTAGGTAAGGGCGTAAACACAAAACAATGACCAACGGAAAGCGGTGCTCTGACTTGGTCACGACATAACCTGACATCGTGACATAACCTTACGTGCAAGTATTCAAACCTCTAGTGGCCAACGTATATGTATGATTTATGTTTTATACATAAACGGATGCATTATAAACAATTCATATTTAAATATGCATATAAAATTGTATAATCTTTTGCCTTCCCTGGGGTTTACTCTTCTTTTTTTTTTTTCAGTGTAAAAATATAGTATGTTCAGCGGTTAAAAACAAACAAACAAACCAGAAATCTTATATTATAAAATGCATTCGGAAATATTAAAATGAGTAAAATTAAACATGCCCAAAATATTTGCATTTTAGTATTATTTTTACCCTTAAAGGTAAAACGCTGCGAAGTATATAAATATTTTTATAGCGAATTATTACTGACTGCTTCCCTTCACGATCTGTTTTTAGGTTACCTTGAAAGACGATAACATACGCTAAAGTGAATGGAAAGATATAAAGGCAAAGAAGGATAAACTGATTGATAGAGAGATACTACAGACAGATAGATAAACACACATTCATTTGTGTATATATATATATATATATAATATATATATAGAGAGAGAGAGAGAGAGAGACACACACACACCACACACACACACACACACACACACACACACACACAAAGAGACAGAGACACAGAGAGACACAAACAGACAGACAGACAGGGCTATTTTACAATTTGTGTTGTTTGTGGTAAAAAATAAATGATTTTATGCATCTCGTCCAACCACGCTGTACAAAATTTTGTACTCTTTTGTGAAATCCAGGAAAAGAAAGTCATTCCATAAATTTACAAAAATATCAGCCATAAAAATTTTGAGCTTCACATTCAAAGCCAGTGAGACCAAAGCGCACTCAAAATGTATAAGTGGTTGGTGAGCTTAAAATAACCGGTAGACCTAAGGTGCAGGAAGTGCTTTGATGAGAGTGAAGGGGGGTGTCTCCCTTCGGCAAGGAGTTAACAACCGGAAAGACTTATTAAAAAAATTAACAACCGGTACGTACTGCTCTCAACTCAAGCGTTGCTTATAAACACTGTCACACTCCTAAACAACTTAATTCCTAACAAACTCCAAAGTTTTTCAATTGTGCTTGAACGAAACATCAGCGAATTGATCAAGAATCCACTGGAGAAAAAGAAACACCTAAATTATGGCACGGTAGTTGAACCTAATAGGGAATTATTATTATGATTATTATTATTATTATTATATTATTACTTGAGGAATGGGGTAATTTCGAGATGATGTGATATAAAGAACCTTAAAAATATGTTATGTGCCACAATCTATAAAGTGAAATGAATTCATTAAATTGTGGAAGATATAACTTGAAGTCTCATTATTATGATCTTCCATCGCTTAATGAATATTTAAAGAGTTTTCATATTTTATAAAATTTAACTTTGCACATCTAATTATGAAGTTAATAAGTTATATATATATATATATATTATATATATTATATATATATATATATGCATTTAACTGCAATGACCACGCAGTATATAAATGAATAGAAACGACGTAAATAAGGAGCGTCTCTGCACACGGGGAAGAGAAATAACGAATAAATGAAAATGAGGCGAACCGCCCGGGAATCGAACCCAGGGCCTTCCAATTGCCGGTTGGATGCGCTACCATACACTACGGACCTCGATCAATCATAAATCGAATTCTCCTACATAGCAGAAACCAATGCCCTGAGAGGGCACCCTCGCAAATCGTGAATATGTGCATTTAACTGCACATATTCACGATTTGCGAGGGTGCCTCTCAGGGCATTGGTTTTCTGCCCTATGTAGGAGAATTTCGATTTATGATTGATCGAGTCCGTAGTGTAATGGTAGCGCATCCAACCGGCAATTGGAAGGCCTTGGGTTCGATTCCCGGGCGGTTCGCCTCATTTTTCATTTATTCGTTATTTCTCTTCCCCGTGTGCAGAGACGCTCCTTATTTACGTCGTTTCTATTCATATATATATATATATATGAAAATTATTTCACGAACGTAACACGTGAAAAATATTTATGATAAATAAAACCACGAAGGAAAGGAAACACAGAATGGTGCTCAAGCGCTTTCGTCTAATGACATCCTCAGGAACAATGAAGTAAATAAAGAGTTCGAGACTACATATAGGTCACAAAAAATATATATATATATACAATAAATAAGAAATAAAAATTGTGGGAAGAGCATACAAATTCGTAAGAAAAACTACCAATTTTAGCACTTTGCCCTTCTTGTCTAAATCCGTTCTAAACGAATTCAACACAAGATCAATTGGATTGGTTACAACCAATTTTATAGATAATGCCTGAATGAGATATAGGTCACTAAAAATAAATATAAAAATAAATTGAAAAATAAAAATTGTAAGAGGAGCATACAAATTTATAAGGGAAAAGTACCATAGTTTTAGCACTCTGCCCTTCTTGTCTAAATCCGTTCTGAACGAAGTCAAAACAACAGGGTCAAGTGGAAAAAGACCTTGGCTCATGTTAAAGTTATTTGTAAGTTGGATAATAGAAGACTCAAGAATATTTCTATTAACAATGTTGCTAGAGTGAAACAAAACTGAAGCATTATTCCAATCAATACAATGGGATAACTCTGACAAATGGACAAAGAGAGCACTGGACGACTGACCCGTTCTAACGGAATATTGATGCTGTTTTACACGCGTACGCAAATCCTTTCCCGTCTGACCAATGTAAACAATGTGATTCCTTTTACATTACTTTCATCTGTGCAGGGGGGGGGGGGCAATCATTGTTACCACCCCGTATAATATATACTTATAAAATTTATGAATAAAATTCCCATATTTATATTTGTTTCTATATTTCATATATTTATAGATATTTATGTTTTATTTAACAAATATATTAATACAGTACATATTTATATAGATTTATCCACATATTTTTAGATATTGTATCTATATTTTTATTTATAAGAAATATACGAATAAATACACATTTATATATTCATATCTACATATTTCATATATTTATGTATTTATTTTACATATTTCATACATTTATGTATTTATATTTACATATTTCATATATATATATATATATATATATATTATATATATATATCGCATTATGCTATATATAAACTTAGATGATGAAACGATATAGATAATTGCAGCTATGATATGAACCAAAAACAATTAAAATATAAGTGGGCATGTTGTTAACTTGTTTCTCGTTCATAGAAATACTTTTCAAGTATGTTATCAACACTTCTTTTTGTATGTCACATGTGTATTTCCGAAAAGTTGACCTTCTTTCTAAGTTTTATGAATCTACATGAATTTCTCTTCTCTGTGTTCTGCTATCACCTTGTCGGAATGCATTTGTATGAAGTATTGTCTGTTATATTGAATCACCTAAAAGGTCTTTCTGTATTGTTCTTGTTATCTCTCTCTCTCTCTCTCTCTCTCTCTCTCTCTCTCTCTCTATATATATATATATATATATATATATATATATATATATATGGGATGAATTTCACAATTAAACACGTGAAATGATGAATGCTGCAAACCCACAAGGAAAAGAAAAACGATTGCAAGGCCTTTCCTGTATTCAGAGCTACACCTCGTCAGGAATCGTTTTTCTTTTTCCTTGTGGGTTTATAGCATATATATATATATATATATATATATATATATATATATCAAACACAGACCGTGCATGGAACAAGGAACTCTTCTGGGAAATTAGATCCACTATAGTTCGAATAAGTAATGATAAATGACAAATACTATAGTTTTTTCTTTTTCATGATGGAAAGCCCAACGTGGGCACCAGGTTACTCGCAAAGAGGCCCCAAAATATAGCTTCCCTCACCAGCTATCTGCAAAGCAGCTAGGAAGCAGCTTTGGGACAGGATCTAGGGTTTACAGCTGACACCTAGCCTAGGAAGAAACTCATAGCATTCACGTCGGATTGAATAAATCATAGAAAAAGGGGTAACTATTGTATTTTTAGTGTTCTCAGCATGGGAATTATTACTGTCTTGTCCCTTCTTTTAAACGTTCTTAGTATCTGTGCCGCGACTCTTTTCGCTTTGTTTATTGCTATCTGTTTTTGTGTTTCGAATTTGGCATCATAGGTCATTATTACCCCCAGGTCGACCGCGTTCGTGCTTCTCTGAATTTCCTGTCTATCTGGAGCATAATATGCAGTCTGTTCATTTCTACCATATCTCAAGAGCTGAAATTTCTCGGTGTTAAATGTCATATTATTGTCTTCTGACTATGTGTATATTTTGTTCGTGTCTCTCTACAAGGCCTCCACTTCATTTGCATCGCTGATTTTTCTGCTGATCTTTGTATCGTCCGCAAAAGATGTTACTATACTGTTGCTGTTTACTCCACTGTCTATGTCTGTTAGCATGATAATGAACAGGAGTGGGGCCAGCACGGTACCTTGTGGTACTGAGCTACATACTTCTGATTCTGATGATGACACACCTTGAATTATGACGACCTATAGACGTTCTCTGAGGAAGTTGTAGATCCATTTTCCCACTCTGCCTGTTATTCCTATATGTTTCATTTTATGTGCTATTATACTATGATCGCATTTGTCGAAAGCTTTAGCAAAATACGTGTATGACATCATAGTTTTCATTGCCTTCATGTGCATCTACGATATTGTTATAATGCTCTATAAGTTGTGATAGGCATGTTCTTCCTGATTAGAATCCGTGCTGATTTTCGTTGAATCTTTCCAGTGTCTCCAAGAAGTCATAACTTTTCTCTGATTATTCTTTCAAATATTTTGGTGAGGTGGGACGTCAATGACACTGGTCTGTAGTTCTTTGCTTGAGATCTATCCCCTCCTTTATATATAGGGACAATGTTTGCTCTTTTCAAGATGCTCGGTATTTCCCCAATGTCTTGGGATCTTCTCCATATCGAGTGTAAGGGTGTAGCTATTTCATTTTTACAGTTTTTAATTAATAGTGCGTTCCACTTGTCTGGACCTGCAGCTGAATGCGATTTCATTTATCCTATAGCTCTCGCTACATCTTCTGGGTAAAATCAAAGTCTGTTATACATTCTCCTTGCAATTTCTCTTCAAAGAATGCATCTATGTCAGGTATCGCTTTGTCACTTTTTAGGGTACTGAAGACAGAGTCATACTGGGCTCTCAATATTTCATATATTTCTTTTAGATCGTCTGTCAGTTCATTATTTCCTTTCCTTAAGGGTCCGATAGTAGCGCGCGTTTTTGTTTTCTTTTTCGCATAGCTACAGAAGTATTTTGGATTTTCCTTTATTGCTTCTACCGCCTTTTCCTCTTCCTTCTCTGTATGGCCCTTTATCAGAGTTTGTATTTCCCTATTGATACTCTCCAGTTTTTCTTGTATTACTTTCCTGGCATTGTTGTCTCCGCAATTAGCTAACTTCGTCGCTACTCTCTTTCTTTTGCGGAATATTCTTCTATATATATATATATATATATGCACTAAAATCACAGAATAACACGTGATCTTATTAATAAGCAAACAACCACAGGGAAAAGGAAAAGGAAACACGAAATCCGAGCGCTTTCGTGATATATTCACATCTTCAAGGAAAAACAAAAAATAGACGGAGATTACAAAGTAAATGAGTTAAATACACAAACAAAAAATTCCCAATCGGCAACTCAAATTAAAGACGATAAAACCCTCTAAAGATTTTTTCAATAGATAACATAATCTGTAGGCTGCTAAATTACTAAATATAAAAGAACTATATAGATGAAATTAGACAAAAAACCAGTACAGAGAACAAAAATTATTATAACGGTTATTAGAACTTGTATTCAATTAAAGCAGGCAATTAAGTTGCACTTAAATTCTTGCCACTTAATTGCCTGCTTTAATTGAATACTAGTTCTAATATCCGTTATAATAATTTTTGTTCTCTGTACTGGTTTTTTGTCTAATTTCATCTATATAGTTCTTTTATATTTAGTAATTTAGCAGCCTACAGATTATGTTACCTTACCTTACCTTATGAACCTTATGTTGTTTCGTGTGTTGGTCTCTCTTCACACGGAGGTCAAGCTGGTGGCCCCGCCTCTAGGTCTGGCCTGGTGGAGGAGCGAGTTACTTTCTTGCGCTCTCCACCGTACATAGCCAGGCAAGCCCGGCTCATCTGGTACTGTCCTGAGCCAGGCATCCAGTCTTTTCTTGAAGACTTCAACTTTGACCCCCGTTACGTTTCTGAGGTCCTTAGGAAGCTGGTTGAAAAGTCTTGGCCCCCTGACAACCAAGCTATTTTCCTTCAGGGTTGAGGAGGTCCCTTGTCGTGCTTTTAATTTGGGAACACTACACATTCTGCCTTTCCTATTTTCCAGTGTTGTTTGAATGGTAATTGGGTTTAGTTTTAGGTTTGGTACCAGTTTTTCGATCATTTTCCATATGTAGATTATGATGTACCTCTCTCTTCTTCTTTCCAGTGAGTACAGATTTAGTTTACGTAGTCTTTCCCAGTAGTTGAGTTCTTTGCAGCCATCAATCTTGGCTGTGAAATGCCTTTGCGTTTCTTCTAGTTTATTAGTTTCTTCCTTTTTATATGGGGACGTCAAAACTGAGCAGTATTCAAGTTTTGGTATAATCAGTGCTTTTAGCAGGGGAATCATTACTGTCCTGTCCCTTCTCTTGAACGTTCTTAGAACCTGTCCGGCGACTCTTTTTGCTTTATTTATCGCTATCTGATTTTGTGTTTCGAATTTCGCATCATCTGTCATTATTATCCCGAGATCAATCGCTTTCATGCTTCTCTGAATTTCCTGTCTATCTGGAGCATAATATGCAGTCTGTTTAAGTTCTTCTTTCCTACCATATCTCAAGAGCTGAAATTTCTCGGCGTTGAATGACATGTTGTTGTCTTCTGACCATTTGTATATTTTGTTCGTGTCCCTCTGCAAGGCCTCCAGTCTAAGGTGGAGTGAAAATATCATTTTTGGATTTTTAATTTACTTGAGTGTGGAAAAGTTGCCACTGGGCTTTAGAAACAAGCATGTGAAATTATAATACAATTGAAGCATTGCTTGATTGACCACCAGCGATTTTAATATATGGCATATTTCATGTTTTAACGATCGCTTTGCCCATCAGGAGTCATCCAAGATGCTGGTCTTTCATCCATGTTTATGCAAATAATTAACAGCTTAGTTTGCTGTAGACTGTGTTATTGCATACTTGAGGTTGACATTTAAGATTACAACATGTGTGGAATGTAAATTAATGGCAATTACAGAGGGTGGCCAAATTATTAGAGCTGATGTGAGTAAGTGAGATAAGAAAGAGTTTAGTTAACCATACATTGATTTAATGCTAGTTTCAGTGATGGTAGTGATTTGGTGCGATAACATATGCAGTCCGTGAGTCAGAGGGGATGGGAGATTGGGAGTGGGGGGAGAGTGAGTAATATGCAAAGCGCGGCTGCTCCGCCAAGCTCAGTGCACATGTGGCAGTGAGAATTGAAGGTTATTTGTGCTGTTATCATCATTTTTTCGTGAAACTTGATATTAAAAGTAAGTTAATTACATATTGATATCTGTTTATAGGTGTTTGATAAGTGAGTGTGACAGTATTAATTTGATATTTCTTTTTCTTGCAGAAATTCTTTAATAGTCTTACATTGCTTACAATTTATAATAATTGTTTTTTTTTTTCAGAATGGAAATTATTACGAGGGAGAAGGCGGCATGTGTGATTTTGGCGCGCCACGCGAGATACCCACAAATGTTCTTCCCACCTACGCTGATGTTATGAAGGCTTACATCCATACAAGACAACAGCTGACAACGAAGAATAACAAATATCCACCGTTCGCCGAAGTATCAAAAAAGTTTGCGTTGATGTTGAACTTGTTTGGGAGAAAGCGTCTCTTCCGACCGTGACGCACGGACGAGTGATTGAAACGCTCAGACCGTACAACGAGAAATACAAGAAAATCTTGAAACCATACAAGGCTCGGAAGGACAACGACAACTACAAGCAACAACTTGAACAGTTCAGAGAAGACGCAGATAAACTCTTCGACATTAGCAAATGCAAATGTGTAGATTTCGTCATGAGCTGTAAGTGCGAAAGAGCGGACAAAGTACCACTCAAAGAAAGAAAGTTTCTAGAGGACCAGAGAGGAGCCAGAAAGATGATTATAGGAGGCATCGATTTGGTGGAAACAACAAAGCTACAGAAGAAAATATCCAGGAAAGTCTGTGAATCGAGAAGACACAGCATTCACCAAGAACAATCGAAGCAGCAATGCAATTCTGGAAGCTACAACGAGGAAGACAAGGACGACGACACCGACAACAGCGACGAAGAATACACCCTATCTAAGTCACACTGTAAACCTGATCTATCGACACTGGAGAGTAAACGTCAAAGAATGACGATGACTGTACGATTACCATGTTTGGCTAAAGCGTGCGATAGAACGGGCGTCTCAGATCGAGCAGCAGCCGTTATTGCCTCATCCGTGCTACAAGACATTGGAATTGTGTCTACAAATGACACCTCCAAAGTCATTGATCGTAGTAAAATTCGCCGAGAAAGAAGTAGAACTCGTCAAGAACTGACAAAACTAGACAGCAGTATGACAGACTTGCCTGGATTGTACTTCGACGGTCGAAAGGATAGAACGATGAAAAATGTACGAGACGCCGCAGGACATGGCCACCGGGACAGAGATACAGAAGAGCACGTCAGCATTATTTGTGAACCAGGTTCATCGTACTTTGGCCACGTGACGCCGTCAAGTGGATCAAGCAAGGCGATTTCCAAAGTAATCTTTGAATGCTTGGCTGCGCGAAGTGTGGATCTCGACAGTGTGAAAGTCGTCGGATGCGACGGAACCGCTGTCAACACTGGACATAATGGCGGAGTTATTCGGCAGCTTGAGGAATTACTACAAAAACCGCTGCAATGGCTCGTGTGCTTATTACATGCTAACGAGCTCCCCCTGCGACACCTGTTTCAGCATTTAGACGGAGCAACTACAGGACCTAATTGCTTCTCAGGACCGATAGGGAAATCTCTCACAGCATGCACGGAACTCCATATAACATCGTATGAACCTATATCTCCATTAGAGCCACTGCCGCATGTTGACGTGAAGGACCTGAGCACTGACCAGCAGTACCTGTGGCAGATGTGTCAAGCTGTCAGTGAAGGACACTGTCCCTGTGATCTAGCATTGCGAAAACCGGGACCATTGAACCACTCGCGGTGGTTGACAACTGCCAACAGAATCCTCCGCCTCTATGTTGGCCTCGATGCACCATCCAACAACATCAAAACTCTTGTCACATTCATCATCCGGGTCTACGCCCCAACATGGTTCGCCATCAAGACGCAGCCATCATGCAAAGATGGAGCCAAACATCTGCACGGGATGATGGTGAGAACACGGTACCTCAGCTCCTCTCTAAAGAAAGTCGTCGACCCGGTGATTCGGCGAAACGGCTTCTGCGGACACCCCGAGAACGTGCTATTAGCCATGATCACAGATGAGCGACCACATATAAGGGAACTCGGACTCAGAAGAATCATGAAGGCAAGATCACATGTGTCTGCAAACAAAATCCGCAGGTTTCGAGTGCCACCGCTCAACCTCGACGCGACCGAATACCAGGACATGGTCGATTGGCAGACTTTGACCGTGACGGAGCCTCCTGTTACGATGGATATGACGGACAACGAATTGAACGACATGATCTCTGCTCGAATTTCACCAAGTGTCCTCTTCCCTCGCTTCCCTTGTCACACACAGGCGGTGGAAAGATGCGTGAACCTAGTTACCGAAGCTTCAGCCGCTGTGTGTGGCGAGACGTCCCGCCATGGATTTATTCGGGCTCGCGTCGCTTCTCGGCAGCTTATGCCGAAACTTGAGTCTAAACGTGACTATCAATTCTGAATTAACCATGCATGCATAACTCAGACTCTATCGTTAGCATAATAGTGTGCCAAAATAACTAAAAATATATAGTCTGATGTTTACTCGTATTTTAGGTATTTTTGTGTAAAATCGTATATTATTGTAAACTTATAACGTCTGGTGGTCGATCAAAAGATTGTCTGATTTTAATAAACTTTTTTGCATATTGTTCTATTAGTCCATCCATACAAGGATGTTACTATACTATTGCTGTTTACTCCGCTGTCTATGTCTGTTAGCATGATAATGAACAGGAGTGGGGCCAGTACTGTCCCTTGTGGTACTGAGCTGCGTACTTCCGATTCTGATGATGATATACCTTGAATTTTGACGACCTGCAGACGATCACTAAGGAAGTTGTAGATCCATTTTCCCACTTTGCCTGTTATTCCCATGTCTTTAATTTTATGTCCTATTATACCATGGTCACATTTATCGAAAGCTTTAGCAAAATCTGTGTATATAACATCGTAGTTGTCATTGCCTTCCAATGCATCTAGGATATTGTTGTAGTGCTCTATTAGTTGTGATAGGCATGATCTACCTGATCGGAATCCATGCTGATTTTCGTTGAATCTTTCCCGTGTCTCCAGGAAATCATAAATTTTCTGTCTAACTATTCTTTCAAATACTTTGGTGAGGTGGGACGTCAATGACACTGGTCTATAGTTCTTTGCTTGAGATCTGTCCCCTCCTTTATATATAGGGACAATGTTTGCTCTTTTCAAGATGCTCGGTATTTCCCCAGTGTCTAGGGATCTTCTCTATATCCAGTATAAAGGTGTAGCTATTTCATTTTTACAGTTTTTAATCAATAGTGCGTTCCAATTGTCCGGACCTGCAGCTGAATGTAGTTTCATTTGTTCTATAGCTCTCGCTACATCTTCTGGTGTAAACTCAAAGTCTGTTATATACTCTCCTTGCAATTCCTCTTCAAAGAATGCATTTATGTCAGGTATCGCTTTGTCACTTTTTGGGGTACTGAAAACTGATTCATATTGAGCTCTCAATGTATCAGATATTTCTTTTGGATCGTCGGTTAGTTCATTATTTCCCGTCCTTAAGGGCCCAATAGCGGCGCGCGTTTTGGTTTTCCTTTTTGCATAGCTATAGAAGTATTTTGGATTTTCCTTTATTGCTTCTACCGCCTTTTCCTCTTCCCTCTCTGTATGGTCCTTAATCAGGGCTTGTATTTCCCTATCGATACCCTCCAGTTTTTCTTTTATTATTTTCCTGCCATTATCTCCGCAGTTTCCTAACTTCGCCTCCACTCTCTTTCTTTTGCGGAATAGTCTTCTCTTTTGTCTTTCTACCCAGCTCCTCTTTCCTTTTGGCTGTGATTTCGGAGCATATTTTTCTAAAATTCTCAGCTTTTTTTCCTCCAAAGTTGTTAGCATTTCTTCCGTTGTTTTATTCTCGAAAATTGTTCTCCATTCTATTTGGGCCATGTGCGATCTGATTGCTTCCCAATTTATAGTCTTCGAGTTTAAGTTAAAGGCCCCGAATTTACTTCTTTCCACAATATGTGTATTGTCTTCTAATGCTGCCATCATATTTGTTGATATCTCGATTAAGTTGTGGTCTGAGATAATGGTTGGGGTTATTTTTATATTAGCAATCAAGTTCGTGTTATTCGTGAATACCAGATCCAGGCAGTTATTTTTTCTGGTATTTTCTCTTATCTCCTGTGTCAGCATAAACTCGTTTGTGAGAGCCATCAACATTTTTGCTTGTTCCTGATATTCTCTTGTGCCCCCCTTGTCCTGGTGAATATATATATTCCTATTCACCTTTTTGTATTTTATAAATGGGAAGTTAAAGTCTCCGCAGATCATTATATTGGGGGATGGAGGGTTTATGGCCTTTATTAGCTTTCTAATGTCATCAATGGCCTCCGAGAATTTTTCGGTTGGGGTGCTTGGAGGTCTATAGATGACTATTACTATCAAGTTTAGTTTTTCTATTTTCACTGCTAGGAGTTCCACATAACTGTTTGATTTACTTATTATCGTCTCTGTCATATGACCTTCCTGTACATATATAGCACAGCCACCTTTCCGTCTCGTCGTTCTATCCGCTCTTAGTAAGTTGAAGCCCTCTATATTTATCTCTTTCTTATCAATACAATGTTCGCAGTTTTCACAATTTCCTTGGCATTCTTTAAGATGAGTTTCTGTGAGGCATGCGATGTCCGCCCTTGTTTCGTCCATAAATCCTTTCAGGTACGAAACCTTATTGAGTGATTGGTTTGGTCTTATTCCTTGAATATTAGCCAGGACAATTTTTATGTTCTCTGTTTTTCGTTGCCCCTTGTGCATTTCAAGTTCGTTTTCCTTCGATATCGCTTGATTCGTTGCTCTATGATCCTCCCAAAGAGATCCGTTTCCTCCTACTTGTATTGGTAGCTTCTTGCCCGGTAGCGATTTGGCTCGGGGGTTTCCAGCTGTGTCAACTGCATGTGGATGACATTTAGCATTCGTAAGGTGTCTGAGATGTTGAAAAAATTTACTTGTTCGCTTATTGTGTTCCGATTGTTGTTCCTATTGTTATTTTTATTCCTATTGTCATTTAAACTTTTTCCTTTGTTCGTTGAGTCCGTCGGGAGATGTTGATAGCAGCATTTATTCCCGAATTTGCAGGTTCCGTATTTTGCGTAAGTTCTGCAAATGTCCGGGTGGTAGAATTTACATCCGTCTCCAAATTTACAACGACCATTATTATAGAAGAAATTGCATATTGGGGGATGTTCATATATACATTGTCCTCTTTTAAATCTGCAATTTTCTTTTATATAATACCTGCATATAATTCCTTCCCCATATTTACTCTTGGCTTTTGTTTTTTCCTCCTTATTCGGGGACAGTTTTACTTCGTTTACTTGACTGCCCTCTTGTCTTGTCCTATTTGTGCTATTTGTGCTAGTTGTGTTTGTGTCCTTCGTTGCCCTTATGCTGTGTGTTGTCTTTACACTCTTTGTCGCCTGCCTGTGTGTTTTCGGCCTCATTTTGTGACGGTATTTGAATTCTTTCTATTTCGCCTTTCTCCGTTTCTTCCGTTTTCCACTGTTCTTTGTTTCCACTTTCCTCTTTCATTCTCTTCTCGTAGTCTCTTTCTGCTTTAAATACCGTAAAAGAGTTTAATTCGGTCAAACAGTTCTCGCAGAAAAATTTTATTCCATTAAACTGCTTTGCGTTCGTTATAAGGGAGATTTTTTCATCTCCCCATTCTAGGCATTTAAAATCAAAAAGTAGCTGACAGAAATCGCACCTGATCGCCTCTGTCTCAGCTGTTGCAGTTTTACAAATTCCACAGAGTTGCATGTATGCATTAATTTCCATGTTGGTGAAGTGACTCAAAAAGGGGGTATTATGGGAGGTATTGGGTGGGGGATGACTCAAGCTGTGTGAGGGAAAGAATTTTCCGTTACTCCAGGGTAGGGGATGTGGCACGCTGTATACTTCTCACTGATTGGTCCTCTCGACCGTGGCTGCGGGGGATAATGGGGAGATATTTGCGGGCACTTCAAAAAACAAAACTTTCCTCACAAAGAGACTCGGAAAAATAACCAAAACAAATGCTGTATATATTAATTCACTTTGATTTTATTCACTTTTTTGGTATACGCCGCGATTTTTACTTTTTTTAAAAAGAAATACCGCTATGCACTATCAATTAACTCACAATATCGGCACCGTTTAAAACTGATTAACTGCAGGATTTTTACTGTAATATCGCTTTTATTCGGACTTCGATCGAAACACGTGTAACCGCCAGGGTTTTATGGTCTTTAATTTGAGTTACCGATTGAGAATTTTTTGCTTGTGTATTTAACTCATTTACTTTGTAATCTCCGTCTATTTTTTGTTTTTCCTTGAAGATGTGAATATATCACGAAAGCGCTCGGATTTCGTGTTTCCTTTTCCTTTTCCCTGTGGTTGTTTGCTTATATATATATATATATATATATATATATATATATATATATATATATATATATATATAGGTGTCCGTAAGTCTGAAACCATAGGGCAAAATTATAAAAACGGCAATAAAAACGCCGAAGAGACTCTTTGGGGACTGTTTGTGAAATGATCGAGGATGGTAGCGGCTGTATCATCGTCGGTGGATGTCCTCGGAAGTCCACTGTGTGGTTTATCTTCTATGGATCCCGTTTCCCTGAATTTTGCTACAAGTTTGCCGATACAGCTGTGTGTTATCGGCGCGCGGTCCGGATGCAATCTGTTAAATTCCTCAGCGACTCCCTCTGACTCCGATTTCCTACGAGCAGAATTACCTGGATGCGTTCTTCCTTACTCAAAGACATCATGGGCACTTGCATAAACGGAAAAACATGAATTACTTATTTTACCCTATGGTTCCAGACTTATGGGACCCCTGTATATATTTTGTGTGTGTGTGTGTGTGTGTAAAGAATGATTCAATATTTGTTATTATAAAACAAAGCGGTCATATTTTATTTGTGCTTCTTGTGCTTCATATTGATTTGTTGAACAATATACATTAATATCGACAGTGGGACCCTTCCTTCATTTGCGTTTAGTCAATGAAATCTTTATATACGATAATTAATCAAACCAAATTTTTAACAATCGAACTCTTTTCATTAAAATGAGACTTTTACACAAATGTTTACGCAAATTTCTGCCCCATTTTGTCTTTGTTTATATGAAGCTTCGTTGTTTTGCTTAACGAACTGAAATGCTGATGATAATGGAACAATGTAAAACAGAACGTTTTTGCTTAAATAACAATTAAATTCTTCAATGAGATGCGCATTATGGCTTTATTTCGATTCCGTATTCGTTCGTTAGTTACGGTTTCTTTTTTTTTTTTTTAGATAATTTAATTTAGTTTTATGCAAAAATTATAAAACGAAAATTACGTATAAAATGTATGAAATGCGTTTTAATTTTTCGTTACTACTTAGGGATTATTTCATTTGAATTTTAGTGTTAAATTTTTATTCGTAATTTCAACAGTAACTTCCGATGAATTTAGTTTATGGTTACATAATAAAATAGAAACATAATTTAAATCAGTATCGCAGTTAAATGTTCAAACTTTGGTGTAAATACACCATATATACACACACACACACACACACACTGTTTATCATCGCACGGAACATTTGAAAGGTTGACAGGAAAGGAAATGTGTATATACAGTATATACAATATACATATACTGTATATCACTTTCAAAGGTTTCATCAACAATATTTGTTGTTTTCTATCTGTACTTCAACTTTATAATATAATTAATTTTGTAATATAATAATAATTGAACGAATGTAACTGTTGGTAATTTTTAGTTTGTATTGTTTATAACTTATCAATAATTAAAATAGTTTTAAGTTCGTATTTGGTTTTAACTCTACAGTGTATATATATATATATATATATATATATATATATATATATATATATTATATATGAAAATGAAAATGTTTATTGGCAGACTATAGTTCAATTAGTTCATATGACAAATATTATTAATACAATGACAGTTCACATACTAAGGATAGAAATATATACAATTAATTAGAAATAATACAGTAATGTCAAAGTTAAGTGAAGCTACAGACAGACGTTTTCGTACCAAGAATTCCAGAGCGTAGAGGATAAACGGCAGGACTCATGGATAGCTTGGATGATCGGGTTGGTTGATATTTTAATTCTTTGCATTAGACTGTATTGAGCACGTCTTGTTACCTCCGGGAAGCTCGGAACATTGCGGGTAGCAAACGTTTGCGAAGCTGGGCATCTTGGAGGTAATTTATGTAGGAGTCTAAAAGACCTGTTGTACAGCAAATTTAAGGTTCTGCTAGAGCCTTTTTTATAATTCACCCAGAGTTGCTGTATGTGTATATTACTGCAGAGAGTACGAAAGAGAGTGTCTTTAGCTTCACTTGTACAGAACCGAAAGTTCCTTATAGTTATATTCGCTTTAGCACAAAGGCTTTGAGATTGTTTTCTCATATCTGAGTTATCACTCAAGGAGCTGGTGATAGTTTGACCCAAATACTTAAACTCTTGTACTTCCTCAATTACTTCACCTCTCATTTTAAACCTAATATCAGCTGGCTAATTACAGCTTCTAGGATGAAATTGCATAACCTTAGTTTTTGTAACATTAAAAAGAATATCATGTTTCTGCGAATACACTTCGCAGACTTTTCGTAGCCGATCCAGACCTTTGACAGAGGGACTTATTAACACCATGTCCTCGGTATAAACTAAGTTATTTATCCTTGTGTTATCTATACAACATCCCACTGTTGCTTCATTAAGTGAAGAAATTAATCCGTCAATATACACATTAAACAGCATAGAGGAAAGCAAGGAGCCTTGTCTCACCCTGCAAGAGGAGCCAAAACATTCGGATAGTACATTGCCCCACCCACCTAATGGTAAAAGTTTGGTGGGAATACCAAAATTTCAATAGATTTAATATGTACATGGGAACCTTCCTGTGTTCTAGTTTTTTAAATAAAATATTGTGGTCCACTCTATCATATGCCTTACTTATATCTAGGAAACAGCTATAAATAGTTCAATTACTGTCAATGTATTTAGATATTGTTTCTTTAATTACATAGATACACAGGTCAGTTGAGTGAGACCTTTTAAAACCAAACTGATTAGGAGCTGTCCATAGGTAATCATTTAATCAGAGTAACAAGAGTTTTTCTAGTAGTTTCGAGAAGCAGGAAGCGACAGCAATAGGTCTGTAATTATTGCTGGACAGAATGTCTCCAGACTTTTATCTTCTACATAAATTATCTCGGGGGTAATTTATATAGGAGTCTAAAAGACCTGTTGTACAGCAAATTTAAGGTTCTGCCAGAACAGTTAGGTTACCACAGTTAGGTAGAGCAGCCATGAGTGGATCCTAGGGTCTTTGTTGGTTTTAAACATTATAACATTATAACATTATTTTTGACCAGAGGCAAGATATATACCCTTATGAACTCTGCAGGAATATAGCTTTGAGCAAGCATGGCTGATAAAAGCAATGATACTCGTATATTTAGACATACTGCGTCATTGGCATATTTTAAATGCTCATTCGATAGGTCATCTACCTCTGACGCAAAACCAATCTTTAACTCTTTAATTAACCTCTTCACTTCAGGAACTGATATCAAAGTATTGTCCCTTGTCCCTCTCACAGGCGTTTCGCTGCAATCTATCTTAAGATTATCCCTACTCACACTGTTAAGAATGTTTCAGTCGTAGTTTTTCCACAGCTTTGCAATTTCATCCTCCCCCGACACTCCATCGATTGTTGGAGGGAGGGCATTTTTGACACCTGTTTGAGTCTTAACAAATTTCCAAAGTTTGTTATTATCGTTATTTATGTGAACTTCACAGGCTTTTGATGCTCGAATAGACTCTTCTTCCTGTTTACATCGCCTTATGGCCGCCTTATACTGACTCCTACTTCTACACATATTCATATATACTGGTCCTAATCTGGGTCTACCATGAAAGCACCACAAATCATAGGCGTCTTTAGATTCCCTCTTCAGGGGGGCAATTGGGTAACTATTCTATTCCAGATTGAACGGTTTAAAATTTGACTAATCTAATTTATATATAGTCTTCTTCTTGTTCTTGTTCTTGTTCTTATTCTTCTTATTCTTCTTATTATTACATACCCATTAAAGTAATTGTTATCAAACAAATTGTATAGCTAAAATATTATTTGAGGAATATGACAAACCTCTTAAGCTTAAGTATGCTTATCGTCGATAATCGTGAATCGCTCTGGACAAAGTGAAACATGTCAATAGAGATATAGCAGAAAAGAAGAATTTTTTAATAAATATTTTTATTAAAAAACTTATTAATTTAATTTTCGTTAAAATAATTTTTCTTTATGAAGGGAGACAATTATATTCATCCATTTCGAAATTAAATACTTATAAACTTTTCATGCATTTCATGCATATATGTTTAATTATTTATTTTTGAATATGCACTTATTGAATTATCTGCTTTATTGTAGCCGATTAAAATGTGCGATAATGAAAAGCATTTTATTCCTCTCTCTCTCTCTCTCTCTCTCTCTCTCTCCTCTCTCTCTCTCTCTCTCTCTCTCTCTCTCTCTCAGGTTTTCAAAACGCTGCATCGAGGTTGAAAAGAAACTACAATAACGTACTAGGTTACATTAAGAGACAATTACAAGGCATTGATTAGGCCTCACCATGAGAACGCTGTGCAGTTCTGGTACCCATCTTTGGGAAAAGACATACAAAGGCTCGAAAATTTTCAAGTCAGAACGACGAGGCTAAATCCAGCCAGCCGTCGCAAATCATATGAACGGTAGCTCACTAGCCTTAATTTATATTCTTTAGAAAAGTATCACTTCAGATGAGATCTCAACCAAGTTTTTAAACTTCTGAATAGGATTGACAGTGTCGACTGTTCTAAAATTTTTACACTTAATGCGAATCCAGCTCGAAGTAATGGTTGTAAACTGGAACAGAAACGTAGATACAAATATTTACGATAAATTCTGCACGTACAAAATTAATAATTATTGGTGTAAGCTCCCTCCTGAAGTATATTGTGGAGAGTATCAGTGGATACGGGTCTGATCCAGCACTATTTAAAAAATGGAAACTTTGTTGCTATTTACTAGAGGAGAAGGAGAAACGGAGCCATGCCAAATAAAGACACGTAGCACTCACGTCACACCTTATAAAGTTTTTTGGAAGAATAGTTGGAGATAAAGCTGCTCATAATTCGGAGGAAAGAGTTATATAACCCAAATCAGCACGGATTTAGGCGGAAAGGTCTTGTTCATTGCAACTATGTTTTTACCAAGAAAGAATATTAGAAGCTTTGTGCTAAAGAAAACACATAAATGTAATATATACAGATTTTGCTGAAATATTTGATGTGACCATGGAGTACTTGCTTACAAATTTGGTATCTGGATTTTGAATTTGAATGAAATTTTAATCGAGCAGAAAAAAAAGTTACTTATATGGTTTCTTTTCTTAGTGTGTCTGCTTTAAGAATCCCGATTAATACTATTGTCTTTGTCTCAAAAAGTATTTTGTTGACCAGACGTCAAGACAAAAAATTGTTCATACGGAAAATATCCATATTTCCAGAAGATAATGGGATCAGATATCTAAATGACCCAGATTAAGTTCAAGAAAAAATGCTAAAATATTGAAATATATGAATGACTTGTGTAACTGGAAAAATGAATGCAGAAATACTCAGAAATGTACTAATATTTTATTGGGTATCTTTATTTGTCAAATGTTTTTCATACTCAAATGCAGTACTTATATACAGGGTGTCCCAGAATTAACTATCTATTTCAATGAAATCGGACAAATTTAATAAAAACTGACATAATTTTGTGTTTATTACTAAATTATGATACAAAAACAAATAGATTTATAAATCATAAGTCAAAACTTTATTGAGAAGTTTCAACATGTGCACCGTCTGTATCTCTGCAAATTTCAAATCTATCCTCAGCGCTGCGAAACACATTTTGAAGCATTTCATGTGTTATCTCCCGCACTGCCAACTGGATGCGTTCTTTAAGTTCAGCTAGACTATTGATCTTTTGGCGATAAACCTTTGTTTTTATGAAACCCCATGCAAAGAAATCCAGGGGTGTCAAATCCGGAGAACGCGGAGGCCAAGGTCGAGGTCCTCCACGTCCAATCCACCGATTCGGAAGGCGTCTGTTGAGGTATTCTCGAACAATTAGAGCATAATGACATGGTGCTCCATCTTGTTGAAACACAACATTATCAAGAATGCCATCATCAAGAAGCTGTGGTTCGAGAAACTGCTGAAGCATATCAAGGTAGACGGTACCTGTTACAGTTGCTCCCGCAAAGAAGAATGGGCCATAAATTTTGGATTTGGTCATTCCAAGCCACACGTTAACTTTTGGAGAGTCTCTTTGCCATTCTAAAAATAAAACTATGAAAAACTATGAAAAAATTATGAAAATAAAATTATGAAAAAAATTTAGAAATTTATACATTTTTAACACATATTAAACATGATAAACATAAATAAAAGTGTGTTTTTAAAAAATTTGTCCGGCTAGTGAATAACAACACTTTTATTTGTTACTATGTAATATGAAAACTATTAATCCGCTACACTAAATCAACTTTTTTCATTTCTATTTTCTAATTATAAAAATAATAACTCCCTAATGTAAAGCAATGAACATTAACAACTGAACGGCTTTCGCTGAACATACAGTTCAGAGAGAAAGACTCAACAAGCCTTTCGATAAAGAGTAACAAAAGCATTCACAGCAGCCGTTGAGAACTCTAGTTTTCACAGTAATAAATCTGAGCCTGTAAGTAAACTGCTGTTGCGGTTTTAAGCCTTCTCTTTTCCTTCCTCCCTTTCTTGCTCTTTATCTCCCTTTCTCCCTTTCTTGCTCTTTATCTCCCTTTCTCCCTTTCTTGCTCTTTATCTACCTTTCTCCCTTCTTTTTATACGTTCGTTTCTGCCACATATACTACAGTAAAAGAAAATGGTCAAATGAACTTCTTGGGATAACGAGTTTATTAAGTTTTCACCCTTGTTTGGAAACGAGTTTTATTTACCTTTTTCTGCTTCGTATATATATATATATATATATATTAGATAGTCATAGTTTTTTTGATGGGATCATTTTTTCCCTAGTTATTCTTCGTTCGGGAATAGTGGAATAGGGAAAAATTTGGTATTATTGATATCATTAATCTTTCTTTTTATGAGTATTGATTTTTTTTCTTTTTTCTTGCTTGGATTTTGCATATTGTATAGAACCCGAAATATGCAAATTGAGTTAAAATATATTTTTTGGTAACGAATAATTACCGCTACTCCCTTCGAGCGTTAACATTTTATTTTGGGTGCATAAAATGTAAACGGTTAAAAAAGAGTTCCACTTTCCCAAAAATAAATATATTTAATTCTTTTCATCAACTATTTAATTAGTGTTTAACTCGCCATTTTTTTTTAATGTGCACACACGCTCCTGCGCACAAACGCACATGATATGTGTGTGCAAGATATTAGCAGGATTTTAATTACAGGTCTACAAAATTGTTCAAATTCTAGGATCGTCTGTGTCCGAGCCGCTCTGAAAAAGGTTTTGTACTTTGTACTTCTGCAACCAGGATTGACAATGTAAAAAACCCAACCCAGAAAAACACCAGAAAACCGGGTTAGATAATGTTATTCCCCCCCTTTTTTTTTATTGCTGATAGTGTTAATTTGAAGGAATACAAGCTAAAAATGTTCAGAGCAATGCAATGAGAGTAATCACTCAAAAAGGCCAGAAACTGGCACAGCACTCACGCCAACTAACGCCGCCCATTGCTGTAACTATTCTATTATTATTATTATTATTATTGTTGTTAACAACACCATCATAGGATTCAAATCCCCGACCTTAGTGTATTCACTTCGCTTATAGAGGAACGGTGTTACCTACTAACCTACGGAGGCTGGCATTTGTGTATGATAGATGTGAAAGATAAAAATGCTGTTAACTTACTACTCACTCGCAACTTAATTCTAAATAAAGTTAACTATTTGAATTTTATTTTATAATAAATCATATGGATGGGAATCCTTCTAACCTGAAAAACTATGGTTAATTTGACTAACGTAATAAAGCATATCTTTCATTATTGACGTTTTAAATTGCTTGTTTAACGCTGTTGACAATGTGGTATTCAGTTTTGGAGAGTATGTACCGCGTAGCTGAGTGGTGTTCAGTTTTGGAGAGTATGTAATGCGTAGCTGAGCTGCCATAAAAAGAAATTGCTGGTATTCGTAGAGACACTTCAACGAATAAAGTACTGTTGTGCTCCTAAACTAATTAATTCTTTATAAGCTAGGATGTGCACCAGTGAAACATCAGCAAAATAAAGACGAAAAACCCTGAAGAGAAAGAAGCGATATACCTAACTTATAACTAAAATATTGGGCCTTTGTTGATAAATAATAACCAGTCTGAAAAATGCATCCTGCGAGAAAGCAAATATTTTTTGGCTTGCATAACAATAAACCTTAAAAAGAACAAGACAAGAACAACACACAAAAACAATTGGCGTCAAAAATTCAAAGTGAAATATAAGAGTATAAAATGTATATATTTAGCGGCAGCTTTTAACATGTACTCTGAAACTAGAATTAACATGAAGATGTAGGAAAATTCTTTCATCGAACAAGTACCCTCAGGTGATGACAGTATTTTCAGCAAAAGCTAGACAAAGAATCGGCATCAGCATCGGCATTAACTAAATTTTGGAATTGGTACATCACTAGTTTTAAGGGTTTCTTTGGAAATATATTTATCGTTTCATAAATAAAGTTCTGAAGTGTATTTCTTTTCACTACCTTCAATCATACGCCGGTCATATTGCAACAGTACTATCGAAAATGTTAAATCTCTAGAAATGTTGCAAGAGAAACATATGTAGCCTTCAACGTGCTAAAAATCTGGATCGTTTAACCTCCGGGTTGTTTAACTTCCTTCGTAGCACTAAAGGTCAAATGACGGAAGGGACCTACAGCTTTACGAGGATCCTGAACTATATACGGGTCATTACATCATCTGAACGCGGAGGACGGTCACCTATCCAACGATTGAATAGACCCAATGTCACTTAACCTCGCTGATCTAAGGACACTGATCTGATCAGATCTGATCTAACGCTGATCTGATGTTGCGATGTGGGCACGACATAGCTCCCTTGAACGTGCGTAAAAAAACTGGGAACAAAATGTGTATGCAGAGAAGTGTTTTACAGAGCTATTGAAGAATAGGGACCCCAGCCTTCTTTAGTTAGGCTTATAAGGCTAACTAACGAAAATATCACGACCTAACCTAACCACTCGTTAGGTTAACTGTACGCCCTTGACGATTGGTTAGGTTAGGTCATGATATTTTCGTTAGTTAGCCTTATAAAGCTAACTAAAGAAGGCTGGGATCCCTATTCTTCAATAGCTCCCGTTTTACTTCAGAGGTTTAGATTTACAACATATAATTTCCTTTTTTTTAATTATATTTTTGTTTTGTTATTTTCATTTACTGTTAAGTATTGTTTACGTCGTATGTAATTATTACATAATAAATATTTCATTTACCGATTTGTATTTCAGTTTTCTTTTGAAAATATTATTTATTTGAAGTACATGCTTGTTACCAGGAAGTTACACTCGCAAAAGTTACATAAAAATTACAAAAATACATATATATTGTGTAGAAGTTACTCGTAACAGTAACTAGCATGTACAATCTAGCCTTAATTTGTTTATGTTACGTATATGCGAAGGTTAATAGCTTAACTATAGGTCTCAGAAGTGAAGATTTTCACTCGTTTAAATGCCACTTTGTATTTGAAAAGTTTGGTTATTGCATTTTTCATTCTGTATACTGCAGAGGAAATATTTTATTGCTGGCTTCAACCATTGTTTAATTTTAACCAGGACAAAATGTTTTCAGGTTTAAGCAACTATTTCAAATAGTCGAAGAAGATTCGAGCTTCTCTCTTGGGTTACATTAAATTGTCAGAAAAGTATATATATATATATATATATATATATAACCTGATTTTGCTCTCTTCTTTTTCTATGGGGGAGGGCGCTTTGAGGGCATTCGCCCTTGGACCCTCCTTCCTGCATCTGCATAAAAAATAAAAAAATAAAAAATAAATGTAATAATAGGAATAGGCTAATAAAAATAAAAAGGATCACCTGAAGATCAGGGCCCCCAGCCTTCTTTAGTTAGCTTTATAAGACTAACTAACGAAAATATCACGACCTAACCTAACCAATCGTCAAGGGCGTACAGTTGACCTAATCGGGTATTCACTTTAATTTATTATTATATTTGGTACTGTAAAGCAAAAAACAAGAATACATGGGCGCCCTGATCTTCAGGTGATCCAAAAAATGTCTCCTAAAGATCCTAGTGTAGTTTACGCCCCAATTTTGACCTAGTGTAGTTTGTGTCCCTTTTTGCGTCATGGGGACGTAAACTACACTTGCTCCAATTTTCAATCATAATTTGGGTCGTAGTATAAAGGTCTATTAGAATATAAATTATAATCGATACGTAGCTAATTTCGACATAAAGAAATTATTTACAATTTTTTGTTCATAAATTTGTCGTATTAATCCGCGGTAAAATATAATTTTATTCAATGTATTTGAATTAACCCTTTATCGTCCACCAGTATTTCACCTTTTTTTTTTCTTTTTAGGTAATCGTAGACAATTTTATCCCGTCTCAGAAACGATTCCTAGGCATTAAAAGGATAATAACATAATTCAGTTTTTCTTACAATTTAGATGCTAATAATGAATAATTAGAAATAATTTTTTCTTCGAAAATATTTTCTATCACGCAGTTTTGGATGCAACATTTATTGGGGTAAAAATGACTTGGAATTTATTTCTATATCTGTATATAGTTTGATTTGAATGTGGAGTTAGTTTTATATATATATATATATATATATATATTATATATATATATATATATATAGTCGATGACAAAAGTTTTGTCCCTCCGAAAATTGTAAAATATAGAGATCCCATTTCCTGATCGGTTTTACAATGTGCTCAGTTCCCATGGCAACTGAAAACATCTCGTGAAAGACTCGTGAAAGAAATATTTGTTTTTCTCTTACTTTTTTCTTTTCAGTTTTAATAAAGTGGGGAAGTTGGTATTTGTGTATGACGTATAAAGCAATAGTACCAACCTTAAATCTAGAATTCAGGTACTTTAGCTGTAATAAATAATTTATAAATATCTATAATTTAATGTGTAAAGTTAGGACAAATTTAATTATAATAAACACACAAATATTTACATAGATGTTATGAATTCGTAGAAATAGAGTAATTTAAGCAACGTTAATGAATATTTATATTGCCAGAGTTTTAGAAGCAAAAGATGTGAATTACGTCTAAGAGACGTTTGGTCACAGAATTAAAAAAACAGTACATTGGTCTTCCATTCAACTACTTACCAGACTCAATGTCGTTTCACTTCTCTGATCTCACTGGAAGCGGTTTGAAGACTTGGGTAAGCCACTTATACTTACCAATTTAAAACATACCAACACATTTATCATGTAATGTATCTCAGTAGTATAAAAAAAAAAAATCCTAGAAAACGGTCTACATTTGGGTTTTTGAGAATGTGCTCATAAAGGATGAAAAAAACCGATTTTTAGTTTAGCTTAGTTCAGCTGACAACTGAACACCACCATAATATGTATACTCTCCACCAGGGCCGTGCAGAGAGGGGGGGCCCACAGGAGCTTGAGCCCCTGCCCTTTTCCCTCCATGACTCAGAAGTGCCCTTTTTTTCAGTAACTTTTTTTATCCTGCCGTATGGTGAAAAAAGAAATGGGCCTTTCCTGTGAAGGGGGTCACACTTCTATATAGGCTATTAATTTAACTTAGCGAGTCCGAAAATTTGCCCCCGGGAACGCATCCCCCATTGTAACACTAAGTATATGGGAAAAATGTGTCCCATTTACTACACTTAAGTACTTATCAACACAACCTATTAGAATTTTTGTTTTTTTATTCCGGACCCCCAGAGAGGTGCCTTTTTTTGGCCTTGAGCCCATGCCCCTTAAATGTTCTCTGCACAGCACTGCTCTCCACAAATAAATATTGTAGTCTTATAATGCGATTTGTTATTCAAACTGTAAATAGTTTAATGTAACTAATAGGATTTCTTTATCTTTATGTTGCTCTAACACTTTCAATGTATAGCATCGCTAATTTACCCATTTTCATTGGACTGAAACTATAGAATGATCTAAAGTGACAGGGCCCGCAAAACATTTGCAGTCAAATTAGTATCTTTATTGCAAGATTACTTCTTTAAATACATGATTTCTACTTATTCTTTCACCAAAGTTTAACAGAATCAAAACTTCTCACTCTAGAAAAAACTACATAAAACTGTCCATGTGTAAAAGCAGGCTTAGGAATATAAATACAAAACATCTGCGGTTAAATTAGTATTTTAATGAAAGCAGCCCGAGAACAATACAGCAGAATTATCAAGACGCTTTGGCAACTGTAAGAAAATTAAGGAAGCCGGATCTATTTATTACGTTTACTTGCAATCCAGGATGGACTGAAATTGCTGAAAGCATTGAAGCTTATCAAAGACCAGAACATAAGCCAGATATTGTTGCAAGAGTTTTTCACATGAAACTAAAAGAGCTGCTTCATGATTTAACAATAAAACATATACTCGGGAAGACAAGTACATTTTTGCACAAAAACAAGAAAATTACTAACCTAACCTAACCTAACCGAGCGATAAGCAAGGAGAGTTCCGAGGTGGAAGAGGCTGTGTGGATTAAGTGTTTGCAGTGAGACAAGTGATTGAGAAAGCATGCGGAATGGATTGCAGCAGGGTGTACATGGTTTTTGTGAATCTTGAAAAAGCGTATCATAGAGTAAGTAGAAAAGCATTGTAGCATGTCTTGGATATATATGGGATGGGTGGTCATGAATGCAGTGAAGAGTTTATATGATGGAAGTAGTGCATGTGTGAGAGTAAATAAATAACTGAGTAAGTGGTTTGGTATAAGTGTTGATGTGCGTCAAGGATGTGTGATGTCTCCGTGGCTGTTCAATCTGTTTATGGATGGAGTGATGAGAGAGGTGAAAGATCGAATGCTAGGAAAAGGAATGAATCTGATGTGTGATGGGAATAGGTGAAGCCTGTCGAATCTGTTGTATGCAGATGATGCTGTGCTATTTGCTCAGAATGAGTGTGATACGCAAGAAGCTGCTAGGAGTTTTGTATCGGTGTGTGAGAGAAGATTGGTGAAAATGAATGTGGATAAGAACAAGTTATTTATTGTGGAGAGGGAAATTCAGACTGTCATGTGATGGTGAGTGGTGAAACACTAGAGGTGGTAGTCTTTTAAGCATTTGGGATGTGTTTTGAACAAAAGAAGTACGAGTACGGATGAAGTTAACAGTAGACGTGGAAAGAGTACCAAAACGAGTACCAAAACGAGTACCAGTACGATTAAGAATACCGTATTTTTTTGAGTGGTCGAATACGGTTTTTTTAGTGTTCGAATACGAGTACTCGTGTAAGAGTGTGGTTTCAAACTTTAATTGGTGCTTGGCTACAACTTGTAGTCAAGCACCAGTTAAAGTGCTTGGCTAAAGTGCTTGGTTACAACTTGTAGACAAGCACCAGTTAAAGTTTGAAACCACACTCTTACACGCGTACTCGTACTCGAACACTAAAAAAAAACCGTACTCGACCACTCAAAAAATACGGTACTCTTAATCGTACTGGTACTCGTTTTGGTACTTTTTCCACCTCTAGTTAACAGCAGAGTGATTCAAAGAAGAAAGGTCACGGGTGAGCTGAAAGCAGTTGTGAGGAAGCGAAGATTGCGTAGAGATGCGGCGAAATGTTTATATGAAGGTGCGTTAGTACTAGGGATGAAATAATACCGACAATTTTTAATACCGGTATTCGAACAATTATTTTACTGATACCGGTGTTGATACCGGTTTTATGCAGAGAATAATTTATAATGATTTTTTTGGTGTCACCCTACCAAGTGCCAACCCTCCCACAAGCCTGCAGGACCTGTAGTACTCACCACATTAACGACAATAAAAACTGAAGTTACTTTTTAAATTCTGTCACCGACACCAAAGAGAAAATATCATTGATTGAAAAAAGTTTGAACAGCAGCTCCTAGGGAAAGGCAGGAAAAAGGAAGGACTATTTATAATGATTAAGTATATCAGATAACCAAAGGTAAAAGGGAAAAATAACAATTAAAAAAAAAAGTTTATTAATAATTTTGCATATTTATTTCTTATTTTGGTTTTGGAAGTAAGTTTTGAGGAAACAAAGACTATCTAATGATTATTCAGAGAGATTTGATCTTAGCTTGGTCAGAAATAAGCCAGCAGCAGAAAAAGCTCTTTCTGATTCTACACTAGTGGGTTTAATGGAAAGCAGTGCCTTGTACAGCTCCTCTAAATTTTCACTTCTTTGTGAAGAAACTTCGAAACTCTTAAATTCATTAGTAGGATCAAAGTTAGTTGCATTGCTTCTCAATGGTACCTTTTCTAATTTCTCTGTTTCTTTCATGTATTCGCGCATCAATGGATCACCTACTTCATTCTTGTCTTCAGTAACATTCTCTGAGTAGTTAGATGCTTGTAAGTCTTGGTCTTCATTTTCTTCCTCGAAACCAACTAAATTTTCATCATTCTTAGGAAAAAGCCTATTAAAAATCCTTTCTGCAGTTCTTTTGAGCACTAGTTTAGATGGAATAGAAAATAGTTCCTCTTCTTGAACTTTTAAAACGTCAGGGTTGTGAAGATATTTAATTAAACCCACAATATCTCTTTGTCTCCTTGAAGAATAGAAATTACTGAGACAGTCTTTGAGCTCCAATGCTGTTGGAGTGTTCTTCTCTACAAGTTTCTTTAAAATAAATTTGATGGAGATTTCAGCCGTCAAGAGAGATGCATCTTTTGAGCATAGTCTTTTAAGAATTATTTCAACAGGACGAAATGTATCATATAGATCTTCCAAAATTTCCCACTCTCTTGATGAAATGGTTTCAGTAGTACGAATCACTCTTAAAGCTTTGGGGATGCATTGTTTCAATTTAAGGAATCGTTCGACCATACTTAAAAGACTATTCCATCTTGTTTTACAATCTAAAATGAGTTTCAATTACTTTCCGTTGAATTGGTCCTTAACAAAGCCTTGTAGTTTTTCATTATGTATGAAGATAAATCATTATTTCTACTCACATTGGCCACAAAATCCTACAAAAAACAAATCTTTGTTAACTTGACATTTGCTGAGTGCTCCCACAATAAAGACAATAGGCGGTTCTTCAATACCGAAAACCCGGTATCGATAATCACGATATCGGTATCGTGTCTCTTGTCCAATACCGGTATAAATACCGGTTTTTCAATACCGGCTTTCATCACTAGTTAGTACCGAGTTTTGTATGGGTGTGAAACAGTGATATGGCACGAAACTCTCCGGACTTAAATGTTTGGAGTACAAATGTATTGGAATTTGGGGATAGAGTACTGCGTAATGAGATTAATCTTTTAAGGCACATTACTGATATATGGAAGAGTCTGCAGAAAACTACAAATTAATTTGAAAGTTTCGTAGCATCTTTGCGCAGAAGTCTCAGCGGTGTCAGAAACAGATGGGGAATATAGAAAATAATAAATATATATTATATGGCATTCCATTTGTTTCATTCCATTCCTTATGAGCACATTCTAAAAGAATGTTTAGGAATTGGTTTTTTAATACTACTGAAATGCATCATATGATAAATGTATCGGTATATTTTAAATTGGGAAGTATAAATGGCTTACTCTTCCAGTGAGATCAGCGAAATGAAACGACACTAGGTCTTGTAAGTAGCTGAATGGGAGACCAATGAACTGTTTTTCGATTCTATAGCCATTCTTGGTTCTGAATCCAGGTACGTTGTAGGTTCCTTCTATCATACGACCATATAAAATGATGCAACGGATAAAAAATAATAACTAACATAGGTTATCTCGTCTTAATATGTTACTTCAAGTATGTAATTTCAAATTTCCTAAAATAATAATTATTAAGATGATATTATATTAAAATTAAGTGAAAGGCTGGGAAAAACACATTATATTTAAAATTATACTTCAAGAAATGAAAGGTGTGGAAAAAAGGTTCCTTTCGATAGTTTTCTTGTAGACGTAATTCATACCTTTTGCTTCTAAAATATCTGCAATATACATATTCATCAGTATTGTTTAAATTACTCTATTTTTTTTTAATTCATAATATTTACGTAAATATTCGTGTGTTTTATTATAATGAAATTTGTTTTAACTTTATACATTAAATAAATTATGGATATTTATAGATTTTACAGCTAAAGTACCTTAATATCCTTATATTACTGAATTCTAGATTTAAGGATGGTACCATTGCTTTATACGTCATACACAAATGCGAAACTCGCCACCTTATGGCAAAAGAAAATTAAAAAAAAGAGAGAATGGTTTTCAGTTGCCATGGGAACCGATCAAATTGTAAAAGTAGGAAAGAAATGGGATCTATGTATTTTATATTTATCGGAGAAACAAAGCTTTTGGCGTTCTCTCTCTCTCTCTCTCTCTCTCTCTCTCTCTCTCTCTCTCTCTCTCTCTCTAATTACTTATACTAATACTGATATAAATTTCTTATCGAGAGCTCTATTTATAATTCATAGAATATATAAAACGTTAATTTCAAAGTAATTTGATGTAGATGAGCTTTGCATTTTATTCATGAAAGCAAAAACCGAAATTAAACAGTTTTGCTGCCTAAGCGTCCGATCCCCGACGGTCATCGCATGTAAATCGGTAATTAGAAGAGGGGTTTCTAATTAATAGCATTAAAATTCTCTCTGCTCCAAGGAGGAAAAAAATTGGATCGTACATATTTTCAACTAAAATGGAGTTTAATTCAAAATTCAAAATTCAAAAATTTTTATTCAGAAAAAAATACAAGCGAGAGAATTTTATAATTTTTGGATATTTGATATGACATTAATATATTCACAATACTCTAATCTGAATATGCCGCTGGAAACATGGAGGCCTTTTAGGCAAAATTAATAGCATTTATTTATTTATTACATAAAATAGTGAAAGTGGCAAGTGATAGTAATAGTGATAACGAGTAATAATAATAATAATAATAATAATAATAAAAATAATAAATACAATATAAAGTTTACAAAATGTTACATGATTTTAAATTAAATAATTTATTGTAATTTAGTAGAAAATAAATTATGTTAAATAAAAAATATAAAAAAGAAAAATTACTAATTAAAAGTGCTTAACGAAATTGATATATTTTAAATAGTTAATTATAAAATGGGAACTTTGTTCTATGGTAAAATGGCAGTAGTGAACTTATACATCAGTAAGATCTAATGAAGTGCATTTTTAGCGATTTACGAAATAATAATCGTTACACGTTAAGATGTCAGTAATGCACACACACACACACACACATGTTTTGTTTATAAGAATTTAATAATGTTTTGTTTAATAAAGAAGAAAATAATGTTTAATAAGAAATTAATAATGTTTTGTTTGAAATTAAAAATATAAAAATACGAATTGGCAACACATGAAATGTGCCGCGGCTGAAAATGCCCCAAATCCAGTCTTCGAGCGGGTTTACCCGATTAGGTGGTTTTTCATATTAGAATGTTATTGTAAATTTAAAATATTAAATTATGTCTCTCTCCACGATTAAATGTTAATGATAGTCCGCACTCGTGTTTACCCCTTTTGTTCAAATTGTTTCGGCATAAATAAAAAGTCAGTAAATAGTGAATAATAGTGTGTAATTATCCCCGGTCCCTTTGCTTGTTGTTCGAAAGGTTAATGGCACTCACCGGCTCAAGCGGTCTACCCGCATCCGTATAAAGACACAGAGAAAACGAGTGATAATCGTAAGAAAAGGAAATTAATGAAAAGAAAGCGTAGAAAGAAAAAAATGTTGTTGTTTTTTAAAATCACGACAATACATAGGATTCAATTACGAAGTTTCAGTTTCGGAGGAATACTCTTATGTGGTAATTAATAGTTTAAAATTATATGATATTTGTGTTTCGAATGTTCTCTCATTTCATACCAATATTTACTTCTCTGAAGCCGTTTCCTTTACCAAATGTTATTTATGTTTTTATTCTATTAAATAATAGCAAATAAAACCGATTATTTAGTTAACCAATGAAGTATAGAGCCCTTTAATGGAGAGATTGTATACACAAATCGACCAGGCAAGTACTCCAAGAAAGATGTTAGGCAGGAGGCAATGAGTGCGGGAATTCCCGTTTCTCTTGTCACTATCCTCTTTAGCTGATCTTTTTCTGTGTCTTATCTACCCTGTGAGCGGTCCAGCACACTCTCAAACACACGTTTTTCCCTCTATTCCTCACTACACATACGTGCATTTTGCACACTACACAATCTTTTCAAAACTTGATTTCGGCTCTTTACTTATTATATGGGGGGGGGGGGAGATTTTTGAGGGCGCTTGTCCTTGGCCTCTCTTTTCTAGATAAACAAAAAATACCAACATTTTATGTACTGTATATAGAGCATATGCAGTACAGATAAACAAACAAGAACATTGTTTGTCAAACTTTTGGCAACATTAAATCTATTGAAATTAGAGAAAAGTTGTTTTCGCTATAAGAGAAATGGATTTCAGTAAAAACAGGATAAAGTTATTGTTGTATCCATAAATTTGCTGAGAAATCTCATTTTACTTTGATATTTGCGTTACATGAACAAAATCGAATTTCATAATGTCGACAATCGACCATTTGCGAGTATATGGATTTCAGATTTTCAGTGAAAATGACTAACCTAATCTAACCACACTAACCTAACCTAGCGTAACCTAACCGGGCATAATGTAACGAAAGGAAAACGTAATGAGGAGACAATTTCACTTTTTACAGGTTTATTGTTATAAATTACTAATTTTGAAAACAAGTATAAAATGGGAAGAGCCACAATGAATTACGCTGTTGTACTTTAATAAAACGCAGAGGGAGACCTCTCGATGGTAACTTTTTATAATTCGGTTAAAACTAAGTTTTTAACGACAAATGCGAGACATAACGTCCTTCCTACAAAAACACCAGGGTTGCGCAAACTCAACCTTGTGTCTTAGACCGAGGCTGAAACGCCCAACCTTCAAATTCATCTTTGGGATTGGTTGTTTTTTCCCTAAATCAACATCACTATAATAATTTTGTTTCACTTTAAAACAATTTGCTATTAACATTCAACACATTACACGTAATTTCACTTAAAATAATCATTAATTATATTGTTAAATATCATATTCAAAATCAATCTATGACATCAATTACACGACCTTAGATGTTAGTAAGGTGGTTAAACAACAAACTTATCATTACATTCTATAAACTCCTAAACGTTGGGTCTGTTTTTAAAACCTCAGTTAATGAAGAGAGAGAAGGATTCGGGAGTCATTTACTCAGTTCATTGTAATGATTGTCCTAAAAAATATATAGGCGAGACAGTTGACCCGAAGAGGAGGATTTATCAACATAAACAGCTAGAGAATAGATAATAAAATATTTGTTTGATCAAGCACCAAAAGGTAGTGGACCATTTTATCGACGCTAATAATGTGAAAATTCTGACCAAGGTTTCATCCCTTGAAGACTTGAAGAATCTTATTTTATTTCTTTTTGTTGGTAACTCCAATCTTCTTTTGAAGCAGATGATTTTATTTACAACATTTTAAAACCTAAACTCGTAAAAAATACGAGTAATTATGGCTTTTCGATTTTCAAAATTTTCTTCTTTTGGATCTGCCAGACGTAGAGGTTTCCCGTTCTCCAGCTTGTGCTTAAATTTCGCTCAGTTGATTTCTGTTGTTCCTGCTGTTAGGTTGCTTTTAGATTCTGATGAGTGCATTCCTCAGTTCAAGGACCGAAACTATAAGTCAACTGATTTTAGCGTTTTTAGTTACTGTTTTAAATGCGGGTTATTAACTCTCTCTCTCTCTCTCTCTCTACCTTGTTAACCTCGTTGTTGTTCCGTGTGTTGGTTCCTCTTCACACGAAGGTCAAGCTGGTGGTCCAGCCTCTAGGTCTGGCTTGGTGGAGGAGCGAGTTGCTTTCTTGCGCTTTCCACCGCACATAGCCAGGTACACCCGGCTCATCTGGCACCGTCCTAAGCCAGGCATTTATTCTTCTCTTGAAGACCCCTGTAACGTTTCTGAGGTCCTTTGGAAGCTGGTTAAAAAGTCTTGGCACCATGACAACCAAGCTATTTCCTTCAGTTTCAGTGTTGAAGAGGTCCATTGTCGGCCCTTTAATTTGGGAACACCACACATTCTGCCTTTTCTATTTTCCAGCGTTGTTCGAATGGTAATTGGGTTTAGTTTGAGGTCTAGTACCAGTTTTTCGATCATTTTCCATATGTAGATTATGGTGTACCTCTCTCTTCTTCTTTCCAGGGAGTACAGATTTAGTTTACGTAGTCTTTCCAGTAGTTGAGCTCTTTGCAGCCATCAATCTTTGCTGTGAAATGTCTCCGAGTTTCTTCTAGTCTATTAGTTTCTTTCTTTTTATATGGGGACGTCAAGACAGCAGTATTCAAGTTTTGGTATAATTAGTGTTTTAGCAGGGGAATCATTACTGTCCTGTCCCTTCTTTTGAACGTTCTTAGTACCTATCCCGCGACTCTTTTTGCTTTGTTTATCGCTATCTGATTTTGTATTTCGAATTTCGCATCATCGGTCATTATTACCCCAAATCGATCGCTTTCGTGCTTCTCTGAATTTCCTGTCTATATGGCGCATAATATGCAGTCTGTGTAAGTTCTTCATTTCTACCATATCTCAAGAGCTGAAATTTCTCGGTGTTAAATGTCATGTTGTTGTCTTCTGACCATTTTTATATTTTGTTCGTGTCTCTCTGCAAGACCTCCACTTCATTTGCATCGCTGATTTTCCTGCTGATCTTTGTATCGTCCGCAAATGATGTTACTACACTGTTGCTGTTTACTCCACTGTCTATGTCTGTTAGCATGATAATGAACAGAAGTGGGGCCAGTACTGTACCTTGTGGTACTGAGCTACGTACTTCTGATTCTGATGATGATATACCTTGAATTTTGACGACCTGTAGACGTTCTCTGAGGAAGTTGTAGATCCATTTTCCCACTTTACCTGTTATTCCCATTTTCATTTTATGTGCTATAATACCATGATCACATTTGTCGAAAGCTTTAGCAAAATCTGTGTATATGACATCGTAGTTGTCATTGCCTTCAAGTGCATCTAGGATATTGTTATAATGCTCTATAAGTTGTGATAGGCATGATCTTCCTGATCGGAATCCGTGCTGATTTTCGTTGAATCTTTCCAATGTCTCCAAGAAATCATAGATTTTCTCTCTAAGTATTCTTTCAAATACTTTGGTGAGGTGGGACGTCAATAACACTTGTCCGGACCTGCAGCTGAATGTGGTTTCATTTGTCCTATAGCTCTCGCTACATCTTCTGGGGTAAAATCAAAGTCTGTTATACATTCTCCTTGCAATTTCTCTTCAAAGAATGCATCTATGTCAGGTATCGCTTTGTCACTTTTTAGGGTTTTTAGGGTACTGAAGACTGATTCATACTGGGCTCTCAATGTTTCAGCTATTTCTTTTAGATCGTCCGTTAGTTCATTATTTCTTCTCCTTAAGGGCCTGATAGTGGTGCGCGTTTTTGTTTTCCTTTTCGCATAGCTATAGAAGTATTTTGGATTTTTCCTTTATTGCTTCGACAGCCTTTTCGTCTTCACTCTCTGTATAGTAGGGCGGATCGAAAATGAGGTTTTTAAACTTCTTTTCGAAATTCAAATATAGCTAGTGCGGAAAATATGTGGGTGCTATAGATAATGACTGTGCATAAATATTAGTCCTGCGAAATTATATCTTCAGGTGCCACAAAGCCGTCGAAAAAAGTGAAATATAATGATTTTCTTATATTCTGCATTAGTACAATAACTGAAACTTACTTATTATTATATATTAAGTGTTCCAATTACCAAAATAGTTACTGAATTACGCAGCTCTTAGTTTATTTAGATCAATGTTCTTTTGATTAATGATCTAAATAATCCAGAACTCACCACGAGGAGGTGGCTGCGTGTCGAGCTCCACCCATGCCCTCCCAACCACCCATCCTTGCGCATGTTTTTTTCTATTAACGTTTTATTTAAACTTTATATTCAGCTTTACTTTCGAATGATGGCATTTTTTTACGTGACTGAAGTGTTGATCTTATGAAGCCATCTCGCGCGTTCAATCCAAATACTTTTGATGATGCTTCAGTCACTAATTTTACCATTCTTTCTACTACTTGTGTATGACAAGGGAATTTCTCGAATGGAGGGGTACTCTTGTTTTCTATGAATTCTTCAATCTCATTTTCTGTCAGGTGTCTTGTCACAGGTGGTTCAGTGACAATGCATTTTTGCCAATTAATTAAATCAGTATAATCAGTAGCTTCAAATTGAATAACAGGTACTGTGAAACGCCTCACAACTTTTTCCTTGTTTGTTTGCCTTGCTTTCTTTATTCGCCTCCACGCTAATTCTCTTATGGCGCTGCGGTCATCATGAATCATTGATGCTAGAATATTTCTGGATTTGCAAAAAATGCATTTCTTTGTATGACAGGGTTTACAATATCCTTTACTTGTCATTCAGTGTTCTTGTTAGTTCAATAGTTTTGAAAACATGTTTTGGGCCATTGACAAAAGACGTACTTTGCTTAATAGAAAACCACATTGGGATGTAGACCTTCATTATAAAAGAAGCAATGTTCATGAGGTTCTCAGATGGACTTACAGTTGAAACGTATAGACGAAGCAAACGATTTGCTGTAGTCAGCCATCGTGAATGTACCATTTTGCCTGGACTACGATGAGCAAGATCTGGAGAGCAATATCCCTTTGTTATGGCCTGATGAATATCAATTAGATATTTTTGGTCGGTGCTAAGATCTTCACAGTCTACAGTTGGTTCCTCAGCATCAATCCTTCAAACTCGACAATAGGAAGACTCTCACAGTTCTCTAATTCCCTGCCAATAGGACCGGTGAATCCGCGGGGGCCAGATTTTTCCATCCAGCTTTGCAACTAAATGGCGTAATGGCAATTCATTGGCATGGAGCTGGCACACTAAATGTTGAACTGGCTTCTTCAGCTTCAATTCTATAAGCCTTATAACGCCTCCCTTTTCTCCAGTGTTGACTGCTGCACCATCGCATCCAATGGCAACAAGGTTTTCCAGGTTCATGTCATTATTTCCAATATACTCAAACATTCCTTTACATATTTCTTCAGCTGATCCAGAATTCACAGAATAATGGCCCAAATAATCTGAACCAGGTTCTCTCACTAAAGTGATATGTTCTTCTGTTACCTTCTTCTGATATACTTTGGACTCTTTTTTTCTTGGAAGAGTGTAGAATCTTTCGACCATCAAAATAGATTCCTCTGATTGGGACCTGATTTTGATCTTTCATAATTTCTGATCTCTTCTTTTGTCTTTCTCTTCTGATTTTACTCCTATCCACTACTTCAGATGTATTGTCAATAGAAACTTCTCCAATATCTTGCAATACTGCACTAACAATGAATGCTGCAGCTCGATCTGAAACTGCAGTCCTGTCACAAGCAGTAGCCACTGAAGGTAGATTTGTAGTTTTCCTTTTCTTGAATAATTGTTCTTCAGGTTGTTCGAACTTTCTCTTCGAGCTAACTGGCTCTGGAAATGTATCGTCTGATATTTCGCCAGATTCACTTTCACTATTTGATGTCGATGATGATAATTCAACATTTGTATCCTGCAATTTCTCCTGTGAAGATTCTTTGGTGAGCCTCACAGCTTCTTTTTGCTTTCTTAGCAACGTAGATGCTTTTTTCTTTGAGAGTGTAATATCTACTCTATCAATAAACAGTTTTCTTTCACTCCTTTGATCTAAGAGGAACGTCACTTCTCCTTTGGAACCGTTTTTTCTTTGGAACAAGAACATTGTGTTAGTACTTTGCACTTGCACGCTGCAATGTCAAAAAGTTTCGTGTGTGCTTCTTTTTTGAACATATCAATCTTTGCTTTGTAAGCTTCAGAATTTTTTCTGCTTTGGTATGGCTTCATAATGACACGATACTTTTCGTGGTAGCTTCTGAACATTGTTTCAATTCGCCTGTCTGACAGAATTGGGACGGAAGCACTTTCCCAAATTGTTTTCAATTTATCAACAACTTGTTCTAATATTTGAGATATTGAAGGATCTTTATTAGTATTCTGTTTCAAATCGTTTCTTACAAACAAGTAATATTTAAAAACTCCTTCGTAAGTAGGAAGATTCCTGTGCCACAAATCTTCCCCATACCAAACATGGGGCACTCAGTTGAGACCCTGGTTGATTTTGCACAAACTCGAGACATTTTGAAAGTATACAAATCTGAAAAGAAAGAGCTAATATCAATTATACGTTAATTTCAGTTAATAGTACATGGCAAACTTAGGGCAACACAATACAGAAATGCAAAATATATAAGAAATATAGTTTAGACTATCTGAGTAACGCCAACAACAGAACACCCACCTGCTACGAGAGCGACAGCTACACTGAACCGAGGTACTCACGTGACAGCTGAGTGAGCTGACTATAGAAAACTGTTTTTAGAGAATAGAAACTTTTTTAAAGGTTGACTGAGCTATTTTTATACAAGTGTGAATAAATTCTTGTCTATTGTGCATCGTGGACTCTTCTGTAATTATTGGTTAAAATCTGCTTTTTTCAATTTTTTTCAATATTGAAGGTCATTGTGGCACCTGAAGATATTAATGTTATGATTTTAAATTTATACCAGCTTATTTCCTCACTACTCCACACATTGTCCACACTAGCCAATTTGAAAATTCGAAAAATGAGTTTTTCACTCCGCCCTACTGTATAGTCCTTAATCAGGGTTTGTATTTCCCTATCGATACCCTCCAGCTTTTCTTTTATTATTTTCCTGGCATTGTTATCTTCGCGGTTGGCTAACTTCGCCTCCACTCTCTTTCTTTTGCAGAATATTCTTCTCTTTTGCGTCTCTAGCCAGTTTCTCTTTCCTTTTGGCTGTGATTTCGGAGCATAGTTTTCTAAAATTCTCAGCGTCTTTTCTTCCAAGGTTGTTAGCATTTCTTCAGTAGTTTTATTCTCTAAAACTGTTCTCTACTCTATTTGGGCCATGTGTGATCTGATTGCTTCCCAATTTATAGTCTTAGAATTTAAGTTAAAGGCCCCAAATTTGCTTCTTTCTTCAATATGTGTATTTTGTCGCCATATTTGTTGGTATCTCGATTAAGTTGTGGGCTGAGATAATGGTTGGGTTATTTTTATGGTGCTAGGACAACTGCTCCACCGGACAACCGCCCCCCCGGACAATTGTCCCCCGACAACCGCCCCCCGGACAACTTCCCCCGTAGGACAATCGCCCCCCGGATTATTGCCCCCCATAAGTAAATAAAAATTAAATAGGAATTAAATTTATTAATATTTATAAAAAACAAACCTAACCTAACCAAACCTAACCTAACCTAACCTAACCTAGCCTAACCTAACCTAACCTAACCACCAACTATGACTTTCAAAACGACCTTTCAATAAGTATTGCCAACTGTTTAAATATAATTAATTAATCCATAGTATATATGAAATACAATAAGTCTTGCCAACTGTTTAAATAAAATTAAGTAGCTAAACTTCATAATTTTATTATAAATAAGTAAGCAATAATTGGAAATTTTTTTGTTAAATATTGCTAACTTTTTAAATATAATTTTTTTTCAGGCTACAAGCAAAATTAAGCAAGAATTGGCAATAACGTTGTTAAATATTGGTTTAGCTTGCCATTTTTTAAACGTAAATTTAATTTCTATTTAATTTTTATTTACTTATGGGGGGCAATAATCCGGGGGGCGATTGTCCTACGGGGACAATTGTCCGGGGGGCGGTTGTCGGGGGGCAATTGTCCGGGGGGCGGTTGTCCAGGGGCAGTTGTCCGGACATCATTTTTATATCAGCAATCAAGTTCGTGTTATTCGGGAATACCAGATCTAGGCAGTTATTTTTCTGATATTTTCTATTAGCTCCTGTGTAGTGGCGGCTCGTGACTAAAAATTCTAGGGGTGCTGTCTCCAAGAATGGGTTGAAATAATTACTGAAATAAAAGGATGAGCATTGAGCAATGAATAAAAGTTTCAAAAGTTATTGAAAAAGTTATTCAGTGAGCTCATCCTTATAATGTTCTTGATTATTTCAATTGTAAATAAAAACTTTAGGGGTGCTGCAGTTCCGCAGTGTCTACCGACGAGCCGCCACTGCTCCTGTGTCAGTATAAACTCGTTTGTGAGAGCCCTCGACATTTTTGCTTGCTCCTGGTCTTCTCTTGTGCCCCCCTTGTCCTGGTGTGTATATAATATATATATATAGTCCTATCCACCGTTTTATATTTTGTAAATGGGAAATTAAAGTCTCCGCAGAGCATTATATTGGGGGATGGAGTTTTTATGGCCTTTATTAGGTTTCTGATAACATCAATGGCCTCCGAAAATTTTTCGGTTGGAGTGTTTGGAGGTCTATAGATCACTATCAGTATGACGTTTAGTTTCTCTCTTTTCACTGCTAGGAGTTCCACAAAGCTGTTTGATTTACTTATCACCGTCTCTGTCATATGACCTACCTTCATGTACATATATAGCACAGCCACCTTTACGTCTCGCTGTTCTATCAGCTCTTTGTAAGTTGATACCCCGTCTCTCTCTCTCTCTCTCTCTCGCTCTCTCTTATGTTTTTGCAGGGAGACGCAGAATGAATGAATGTGAACGATGAAATGAGAAATTTTCTGATCAAAATGGTTGAAACCAATCTATTATGCATAGCACATTTGATGCAAAAATACAATTAGCAGAGGTTTTGACGCACGACTCATTACCTTGGAACTTGCAAAAATATGGATTGCAGAAAGAAATTCCCAAGCGGTGAAAGATTCCCTAGTTGATTATTTACACTGAATGTAATGTTTTGGAAAAGAAGAAACTTACGTTTCAAAACACCATAAAATTTACTTATCAGTTATGATTGGGTTTGTTTTTTTGAAACTTTATTACTCACGACAAAAATAATAAAACATCCAAAGAAAATCAATTACCAATAAGTAATTTTTTATGCTTTAAAAATTTTTCTACGCCAACTTTTTTCCGAAACTGTCCTACGGAGGGGATAAGCAGGCGATAAATCTATATTTATAAAGTGGCAATTCATTTATACCGAACAAAACTATGGCAGGCTTCTATTGGGCAAAGGGTTAAAAGGACTGTTGCTGGTCAGAGAGGAAGAAGCATCAATTTGATTATGGCAATAAGATGAAACGTTCTGTATAATGAGCCAATATTGGCAGGGATAAAAAGGATAGATTTGCTGGTTTTTCAATATACCTTTCAGTTGTAATTCGTGATAAACTGTCAACCCTTATCACGGACAACGCATCCTGTTAAAATAATGCGAGAATGAACAATCCACGACAGATTATAAAACATTTGCGCCCTCAATCCCGATTCTTAAATCCATTCAAAAATTATTTAACTTTTTTGAACTCTCACCAAGAAAGAAGCTACGCAACTTGCAGGACCTTATAAAGCAAACAAGGCAAGAGAAGCAAGCATGACTCATTCACTGAGTAAAAAGATTACTTCCACATTCAAATTATTGAAGTCTGACTTCATATAACAGTAATTGCCCTCTAAATGGTATTAATTGTTTGTTTATATATATGAAATGTCTACTCCACATTTCATGATGAACTTAACGTTCTGAAATGAATAATAGCTATTTTGAAATGTTTACTAGATATTTCAAATATTTGAAAACAGCGCTTAAATGTTTCAAATATATAAAGGCGTAGAAATTAAACATTTCATTTTTAATAAGTTAGTTTTCTATTCTTTGTAACTAGACGCATGCGCATTGTGGTTAAAAATATCTTGAAGTTGTGACGCAGTTTATTTAGTGTTCGTATTTTTAGGCTATTTCAATAATAATATTTGTGCATTTATTCATTTATTCCACGTACGCTTAGGTCTTCTAAGTGTCTTCCATGCATTTATTAATTTTATTTATTCGGATAGGCCTTGGCTGGTAAAGTCTTTCAAGATTAAGAACCAGCCTATGACCCTGAACCGAGCCTTAGACCAAGGCCACTTGATATAGAGTAGGCCTACCTTAAGTTCAGTCTCTGAGTTAGACAGCGTATACTTGATAAAAGACACTGATAAGTTAGAAAAGGTTAGGGCTAGAGAAACCAAAATGAATCCAGAACTAAGAAGTAAAATAACCAAAGAAAAATTGGCTGAACTACAGGGTGGGCCGTAAGTTTCCATACATAGGAAAAATTAAACGTTTGTTTTTATGTTTCAGATACCCTAAGAATATGCGTTTGACGTAAGATCTTGTTTACTGATGAAGCAAATTTTTACGTCAATGGAGAGGTTAATCGGCAAAACATACGTTATTGGAGTAATGCTAACCCTAACTGGCTGAGTCCGACGAAGATGCAAGGTGCCGGTAAAGTGATGGTGTGGGCCGGGATATGGGGTGACAGAATTATTGGACCAATTTTTGTCAGTGGAAATCTTAATGCCGAAAGGTATCTTAACATGTTGCAAGAAGAGATTTTCCCATCCCTGCTAAACGAGGAAGGTAACTTCCAGTTTACTTCCAGCAAGATGGAGCTCCACCTCATTATGGTCTTCACGTGCGTCGGTATTTGGATCAGCAGTTTCCGGATGCTTGGATTGGTCGGCGTGGTCCTGTGGAGTGGCCTCCCAGATCCCCAGATCTCACCCCCCTTGATTTCTATCTTTGGGGGCACTTGAAGGCCATGGTGTATCAGGAAAAGATACGAGACATAAATCATCTAAAAGAACGTATCACCAACGCCATTACAAGCATAACGTCAACTGTGCTAATGCGTGTTCATCAACAGTGGGGAACACGTATTGAAATGTGTTTTCAAAACAATGGCAACCATGTAGAGCATACAGTATTATATAAATAAAAATGGTTGTCCATAAAAAAATGTTTATTTTTCCTATGTATGGAAACTTACGGCCCACCCTGTAGATATGTATTCAAATAAAATGCGTCGACTTAGAGGAGAACTAATTCCAGTATTTAAAACTGATGAGTTAATTCGATAATGTAAATTACAAGAAGTTATTTCATAGGGGATATATATATATATATATATATATATATATATATATATATATATACACAGGGTGTCCCATAAGTCCGGCATCATAGGAGAAATTCATATTTTTCTATTTCTACAAACCATAATTCATATTTTTCTCTTTCTACAGGCCATAATGTCTGTGAGCAAGGAAGAACGAATCCAAATTCTACTCATAGGAAATCGGAGTCAAAGAGAGGCCGCTGCTGAATTTAACAGACTGCATCCAGACCGCGAGCCAATAACACAGAGTTGTGTTAGCAGACTTGTTGCAAAGTCTCTTTGACTCCGATTTGCTATGAGTAGAATTATCTGGATTTGTTCTTCCTTGCTCACAGACATTATGGCCTGTAGAAAGAGAAAAATATGAATTATGGTTTGTAGAAATAGAAAAAATATGAATTTCTCCTATGATGCCGGACTTATGGGACATCCTGTATAGTCAATTACAAGAAGAAATGGATATAAAGTGAACATCAAAAGTTTTTAGAGTAATGTTCTGTAGCAATTCTTTTCATATAAACTTAAAATTATAATTAAACTCCTTAAATTTTCATGCCTTAGACATTTCATTGTTAGACTATTCATTAAACATTTCATTAGACGTTTCAAATTAATCTTTTCAATTGTTTAAAAAACTGGACAACTTAGACATTTCAATTAATTTAGTGAAATGTCTAACGAAATGTTTAACTAATGTGAAATGGGGTGGGCGGAAAGTAGCTCCCTATTTTGGATTGGTAAAAAAATATGTATATTATTCATTTATTTCAGAAGAAATAATATGAAAAGGTAGGCATACATGGTAGGTTTTCTCTAAAATTCAATGTGGGCTCCAACTCTTTCCACCAGCTTCTGGAGCCGCCCAGGAATGGCGTCCACTGACTTTAGCAGGAACTCCGGCGGGATGGAGGACATGACTTCCCGAATTCGGTCCTCCAGTTCTTCCAATGTCCTCGGTTTGGTGCGGTAGACTTCTTCCTTTACCCACCCCCAAAGAAGAAGTCGCACGGTGTCAAGTCGGGGCTCCTGCTGGCCATTGATGTGGACCACGACGACCCATCCAACGCCCAGGGAAGTGGGCATCCAGCCACTCACGGACAACAAGAGCGAAGTGCGGAGGGGCGCCATCTTGCATAAATATCAGATCGTCGATGTTCTCCCATGTGCTGACAACCGGCCAGACCTCGTTTCGCAACATAGCAAGGTACCGCTCAGCATTCATGGTGTTGCGCAGAAGGAACGGGCCCACAACCTGATCTGAGGTCATACCACACCAACCGTTACACTGAACCGATTCTGCCGTTTTTCAGCGGTAACCATGGGATCCTCTCCTGCCCAGTAGTGGCAATTGTGGCGGTTGACAAAGCCTCCGACGTGGAACACCGCCTCGTCGCTCCAGAGGATGTTGCGGAAGAGATGGGGCCAGTCTTCATGCCAAGCCAGCATGATTTCCCCGAACTCCATGCGAATGTCGCAGTCCTCGTCCGAGAGAGATTGGCAGTAATGCGGCTTCCACGCACGCCAGTTCAGCTCCTTCTTCAGCACAGTTCGCACTGAGTAGCGGGAGAGTCCACTTTCCCGAGCTGCCTGGCGAGTTGACTTTCGTGGACTCCGTGCGAACATTTCCTGAACTGCCTGCACCGTCTCCTGGGCCCTGGATGTCGAAGGCGACCACATCTTCCAACATCTGCCACAGACCCCATGGTCATGAGCTTCGAGTGGCAGTTCTTGATTGTTTTCGGGTCCACTTGGGCACGTGGTCCGTGAATGGCCCGCCACCATCTTTGAACTCGAACGACAGATTGCCAAACTTCGTACCGTGCCGCCAACTGGGCACCTGCAGTGTTAAACGCTCAGCCATGTTACCCTTCAATCTGAAATGAAAAAAAAAAAATGAACGTTACAATTGTACCACTTTAGAGAACACAAAGAGAACACTTTAGAGAAAAAAAGATTACCGTTACAATTGTACCACTTTAGAGAACACACCATAACATATAAACAATACAATCACAATTTATACATAATTTATATGTAATTTAAATTAGGGAGCTACTTTCCGCCCACCCTGTAGATTACGTAATTTACAAACAAATTTGATTAGTAAAACAAAATAAAAACATTTTTTTTATAATTCATTATATTATAATTCAGTATTTTTATAATTCATTATATTATAATTCAGTATTTTTATAATTCATTATATTATAATTCAGTATTTTTATAATTCATTATATTATAATTCAGTATTTTTATAATTCATATTTTTAATTCAGTATTTTTATAATTATATTATATAATCAGTATTTTTATAATTCATTATATTATAATTCAGTATTTTTATAATTCATTATATTATAATTCAGTATTTTTATAATTCATTATATTATAATTCAGTATTTTTATAATTCATATTTTTAATTCAGTATTTTTATAATTCATTATATTATAATTCAGTATTTTTATAATTCATTATATTATAATTCAGTATTTTATAATTCATTATTTAATTCAGTATTTTTATAATTCATATTTTAATTCAGTATTTTTATAATTCATTATATTATAATTCAGTATTTTTATAATTCATTATATTATAATTCAGTATTTTTATAATTCATTATTTAATTCAGTATTTTTATAATTCATATTTTTAATTCAGTATTTTTATAATTCATTATATTATAATTCAGTATTTTTATAATTCATTATATTATAATTCAGTATTTTTATAATTCATTATATTATAATTCAGTATTTTTATAATTCATTATTTCTATGCTACGTTGGTGCAATGATACAAATAATAATACTGAATTAAAATAGTTATTCTTGGGACCAAAGTGAATTAATTTCATACCGTTCATTAAATTCATATATCCAAATGAGATTACTTAATAAGTTAAAAAAAATTACAAAATAGCAATTGTACATAGTGTAATGCCAAATACAAATAACGCTATGTTTAATTTGAAATATAGCCAACTTGAATTTAATTAAAAAATATTAAAATAATAGACCCTTTTCGGGTTTGAAAAATTGAAATTATAATTCCATGACAATTTTTTTTGAAATCGTAGAAAAGCAAACAACGCTAAATTAAATTAATTAAATACTGTTAAAATTATAATGCCCAAACGTGTGGTTTTGCCACATTTTCTGGACAGTTTTTTTTTTAATGCAGGAAGGAGGGGCCAAGGGCGAATGCCCGCAAAAACGCTCGTCCTATAGAAGAAGAAGAGAGCCAAAATAAAGGTTCAAGGTTTTCGAGATGCCTGGACACTCTGCGTTTAAAAGATTGAAGGTCACAGACAAGGGGAAAGTTAAATTGAAGAAGATTGTTCATGGTTGGTTCGTATATACGATATTTTGAAAAAAGTTCGCCAATAAACAAAATTAAAAGAAAACATAAAAAATTACTAAGCAGGATCGATTGAGTTTTGCGCCTCGGTGGTGTAGTGGTTAGCGCCGTTGACTACCAATCCATCAGTCCCGGGATTGAGACGCGCAGCAAAACCCAGCTGTTCATCCTTCCCCACAATAAAGAAATTGATTAGTAGATAAATGGGTACTCTGGGTAGCCTAGTGGTTAAGACGCTGGGCTGCTGGTGGGGCGTGGTTCGGATTCCACGTTAAACTGTAGGTCTAAGGTGGAGTGACAAGCTTGACCTTCGTCAGAATGAACAATTCTGGCGGAAGCGAAACCAAGATTATATACTGTACACACACACACACACACAGTATATTTTTCCTAGCCGACCATTTTTACTGAAGCCATTAAAAGTAATGTAAAAAGTTTTCCTTACTTTTAGAAGCGCACTTTTTTGTTATTATTATTATTATTATTATTATTATTATTATTATTTCTTTTTGAAAGGACCCTGGTTGTGAAGAAGCGATTCACTTTGCAAATATTTCCAATTTACTTTCGACCTACTAACAAAATATTTTTAAAATGCTTTGCTTTTTGCGACGTTTTTGCAACATTTAGTTCTAATTTCTGCAATATTACTACTTTCAGTAAGCACAGTGCTTACAATTTTTACACTTGTAAATTCATGGTCTTCGTGAGACTTTTTAAGAATATTCAAGGTTCAAGTTAAATTAAATTATCAAAAATAAAAGCCCAACATTTATGTTGAGTTTCGGGAAAAAAGTTCGCATAGAAATATAAACTTTTGGAAAACCATGATAAAATTACTAATTAATGATGACTGCGTTTTGTTTTAACGATATTATGAATTTGTAGTGTTTTTGGGGGTCTTTCAGTTATGTTTCTAGACTAACTTTTTTCCCGAAACTGTACAGTCACGCAGTGGTGGGCAAAAAGTAATCGACTACAAATAAAAATAATTACTGATGTCTGAAAAGTAACTAAAAGTATAAAGTAGAAATTACTTCTCTGGATTAATTATAATATAATTACCAGTAATTCAAAGAAGTAATTTCTACTTTATACTTTTAGTTACTTTTCAGACATCAGTAATTTTTATTTGTAATTGATTACGTTTTGCTCACCACTGCAGTCACGGACAAAATTACGTGTGCCTTATTTTTGCATGTATAGTCCTATCTGACCCGTGGAATTTTGTCCGCAACTGTAGATAAAAGGTTTCCCTAATATATTCGCAAACATTATACAAATACTATAAATTTTATCATTTGACACACACACACACACACAGTTAAATATTTATACATAATTGTTCGCAGTGCAAAATGGCGTAATATTCGACTTTTGGATTTCAGCAAACAAGCATAGTCCATTTTAGCACCTAATTTCCAAAACTACTGCCATGTAAGGTCATAAACAAACAAAACCCAGAAAAAAACGCTCTTAAAATAAAAATTTTCTTTCCCGATTTTCTGTTTTTTCAAAGATTTTTCGTAGTTTATACGATAATATTTTTTATTTCAGACTTTTTGTGATTTATTTTACAAAGCAGCAAATAATTTTGGAATTTAATTATTTTGGGACTTTACATTGATATCTGATATCTATCTATCTATTTATCTATTTATACCTCGTAACCTCGTAGCAGTTCCGTGCGCTGATAATGTGAACGAAAGTTCAAGCTGGTGGTCACACCTCTAGGCCTGGGCCTTGCGATCTTCATCGCACATAGACAGGCACACACGGCTCATCTGGTACCGTCCTGAGCCAAGCGTCTAGTCTTCTTTTGAAGAATTCTGCGTTGACACTAGTGATGTTTCTGATCTCCTTCGAAGCTGGTTGAATAGTCTTGGCACCCTGACAACCATGCAATTTCCCTTTAAAGTTGAGGGTGTTCCTTGTCTGGCCTTTAGTTAGGGAACACTACACATTCTAAATGCAAAAAACTTCACTTTTTTCTACGTGAAGGTCAAAATATGATAATAAAAACCCACTCTAATAGACAGAGTTTATTTCCACAACAGTTTCGATACCCACTGGCATCCCGAAGAGGATGCCAGTCGGCATCGAAACTGTTGTGGAAATAAACTCTGTCTATTAGAGTGGGTTTTTATTATCTTACTACACATTCTATCTTTTCTATTTTCCAATGTTGTTTGGGTGGTTACTGGGTTTAGCTTCAGGTTAAGTACCAGTTTTTCCATTATTTTCCATGTGTAAATTATGGTGTATCTCTCTCTTCTTCTTCTTTTCAGTGAATATAGAATTAATTTACGAAGTCTTTCCCAGTAGTTGAGTTTTTTGCAGCCATCAATCTTGGCTATGAAATTTCTTTGAATTTCTTCTAGTTTATCAATTTCTTCCTTTTTATATGGGAACGTCAAGTTTTAGTATGGTCAGTGTTTTCAGCAGGGGAATCATTACTCTCTTGTCCCTTCTTTTAAAGGTTCTCAGTACCTGTCCAGCGATATTTTTGCTTTGTTTATCGCTATCTGATTGTATGTCTCAAATTTTGCATTGTCGATCAATATAATCCCTAAATCTGTTGTTATTTTGCTTCTCTGAATTTCCTGTCTATCTGGGGCATAATGTGCTGTTTGTTTTAGCTCCTTATTTCTTCCATATCTCAAGATCTGAAATTTCTCGGTGTTAAATTTTATGTTGTTGTCTTCTGACCAATTTTATATCCTCTTTTATATATATATATATATACATATATATATATATATATATATATATATATATATATATATATATATATATATATATATATATATATATATATATATAATACACACAGACCGTGCATGGAACAAGGAACTCTTCCGGGAAAATCAAATCCACTGTAGTCCGAAAAAATAATGGTAAATGACAAACACTATAGTTTTTCTTTTTCATGATGTTAGCCCGATGTTAGGACTTTGACTTTGGCTCTCTCCTTCGCCTTTTATACAGCCATGGCCCCTCCTTCTTGCATAAAAAGAACATTTCAAGACCTAAATCTCCAAAGACCAGAAATCGACATTGTGTTCAAATCTCCTGAGACTACAGAAGTTTACTGTTATGCAAAAAATCTCATTTCCTGTTATAATGGCCATTAAAAATCATTTTGAAATATGTCAAATGTTTATTGACCACCCTTTCTATTTGGACACATTGGAATGAGAGAACAGGTAGATACTGAACTATTCCAGTTGCGATGGGACAGGGGTCCATGAAAATGAAGATGAGAAATACTCTTCGAATACAAGGTCCAAACTTCTTTAACGTGCTGCAAAAGAACTGAGGAATCTCCAGCTCACCAACCTAAGTACATTTAGGAACCATATCGACAGGTTCTTATGCAAAGTCCCTGATCAGCCATGCGTATCTGTTTATTAGGCTAGGATGAGAGTAAAAGCCAATCTCTCCTACATCAAAAAATCTCCCAAATGAGGCGGGATGCTGCAGAGGGGTCGAATTCCGGTCGATTCTAAACAATTGTTGGGAGCCAACAAAAGTAAGTATATATAAAAATCGTGTATTTTGGCAACAAAATAATAAATAACTATCTATCTATGTCTATCTCACTTGGCGGATAGACAGACAGATAGACAATCTTAAGCATGTCAATGTAAGTTTTAAATGTAAACACGCGGTTAATTTCTAATTAAAACTTTTATAAAATATCTTTACTGAGCAAATATGAGAATATGTAAAGCACTTTTAATCAGCGTTATATCCTACTTAATTTATATATATATATATATATATATACAGAGAGAGAGAGAGAGAGAGAGAGAGAGAGAGAGAGAGAGATACTGGTTAGCATCTCTGACTACGAATCCACAGCTCCAGCATTCTATTCCCGGCGAGAGAATGCGGCGCTCAGCTCATCCAGCTGTTCGTAGAAAAGGTTGGAAAAGAAATGGGAACTCAAGGTAGCCCTCATTTTGTTTTCCACCTTTCACGCAGAAACTCCGCTCCGCTCTACCCCACTCGAACTCCTTCGACGCTCAACCTCGCTCGATCGACTTACTCGACTTTCGCCGCACTCAACTTCCGTGCATTCGAGCTTTGATTCTCACTTCTCGTTCAACAAGAACTTTATCACTGTTGCAAACCTGCAACTACTTCATCTGTGGTGAACCTTTTTAACCGACGCCTACTGCTTCCATCGCCGCCGTAAAAACCTCATTAATTCCTCGTCGCCGACACTGAAGCACTCGCATATCTTTTGTTTGTGTATAATCCTTTATTGTTGTTGTACCCAAATTTTGTTATTTTAGACTGTGAATAAAAAGGTAATTCAGATTATAGTTTTCTCACCTTTGCACCTTGAAAAAAAAAAATATATATATATATGCGCCTCGGTGGTGTAGTTGTTAGTGTCGCTGACTACGAATCCATCGGCCCCGGGTTCGAGACCCGGTGACGGCAGCCGGCGCGCAGCAAAACCCAGCTGTTCATCTTTCCACACAATAAAAGAAATCGGTTGGTAGATAAATGAGTACCCTGGGTGTCCTAGCGGTTAAGACGGTGGGCTACTGGTGGGGCGTGGTTTGGATTCCACGTTAAACTGCAGGTCTAAGGTGGAGTGAAAAGCTTGACCTTCGTCAGAATGAACAATTCGGGCGGAAGCTAACCAAAGGTTATCTTGTTATATATATATATATATGTATATAAGAAATATAATGGGCTGGTTCTGGTTTCATCTGATAAATAAACTTCTAAAACTCGGTTGAAGTCATTGCAAACGAATAATTCTATCTTTTCACTGTCTTACTATTCATTCTCCTCTTAATAAGTGTTATTCTCAAATGAAAAACACAGTGCATTTGTAATTATACAAACACACACACACACACACATACACACACAGACCGTGCATGAAACGGGAAATTAAATCCCCTATAGTTCGAATAAGTAATGGTAAATGATAAATACTATAGTTTTTCTTTTTCATGATGGAAGGCACAACGTGGGCAACGGGTTTACTCCCAAATAGGCCCCAAAATATAGCTTCCCTCACAAGCTAACTACCAAGCCGATAGGATCCAGCTTTGGGACAGGATCTATGATTCGAACTATAGTGGAGTTAATTTCCCAGAAGGGTTTCTTGTTCCATGCACGGTCTGTGTGTAACATAAAAGTTTCTCAGGGAACCACTCTGGATTGTATCACATTAACCCTTTACTGCATAAACGGACGAATTTGTAACATGTTAAATACAGTACACGCATTCATAACTTAACCCTACAAAAAATTCATGCGGTAAAAGGTTAAACGGACCTTTCGGTGCCTTGAAAAGTGGACGCTTAAATTCCCGGTTGATGTTTAAGTTTTGGCTTTTGGCTAAAAATACAATAGTTACCCCTTTTTCTGATATATTCAATCCGACGTGAATGCAACGAGTTTTTTGCTTATATTGAGGTTCTAAATATAGTAGGGCTAGGCTGCTTTAAACCCTAGATCCTGTCCCAAAGCTGGATCCTATCTGCTTGGCAGATAGCTGGTGAGGGAAGCTATATTTTGAGGCCTCTTTGCGAGTGACCCGTTGCCCACGTCGGAATAACACCATGAAAAAGAAAAAACTATAGTGTTTGTTATTTACCATTACTTATTCGGACTATAGGTTTTTCTTTTTCATGATGGAAAGCCCAACGTAGGCACCGGGTTACTCGCAAAAAGGCCCCAAAATATAGCTTCCCTCACCAACTATCTGCAAAACAGATAGAATCCAGCTTTGGGACAGAGCTGGTGAGGGAAGCTATATTTTGGGGCCTCTTTGCGAGTAACCCGGTGCCCACGTTGGGCTTTCCATCATGAAAAAGAAAAACTATCATATTTGTCATTTATCATTACTTATTCGAACTATAGTGGATGTAATTTCCCAGAAGAGTTCCTCGTTCCATGCACGGTCTGTGTTTAACATATAAGTTTCTCAGGGGACCATTCTGAGTTTGTGTATATTAAACGGACGTATTTTGTGCCTTGAAAAGTGGACGCTCAATGTCCCGGTTGAGGTTTAAGTTTTGTTTTTTGGTTAAAATTACAATAGTTACCCCTTGTTCTTTGATGTATTCAATCCGACGTGAATGCAACGAGTTTCTTGCGTATATTGAGGTTCTGAATGTAGTAGGCTAGGTGTAAGCTGTAAACCCTAGAACCTGTCCCAAAGCTGGATTCTATCTGCTTTGCAGATAGCTGGTGAGGGAAGCTATATTTTGGGGCCTCTTTGCGAGTAACCCGGTGCCCATGTTGGGCTTTCCATCATGAAAAAGAAAAAAACTATAGTATTTGTCATTTATCATTACTTATTCGAACTATAGTGGATGTAATTTCCCAGAAGAATTCCTTGTTCCATGCACGGTCTGTGTTTAACATATATATAGATATATATATATATATATATATATATATATATATATATATATATATACACACTTTATACACTTAATTACTTTTCCTCTGTTGTTTTTTGGAAGCAGAATTCAGGAAAGGTTCCTATATTTTTGATTGAAGGCTTGAAAATTATTTTAGCACTGAGTTATTCAGTTTTAAAATGTCTAAATGTTTAAAACTAAAACTTTAGTGTGTTTTGTTTCAATTTTAATATATTACTGAAATAAATATTCTTTAGTATATGTTTGCAAAGGTAGTCATCCACGATGTTGCTTGTGAACTGACTCGTGTTATAGAGGTTTCGGGTCTCTGCCAACGATAACTGCTTTTTCCAGAAGTGATCGCCCATTCGCTATCAGTAGAAAGCTTTGTGTAAAACCATGAAATTGAACCATTATCCCTTCGCTGCAAGGTGGTTCAAGTAATAAAAATGAAAGATTGGAAGTTCAATTACGATAAACAAATTTGCTGGAGAATGAATTTTGTATTCAAAATGTTAAAATCGTCGTCATTTTGTAATTTTTAAGAGTAAATAATTGGGTAGAATTAAAATGAAGTGATGTACATAAAATACATTTCTACCCTCCATTCTACGATTGTAATCAGTGAAATTTAAAACCTTAAATTCCGAGCCGGAATTCGAATCCGCGTCCTTCAGATTTACAACCTGACTGGCGTATTAACCATTAGGCTACCAAGGCAGGTAGATTTGGGGCTCCAAATCCCGGGTCTACTAACCTCAGGGGTAGACCAGCAGACCCACTAAAATGTGCCAACGAGTGCTAACAACAAAATGGCGACACCTCGCAGTTCGGAAGAGAGAAATTCTCCACCTCTTACGATGCCATACATCAATAAACGAAGAGAAAAGAAATCAGAAAGCAAAATCACTGATTGTTTTCCAAACATTTCTTCTGTCAAATACATCATTTTATATTTATTATTTATCGTTTATAACCTTACATTTGAGTACTTTAATGGAGCAAAGTATATAAGAAAGAATTAAGAATATGGTCCCAGATATCTTCCTCAATTCATCTCTCCAAAAGCTATTTAGGTATAGGAAAAGATGGCTTTATATACTTGGAAGCAATTAATTTTATACTGTAATATAAGGTAAATAAATCTAGGATGAAATTACTCCTTTGAGGATTCCTTCGGGATGTTATCTTGGATTACAAACGGACCATCTCTGCATGAAAAATGGATGTACGGAACCGTTTCTCATGTTCTTAGTACTTCCATCGAAGAAAAATGATACATTGCAACCTAATTTACGTTTAGGCATTCATTTAATTTACTTCATTAAGAAATTCTTGTGAAAAAATTAATGGCGGTGAAGTAGACTTGAAATGTTGAATTATTAAACTTTCATTTCAAGAAAGAATTTGCAAAATTCGATTATGAAACTTTCGTAGATTTAACATTAATTGAAATTTTATTTTTACGTTTACAAAATTTCATATTTAATTATAATCCTTTTCGAATGAACCTCCTTTCATGCTTTCATACTTGAACTTATTCGTAATAAACATCCGACACTCAATAATAATAATAATATAATAATAATAATAATAATAATAATTAATAAATAACAGATACGGTTCTCTAAAGAAATTATAAGAAATTTATAGTACACTGTCGTGAAAGCTTCTGTAAGAGAAATGTGAATGCATGAAGGGTGAGAGATGTGAGATAAACTAATGTATACGTCTTTGGAGAATTGGTCAGAGAAAGAATGAGAGAAGTGGGAGAGAGGAAGCGGGAACAGAAACCTTCCCTTTCACAGAAAACCACATCTAACAGATATTGCAATACACTGTCAATTGTACAAATGCTCTAATAAATCTAGACTAGAAATTGTTCATCGTCAAATCCTTTTCTTTTCCTTAGCTTTGTCATGTGTTCCCCGCGCGAGACCATTACTAGTTTGGTCAATGAAACATTCTATCGACATTAAAACACTGAACTTAACCCAACCTAAATAAATTCAGCCTAACTATGTTAACCTAACCTAATTTAATTTTACCCAAAATAAGTTGTCAATTAAATGTCACGTTGAGAAAATGATGTTTGTCCGCCCCTGGCGTCGTGTCCACCCAAAGTGACTTGAGAAAATCAATAATATATAATTTTTATGTCCACCCTTTGCTTGAATGACTTCAATGATTCGTTTTGGGTATTTTTCTATAAGATTTCAACATCCCTCAGTAGAAATTTTAGTCCATTCTTCTGAAGAAAATCGTTCTTGTTCATTCAGGCTCGAAGGGTTTCTCTTGCAGACAGCTTTTTTCAAATCAAACCATAAATTCTCGATTAAATCGATATTTGGGCTTTGACTGGGCCACTCGAAAAGCTTGAAATTCTTTTGTTGAAGCTACTTCATGGTACTTTTAATTTATATTTTGGATCATTATCTTGTTCCATCACCCATTTGCGACCCATTCGCAACTCCCGAACTGAAAGCAATACATTTTCTTCTAAAATTTATTGGTATTTCTTCGAATTCAAGATTCTATTGCTGACAACAAGTTTTCCTGGACCAGAAGCACTAAAACATCCCCAAAGAAGCAAAGTACTACAACCGTGTTTAACCGTAGGAAGGATTTTTTATTTTTTTTATCTCGAATGCAGTATTTGATTTTCGCCAAAAATACCGTTGCTCACTGTTGCCGAATAATCCAATTTTGGTCTCTTATATCCAGAGAACGTTCTTCCAGAATACAAATCCATCATTTTGATGATTCTTGGGGTACTTTAAACTAGCTTTTTTGTGCGCTTTTCGGAGCAGAGGTTTTCTTCGCGCAACTCATCGATGCAGACCACTCTTTTTCAATGTGTGACGTACAGCAGAGGGATGGATATCGATCTTAGATAGTCTTAATGTTTCGCAAATATCACCTGCAGTCACTTGTGGATTCGCAGCAGCCATTCTTTCAATCCGACTAGTTGTTCGTTCTGAAATCTTGCAAAGTCATCCACCCCTTAGTAGAGTTTTGATTGTTTCAAAGCCTTTCCGTCCTAAATAGAATTCAAATTTCTTCTCCTATCTTCCTATAACTCCTTCCAGATTCGTATGCAGCAATAACAGAGCTCAAGATCTGTAGACTGCTCTTTACCGCAACGACCTATTGCTTACTAATGGCTTGTACAGTCACCCGTCTTCCATGATGATTCCTAGAGAAAATTCTAGAATTCAGGACTGCCAACAGTCTCTAATCAATAAACAGCCAACTACTGATAAAATTTTTAAATCCTTCAGGACAAAGTATTAAATAATTACGTAACTAAATGTACGAAAATTTTAGCATCTTAACTTTTTTTTATTTTCCTCAAATTCTTTGATGCTTTACATTATTATGATGGATTTGAACTAATTTTTTTATATGTTAAATTTTTCCAAACGAACTGTAAACTTTCCATAACTATCCTCTGCATGGTACAAAAGATAAGGACGAATATAATTGAAATATTTATCTGTACAAATACTTATAAGCGCCACTGTAAATAATATTTATAATGCAGTTACAATAATAATAATGATAATAATCAGTGAGGAGGGCCAGAAACTGGCACAGTGGTCAGGTCAGACGAAAGCTACCCATTGAGCTAACACCCGAATTATTATTACCAGCACCATCGGGGGTATGGGCTACGACGTGATCAGTGTCATAACACCGCTTCCCGTCGATCAGTGAAGTTAAACAATATTGGGTCTGGTTGAAGTTGAACGGGAGACCGTCTTCTGCGTCCAGGTGATGTAGCGACCCGTGGTTCGGATTCCACGTAAAACTGTAGGTCCTCTCCGCCGTATAACTTTAGATGTTGCGAAGGGGGTTAAACAAACCCATCAAACAACAACCATTGGGAGTCAAACCCCCGGCCTCAGTGTCTTCAATTCGCTTATCAGAAAATCAGTGTTACTAACTCAGCCACGGCACTAATCAATAATGCAGGAGAATATTTCAGTAAATGCAAAGTAAGATTAAGGAAACTCACCTTTTACTGCAATTCTTTCTCAGCATTATTATACATTTAATAATAAATAACTTTCATTTAAATTGAAATGTAATGCATTAAACGCTTAAATTTTCATTAAATTCTTCGGTTGTTGAATTATATTAATTAAGGTATTCAGAGCGTGCAATGGTTTTATGCTTCTGTAATACTTAAAAGAAAACGAGTGAAAAAGTTAAGCAAATGTATGTGTGTGTGTGTATATATATATATATATATACACACACACACACACACACACACAGGGTGTCCCATAAGTCTGGAACCATAGGGTAAAATAAGTAATTCATGTTTTTCCGTTTATGCAAGTGCCCATGATATCCTTGAGTAAGGAAGAACGCATCCAGGGGTCAGAGGGAGGTCGCTGAGGAATTTAACAGATTGCATCCGGACCGCGCGCCGATAACACACAGCTGTGTGGTAAACTTGTAGCAAAGTTCAGGGAAACGGGATCCATAGGAAATAAACCACCAGTGGACCTCCGAGGACAGCCAAAAGTCTCTTCGGCGTTTTTATTGCCGTTTTTATCATATATGTATATATATATATATATATATATATATAGAGAGAGAGAGAGAGAGAGAGAGAGAGATAGATAGATAGCAGGTGTCTCCCAAAAATGTCCCTATTCCTAAATAAATGTTTTAAGCTAAAAAAAAAAATGGATTCTAAACAAAGACAAACGCAATAGGTACCTAAAACAGTGAAGTTTATTAACCTTAATTAAACATGTTCAATGTAATCGCCATTTATTTATAACTCATAAGTTATGAGTTCCTAGCTCAGCTGGGATGTTGTTGATTACATTTTAGACTTTGGTATTTAGGTCCTCAAGTGCCTTAGGCTAGGTAGAATAGATTCCCTCTTTAATGTAACCCCACAAAAAAAGTCAGAGTGTGTAAGGTCAGGTGAGCATTGGGGCCATTCTACTGGCTCATGAAAGGAGATTAGTCGGTCGGAAAAATGCTCCCTCAAAAAGTTGCGAGTTTCACAAGCAGTGTGTGGAGGCGCTTCATCCTGCTGAAACCACTGTGAATCTGCGTAATGCAATATGGGCATTACCCCAGATTCACAGCCCACGTCACACCAACGTCTGAGCTTGGAGCATCGTGACGTGCTATCCAGAAGCCTTCTCGCTGCATCACTAAGAAACACCTGCATCTAGAGTACAAAGAAAAATGGAACTATCGCTAAGCACTCCTTAACGCTCAGTACGCTGTGACTCTTTCTCTGAATCAGTGAGTGTTTAAATGCAGCAGTGGTGCAATTAATTATGTGCTCGAGACAAATTATAAACGTGCAGACTCCCCCAAACGTAATGTTATTTATTTGAATGTTGAAGAGCTGTCGAATATCTTTATGTTGGTTGAGAAGTGGTCGGATGAGGATTATAAAGTTCCAGCTACTGCGAGTGCAACAAAAGTAATGATTAGTGACACCCCCTCATATTGTATTATTTGTACTTTACCTGTGAGTCGCAATACTTGTCAACCGTGCATTGAAACACGATTAATGTGGAAATCTAATCTAAAAACCTTCAGTGAAAACAATGGTAATAACGGAGTAGTGACTCCTCGTTGCCGATTCATCTTCCATAGACTGTTTGAAACAACCACCTTCTTCACCCTGAAACCTTTATTAAATGTGCGCAAGTTGATGATATGCGTTATTTTGACACCGTTCTCGAGCATCCTATACATTTTTAATTGGCGATTTTATTAAGTGCAGAGATGAAGAAGGTGAGAACGGATTGTAGCTTAGAAAATATTTAGAAGACACTTCCCCCGAGATGTACCAGTCGCTTTGAGACGCTGGTCTAGAGCGGTACAAAGCATCCCTCGCCTTCACTGTTCATCCACAGGAACTCTTTCTTTATATACGTTGTAACTGTCGTTACTATTTAGAAAAGTTCCCCACACATCGTTATGAGATCTGAACAGTTTTCAATTGAAAAACTGGTGAAAAGAGGATAAAGGATCATTTACAACGTGTTGTGTATACATTAACTTTTCATGATAATATTGTAGTAACCGACCGTGTACTTGAGTCGGGTTTCGATTCTATACATTCAAAGATGCGTACTGCACCCTTGTTTGGGGAAACTCCGCTAACAACGCATTAAACGGTATCTTTGTCATCCACAAAAGAGCAATAAGGTTATTATCTGATGCTGATTTCCTCGATCACTCTAGTGCATTATTTAAAGCAATAAATCTATTAAAGCTCAATGATGTAATCAAACTGGCATATTATTTTTTTTATTTACAAGTGTAAGAACAAAATCATTAATTTACAATGGGCAAGTAGATATTTTGTAACTCATTAAGAAATCCACTCGTATCAGACAAGAAATAGATCAAAGTATGTTATACCTCAATTTAGATTGTTTTCATCTCAAAAACTACCCATTTTTATTTTTGGGTCTTGATTAATAATGACATACTAACAAAAATCTAGGATTAATGTCCATTACTAGTGTTTATTAATTTCTCGTGTGTAATCTAGTATTAAAGACACATTTCTTGTGATTGTTCAGTTCTTATCTCTTATATATAATATTGGTTTCTTTGTATGGTATTGGTATAATACCTTCAATAGTGAACTTGCATTTATCGTATCAGTAATGATAATTTAGGGTTAATACATACTTTAACTATTAATAATACTTATTTACTTATTTATTTATTTACTATTAATTAATAATAACTAGCTGTTTATTTTTAATAAGAGCCCACTAAGGCCTAAAGCTTAAGGGTCAAATAAAATAAAATAAATAGTTCAGCTTCACAAATATTTATGTTATTGTAAATTGTAAAACCAATGTATTTATTTTATTATTAATAAAGGTTATTCAATAAAGGATTAAGAATTATGAAAATGTTACGCCCAATTGTAAAGTAGGAACAAAAATAATCCTAAATAACCTTAAGGCTCTGTTTATCGAGTATAGAATACCTCATAAATTAAATGAGGTATTATTTCTAAAACGAATTGGATGTATTATACAAAGCAATAAGAATGTAACTATTTCCACCATTATTTTTGAGTTTACTATACTAATAAAAAATAATGTCTCGGCATGTTAATAAATATTGTATGCAGCTGTATTTCTATTTACTCCTCACGCATTTTTAATTATGCCTATGTCTGCGTCTTAATGAGATGAAGGGAAAAAGATTTATTTATTTTCTTAAACACTGCTGGTGTGTGTGTGTGTGTGTGTGTGTGACCTGGTTGGAACTGGACAGCCAGGTTGGCTTGTGGGCGCAGTCGCGACCAGTGGTAACAGGTACACAGAAATGTTCGACCTCATTTAATGGCATGTATTTTTTCTTATTATTGATATAAGTGTTATGAGTAAGACAGTGTTACCGATGACCACCATACTCTATATTCATAGTATCATTGGGTCAGCGTGCTGCATTACATGAGGTGGTCTCTAAACCCGATATACTTTCAATTTTTGTACTTTATCTTTTAAAATGGTGGTCGCTAAAGTTCACTGTATGACGTCACATTTATATTTATATATTTATTTATTTTGTATTTACTTTTCAGGTAAGTTAGGTTAGGTAAATCTACTCTATATTCAACTGGCACCCCTCCTTGGCACTCCTCCTTTGGCACTTTCCTATCTCCCATTACCCCACTCCCCCATCATCCATTAGCCCCCTTCTCCTCAAATGTACCCATACTACTACAGTATATGTAATTACAAAGAAAGAAATTATTTAATCCAAACCAGCATGGATTTCGGAACGAATGGCCATGGCTTTCACAACTGTTAGACCACCATGAGAAAATACTGAAAGCATTAAGTCAGAAATAGAATGGATGTAGTATAAGCTGATTTTGCGAAAGTATTAGACAAATAGGATTATAACATATAAGCTTAAGAAACAGGAATTACTGGAAAGCTGAAACTATGGATATGTAATTATTTGAGTCAAAGAACGCAAAGATTAATGATAAATGGAGTTAAAGCTGAAGTTAGAGAAATCGTCAATTGTATCCCACATGGTACTGTACCATCGGTTACAAAAGTTGTCATGCACTGGGTCGGAAGGTGGCCCAGTATATCTCGATTTCTGTAACTGACTGTACAGTATTAGCCCCACATTTTTATAATAATGATTGTAAACAGAGATATGGGTATTAGAGTTAGTGCTAAATTATGTTTTTCAGAGAGCATGAAAATATATAACGAAATACCATATAAAAAGACCAGAAAAATTGCAAAATGAGAGATAATATATTGATTTCTAAGTATATTATAAATTTCATGAATATGATATACATTATATCATTATATCACTTAAATGGCTGAAAAAGTGGTATTCTAACTCATATCTAACTCACTAAATATAGTAATAATAATATAAATATTTTAGGGTTTGTTTCAGCAAAATTAAAATGCATATATTCTATACTGTACCTTCATAAAGGATAACCTATATGCTTTCACATTTTTTTTTTTTGTTTGTTTCTTACCTGCATTTCATTTCTTCAAATTCAACCCATTATTCTTTACAGCAAAGCATTAATCCTATTGTTTATTAAGTTTCGTTAAAGTGCGAAATATTTATTTACTTTCGTTGGTTTTGAACAAGTTCAGGATCGACCTCTGTTCGACACTTCTGTAGCATCCTGACTCATTTGGGGGATTTGATGTCGGAGGCAGTTGCTTTTAATTCTCCTTGTGCCTTCATATCCAGCTACGAATGCCTGGTGAGGGACTTTACACGGAAATCTGCTGGAATGATTCTTGAAATTATTCAGGTTGATGTTGTGGACAGTCTTCAGTTCTTTTGATAGCTCGTTAAGGAGTTTTAAGCCTAGTACTTTATGAGTATTTTTCATTTTCTTTTTTATGAACCCTATCCCACAGCAGCTGGGATAGTACAGAATCTCCCTCTTCTCATTGCTAAAACATTTAATATGTTGTGGATAATTATTTTAAATGAATCACAAAACAGTATAGAAAGTAAAATTTGTAAGCTGACTAGAATATCATTAGAACTTACAACAGTACCGTTTGAAGCTCTTTTATTTGTTAAAAAAAAGCATACGACCTTAAACACAACCGTATCGATGAACCTTAAACAATGGAGCTGGAGTTATTTATCATTAAAGAAAGGTTACTCTTCCCAATTTAAGGGAATCTACTTCGGGATAGAATGTAGGATTATTAGCCCCACAATTTTATAATTTGAGGCCAATAATTTTGGTTAGCTGGATGTAGAAAAAGATTACAGTTCATATGATGCGCAATATTCACTATTCAACGACAGTTTTTTTTTATTTAGGCGTTTTTACTTTTTTGTGGAATTGCGTTTATAATAGTATGTCGATTATTGACGCCCTTTCTGTGTAAAACCCAGACACACACACACACACACACACACACACACACACACAGCATATGCTTGCACTATCAGAGCAGTATGACAATAATCAGGGGCTGGTTCTTCTTCAATCAGTCCTGGTTAGTGTTGAAAAATAATCGAAACTTTACAAACCGGTTTTTAATCGATCTGTTTTTGAAAACCGGTTTTAACCGGTTATGACCGAAAAGTATAGTAATTTTTGAAAGCCACAATTGAAAGGTACTGACTTTAACTCTTAACAAGCATAGCTTATCGCCTATTTTTTGGTCAAAAGAATGCAAAAATGCAGCATCATATGTATGCATATGAATAAGAAAATGACAACTTTGACATATTTTATTTTAGCCAAAATAATACATTATTCAAACAATTTAGATTTGAAATAATTTTTTAAAATAAAACATCTATACTTAGAAAGAAATAAACTTCTTTTTGTAAAAAATTATAAAGAATAAAAATAAAATTTATCTCTATTTTGGAAAAAACATTGAAATAAAAATTTTTAATAAAAAAAACTTTACCTAGAAAACAGAAAATTGACTCTTCGTGTAAGAAAAAATATAAATTAATTTAGATTTTATCCCTATTTTGGAAATGACATCTTAAGAAACAAAGGGCATTAAGGGTCTTATACTGCGAATAGGGCTTTAGTTGACTGACTCTACACTACAGCCTACATGATGAGACAAACTGAAGATCGAGTTGCCAGATAGGCAAAAATTATACTGAAGAGCAGTTGCCAGTTTGTCACAATTTAACTTAATAGGTAATGTATTCGAAGTTATTTTTTGTGCGCTGTAGCGCGTAGCTGCACGTTCGCGCAAGTTTGAGCCAAATAAAAATCAATCGATAAAACCGGTTTTTTCTTTCGGTTTTCGATTTTTAGGGGAATTTTACAAACCGGTTTTCAACACTAGTCCTGGTGCAAAGGAATATTATTAAACAGCTAAATATTTATCAAGGTAGTCAGTGGCCTGCAGCGATGAAGCGATACTTTTTATTTTATTTACTAAATAAAAAAAAAAGTCTTTAAAAAATTAATAGTGTTGATGACTTTAGTGTAGCGCAGTGTATCATGCTATCCTCTATTTTACATTTTTCTCTTATTTGTAATTGTGCCCGAAATAAGTGCATTCGATGCGTACAAGAACTCGAGAACATTTTTTTCCTTCTCAATATACTTTTTCTTACGTCCCTATAATGATTACATTAACATTTCTAGAAGGCTATATAACATCTTTAAGTGATTTACGAAACAATAAAACATAAAATAGTGAAGTTGACAATATTCTCATTTCGAATAAAAGCACGTGTTCGAAAGTTTTTTTAATTATAATTCAAATAAAGCAATAGCCTTTGCGTGCAATATTTTCTCTTTACCATAGTCTCCAACTAAATGAGTGTTTATGCGTGCTGATATATCATATAAATGAAATGAAATGTATATAAATATGTCATATTTTCATTCCAAAAACATACAAGAAAAAACAAAGAATGAAGAGGAGGAGAGGGAAAACAAATGGAGTAGCAAAGACGTGTGAAGCAGCGTTTTAGCTCAATTTGGCAAACAATTTTTTTATCTGTTTCTTCACCTTTTAAAACACGTACAAAAGAACTGTACGTGTAGATATATGTCAAAGCATGAAAACATTAAATTCATACTGTATAGCGCAAAATGACAATTGCTCTATGGAAGATCTTACATGTGTAGAATACGTATAATATAGAAGCTAATATTGAAAACATGAAGAACATATTACTCCGTATATTAGTATCCAATAGCTTTTATCAAGGAATCTAAATGAAATAGATATTAGACTGAATGGAAAAATATATCGAAATTTAAATTCGCACCTCGGTAGATAAAATAATGAATACCTTACCTTATGAACCTTATGTTGTTTCGTGTGTTGGTCTCTCTTCACACGGAGGTCAAGCTGGTGGCCCCGCCTGAATATCACGGATTTAATATGATAAAATGTCAATGTACATGAAACCTTTAGGTATAGTATTAAAATGAAAGTATTCTATGCTAGAGGAAGGAGGTTGAACATCGACATTGATATTAATCTTTATTTAATTAAAAAGGAATGTGCAACCATATATTTTTTTATTCCAAATGTCAAAAAGCATATTTGCATTTTAAGTATGTCAAAAAATATCGAAAACATATTTGGAATATATTACATATCATTCCCCCCCCCCCGTTTCTTATATATCAATGTAAGTGAAAGAGAGGAGTGGGACAGGAGGAAATGATATTTTCTTTTTTCTTGAGGAAATTGACGTCTCGTCTCCAGAAGGAACAGCGCGTACATTACCAATCATGAAAAAGCGAAGGGTAGGACATAAAACTATTTCCCAACCAGTTATACATTATTTTGCGGTTACTGACATTTTCACTATATTCTCCAGACGTTTTACTTCGGCAAACTTTTTCTTGCAACTGTACATGCTACTTTAAATACTACAGCAAACTTATCTCTGTAATAAGTACAGATAGAGCCTGGTTTGATCTCCTTTCACAAACCAAAAGAAAAAAACCCTTCGCCAAAACAACCAAATGTACGCTTAATTATTGGACAATCCACACAAATGCTTTTATCAACCATGCATACGATAATTACATAACCATTTATTACCAGAATTAACTATTTGGACTAGTTGTCAAATACATAACCATTAATTTTTTTGCCTCGATGCAATTAAGGAAGAGCAGAAAGACAAATGCTAAAAATTAAATTTGTTTGGAGACTACAATTTGTCGAACCCAGACTCACGAACGCATTAAATTATGGAATAATCGTAAAATGCGAGATAAACTTTAAGAATTACACCCCGATGGCGGCAATTTAGATCAAAAGTTTCAAAACAGAGCAGAAATTATTGTTTCTAAGATGTTCTTATCATAATATGTTATTTTACCTTCCAGTTCCACAAATATTTCTTTAAACTTGGAACAAAGGAAAGACTCCTCGGTTTTCTAATTTATTTTTCCTTTACTTACTTCAGTTAAACTTGTATTCTATATAGTGCACAAAAACGCTCTTGCACGCGCGCACACACACACACACACACACACACACACACACACATTTAGGTACCTTACAAAACTGCACCATTTTATCATTTTCAACTACGGATGGCGATATTTAACTTAATCTAAGTAACGTAATTAACTTACTTTAACCAAACCTAACCTAACCTAGCCTAACGTACGGAATGTGTGTGTGTGTGTGTGTGTGTAAAGCTTTCACAGAGGCATAGTAGTAGTAGCAGTAGTAGTAGTAGTAGTAGTAGTAGTAGTAGTAGTAGTGAAGCATATACCAGACAATCGAACCCTCATCTGATATACTTAACTTCACAATGTTTGCAGATGATACATCAGTGTATTTTTCTTGCAAAGATGTTAATTCAGCTAAGAATATATTTAATTCAGAATTTAGCAATGTAATGAAATAAATGGTTGACCACAAATAAACTCTTCCTAAATACCAATAAAACAAATTTCATGACTTTTACTAATAAACGAAATGTGTATCGTCATGAAATAAATGTTGATGAAATCGCCGTAAAGGAGTGTACTGTAACAAAATCTCTTGGTGTATTGCGAAACAAGAATTTGCAATGGAGTGATCATGTAAATTATATCTCAAAAAAGATTTCAAGGAGCGTTACTACAATGTTTAAACATAGAAACGTAGTCCTTAAGCAAATTTTATTAATCTTTATCATGCTCTTGTCTTTTCCCTATATAACGTACTGCACCCTTGTTTGGGGAAACTTCGCTAACAACGCTTCAAATGGTAGCTTTGTCATCCAAAAACGAGCAACAAAGTTATTATCTGATGCTGATTTCCATGATCATTTTAGTACATTATTTAAAGAGCTAAAATACGAAAGCTCAAAAATGTAATCAAACTGGCACATTTTATTTTTATTTAAGAGTGTAAGAACATTTAAAATCATTAACTTACATTGTGTAAATATTTTGTAACTCATCAAGAAATCCACTCGTATCAAACCAGAAATAGATCAAAGTATGTTATACCTCAATTTAGATTGTCTTCATGTAAAATATTACAATTTTCATTGGACTGAAACTATGGAATGAGTTAAATGTTGATATAAAAAATATTGTGAATGTAAATTCGTTTAAAACAAAGTTTAATTCTCGATTAATAATGGAATCTTAATAAAAATCTAGGATTAAATGTGCATGACTCGATAACTTATTCATTTCTCGCGTGTAAGACATTACTTGTTATTGTTCATCTCTCATGTCTAATATTGATTTCTTTGTATAGTATTAGTATCATATCTTCAATAATGACTTTGTATTTGTTTTATATCTACAAAACATACTCTAATTAATAATTAATTCTTATTCATGATTTATATATTATTAACAATAATAACTATCTATTTTACTTTTAATTAAGAGCCCAGTAAAGCCTAAAGCTTAAGGGCCAAATAAAATAAAATATATAGTCCAATTTCACAATTATTTATTAAAACAAAAACCAAAATTGTGAAACTGTATTTATTTTAATTATAAAAGTTATTCAATTCATTTCATTTCGAAACAAGGTTTTCCTTCCTCCACTTTGTCGCGCAGCGCTGAACCATTTCTCTATTCTTACTCATATATGGCGCTCAAACTGTACAACATATTTTAAATGAGGTCTAACGAGCGAATTATATAGTGGTAAGACAATATCTTTAGATTTATATTAAAAATTACAAGAAATAAAATCCAATATTCTATTGCCTTACTATTCGCGACTGACCAATTTTGAGAACTTGAAATCCTTAGTAACAATGACACCTACATTTTTTTTCCTCAGAGGCTTCATTTAACATACTATTTCCCATAGTATAATTAAATTCACTTTAGTAACAAAAAAGTCTAAGAAAATTTTATAAATGTTATTTTATTATATGGGGTTCTTCTTTGTTGTATTTCCGGGTTGGAGATTTCGCATTCTCTTTCCTCTAAGGTTTTACCACCTTCGACTTCGGAATGGAGTCTGTATTTCAAAGGATAGGGATAGTGAAGGAACTTTCTAGTAACACATTTATTCTGAGTAAATAAAGTTAAATTCTTCAGAAGAGTAGAATCAAGCTGGCGAGGAAATGAGTGTCATTTATCACAAATCCCTCTTCTGAGTAATCAAGACTTAGGCGAAGTCCCTGAATTCCTAAAGCTCTAATCAAGTTACACGCTCTTATATGTAAGAGGTTTACATAAGTTGGAGGGATTAAAGGTAGCTATAGTGTTATAAACGATCATTTTGGAAAACCACATTTTCTTAATAATTTAACTTGACATCATATGTTTAGTCTGTAAGTATTATATAACAATTGCAATGACTTGTAATGAGTTGTAATGTAATGCAGGACTTTACATTTATCTATTAGACTTTACAGCCATTTATTTGCCACTTTTTTATGCAGGAAGGAGAGGGCCAAGTGGGATTGCCCGCAAAAACGCACCCCTATAAAAGGTGAAGAGAGCCGAAATCAAGGTCCAAAGTTTTCGAGATGCTTGGAGACTGTTTTTGAAAGATTGGAAGTCATAGACAAGGGGAAAGATGGACTGAGGAGGGTTGTTCCAATGTTCACCGGTTGAGCAGAAGAAAGATTGACAATATCGATTAATCCTTGCGTTAGAGATTTGAACAGAAAAGGAATGAGAATGTGTCGAAAGTCCGGTACTGCGTACTCTCCTTAAAATCAGAGACATTCAAGTATGGAATTCAGAAAAGCAGTGTCCGTTATAAAAGCGATAGTAAAGAGAGAGTGAGGCAACATTGCGACGAAGAGAGAGGGACTGGAGATAGTCAGTAAGAGAAGGAGATATGATAAAAAAAAAAGCCTTTGATTCCATCGAGTAGAGCTGTGGACAATTCCACACATGAGAAGCGTACGCCATACAGGGGAGCACAAGACCCCTGTGCAGAAACAGCAACTGAGTAGGGGTGAAGAAACTGCGAAGTCGGCACAGCACACCTAACCTCTTTTCACTCAAAATAAAATCTTCTAAATTTAGAACTTATAACTTCTTTTTGAGGGTGCATTCTAGAGGAAGTTTTTCCTTCTTTTGGGTATTAAAACTACTTGTCAGATCATATAATAACTTTTTTTTAATGATATATAACTACTCTAGATAGAAGAAGTAGTCTTCAAAAATTCTTGTTTGAGTGATTTGACACAACAGAAGATAACATTTGTGCGTCTAGAAGGTTGCGGGAAGTCTTTGTTTTCTGTGTAGAAGCTGTTTTAGAAAGAGTATGTGTGATCTTTCCAGGAAAGATCACGAGAAAAGGAAACATCAAGAATGTTAAGAGAAGAGGAAAGATTGAGTTGTGTATTGTTGAAGATAAGGGGATAGTCGTGTGGGAAATTGTGAAGAGTAGACAGATGGAGGAACTGGGTTTCTGAGACATTGAAACCCACGAGGTTTTCTCTGCTCCAGTCAGAAATAGTATACGAAGCAGAAGTCAGGTGCGTCATAGCCGTCTCTCGGGAAGCATGGAATGACTGTTGAGAGGGACGCTTTGTGAAGCGAGTGGAATGAAGAGTGGAATCATCGGCATAGGAGTGGCTAGGAAAGGAAGTACGATTTAAAAGATATTGATAAGTAAAAGGAAGAGAGTCGATGACAGGAGAGAATCCTGAGGAACACCACCATTAACAGCTTCAGGGGAAGAACAGTGGACATCTACAACCGCAGCTACAGATCCGCCGGGAAGAAATTAGAGATGAAGGCACAGATAGAAGGATAGAAAATGAAGGAGGGCAATTTCAAAATAAGGATTTGTGCCAGACTCTATCAAAAACTTTTGAAATGTCTTGCGAAATAGCAAAGGTTTCACCGAAATCCTGAGAGGAGGATGACGAAGAATCAGAGACATATGCAAGAAGATCGCCAGTGGAGCTTCCCTTGCGGAACCCATACTGACGATCTGAAAGAAGATTGTGAGTAGAGAAGTATTTAAGAATCTTTCTAGTAAGGATAAATTGAAAAACTTTAAAAAGGCAAGAAATCGAGGTAATTGGACGACAGTTGGAGGGTTGTCTTCTGGACAGTCTAAATAGAACAAATTTCCAGCAGGAAGGAAAAGTACCAGATGAAAGACAGAGACGAAAGAGTTTGCCTGGGCAAGGTGTCAACACAGAAGCACAGTTCTTGAGAACAACCGGAGGGACCCCATCAGAAGCGTGTGCCTTCTTAGAGTTGAGCTCAGATAGGGCAGAAATGTATAATGTATTAGTTATTAAATGTATTAGTTATTAAGTGTATTAGTTATTAAAGTGTTGCTGTGCATGATTACTTTTATACCTCTTGTAGGCTACATTTCTGTCTGCGATTGCTTTTCCCATATTTCTGTTCCACCATTTACAGTACCTTCCTTAGCTTTCCTAGGTACACAGCGTGTGTCCATATTTACAAACAGATTCTTGAAATGATCCTACATGCTAAGAACACTATCTACTGCTAACAGTTCATCCCAATTTATCAAACTTAATGAAGCTTAAATAGGTGTGTGTGTGTGTGTGTGTGTGTTGTGTGTGTGTGTGTGTGTGTGTGTGTAAAACAAAAATCTGGCCCCATGTGAAGTATCAATTATATTCGTTAATTCTGTCAAGTACAATATATGCTCCTACGGGCATTGATTAGCCTCCTTAGAAACGCTGGCATACTCATTTCGAATGTTTTCTTTTATTTCTTCAATAACCCGTGACCTGTTGTTATAAGCCCCAAACTTCAGATGACCCCACGTAAAGAAGTCCAGCGGGAAGAAATCTAGACACCTGGACATGTAACAAGACCGACTCATTTTTTTTGTGAGCGTAATTATGCACCCATTTCTCCTTTCTCAATTCAAGTTAGCTGAAATCGGTGATGGTAAAAAACAGCTTTATTATTTTTCTCTGCAACAGAAACTTTGTTTACATAGAAAATAAACATATAGTTTCAATGGAAACTATACCCAATCGATCTCACTTGTTGTATGTTGTAAAAATAAGACATTCTGTATGTATAGCCTAAATAGAGTATATAAAATAAGTTTTCTTTTAATTAAACTTAAGACCTCCAGAATACAGCATAAGCTTAATGACTACTTTATATTTCGAGTAAACAAGCGTGATCCTCGTCAGAATAAACGATTCGAACAGAAGCCAAACCAAGGTACCAAGGTATACATGGCGAAACCTTTACGCAGATTCAAAAAGAAAGAGAAGCTTCATTGTTTCAGAATCATGGTTTATTGATACCAATTTACTTTGATCCACGATATTGTAATTTATTGGAAGAAGAAAAGGTGCGAAAATTAAGTAAGCTGTTAAAAAAATTGAATAATTAAAAATTTATTTAGCTTTTTCTTTCAGTTAGGCACATTTCACTCGCCTATCGGTTAAGTTTTTAACCCTTTCGTTGCGGCGAATTTCGTAACGGTACGAATTTTGGAACCGTTTACAGGACACCTGCAGCGAATTTTGATTAATTTTGATCTCATGGCCAGCAGGAATTATTATATATATTATATATATATATAATATATATATGAAAATTATTTCACGAAAGTAACACGTGAAAAATATTTATGATGAATAAAACCACGAAGGAAAGGAAACACAGAATGGTGCTCAAGCGCTTTCGTCTAATGACATCCTCAGGAACACTGAAGTACATAAAGAGTTACAGCCTGTGTTTCCTTTCCTTCGTGGTTTTATTCATCATATATATATATATATATATATGCAAATATCACAATTACGAAGAAGAATAACTTCATTAAACAATTTTAAATAAGACATGATTGCCTATACAGGTTGAACGAACCAAAGTTATCGTAAAGTCTCTGTGCTACTTTATTCTTACAAACAAAAAAAAAATCAGAACTATATAATAAACAAAACTGCCTTCTCCACATTATAAACATCTGAGAAGGCAATAACAGATAATTCCGAAAGTTCTAACGAAGAAAAAAATGTAAATGAAGAATTTGAAATAATAATCACGGAGCAGCAACGCATCGAAGAAAACAAAAGTAATATTTAAAATTACAGAATTAACTCAAAAATTTCAGTGTTATATAAATATAAATATATTATAGACTATAATTAACTGATGTATGAGCTTGTAACAAAATGAACTAAAATAAATTATACTTGAATGAATGAAAGGATGAAAGGCATACAAAGAAGGACCTCGCTATACATTATAAATTCATCATGAAATAATAAAAATTTGAAATTCTTCACACTTTTTTTATTGTTTAAGTTTCGGAACAGTCGCAGCTGAATTTGTTCGCCAGCTGAACTTGTTAACTATGAAGAAAGGGCTAGCAAAGGTATTACAAGTTGCAACGTTGATCAATGGTCGAAGTTGAATGTTTTATCCGAGACCCAAAAATAAGGAGGCGCAACCTGCAGCTTGTGTGCCAACTCTGACCTACAAAAGGATTTTATGTTGCCCGCGGGGGTAGAAAAAAATACTACGCTGTCCCCACAAACAGAAATTTTGGAAAGAAATAGATTTTTGCAATAACTATATATTTTAAATTACTGCCTTCCGTTCGAATTACTAAAGGGTTATTTGCTTCAATCAGACAGTTTTATATTGGCAAATTGCAAACGATTTATTGAAATCATTCAGTACTCTCCACGCGAAGCACATATGTAAAGGTAATTAGTTATCGACGCTCTTTATAGTATTATAAAATAAGCAATGATTTGATTTACGCAAACCGCAGAATTCTTAAGAAGTTATTCCATACCTCAAATTCAATAAAAGAATAGTTGGGCCTTATTGCTACAATCGTTCTGCACGAGTGTGGGAAAACGACAGTCACAGCACTAGTGTTGCAAAAAAACTGTTTTTTTTTAACGTGTTTTTTTATGTTTTTTATGTTTTTTTTGTTTTTTTTTTTTTATAAAATTGGTATATAGATATTATCCCTTCTTTATTTTGAAACAAAAGTACACGTATGTTGTTCTCATTGTAACATTGATTTCAAGGAGTAACGAAAACAAAAAAGGTTTAAATCCATTTTTCATTATTTTACCTTTTAATAAAGGTTGACACTGCCCCTAAAAAGACCCAGACACAAGCCCAATTATAAAATCCATTGTAAATTTATATTAATTAACTAAAAAAAATACACTTTCAACATTTTTTTCATCATTCATCATTTGAGGAGTCATAGAGAGTCATTCATCATACATTGAGTTTTCAGACTCTGCTTCAGACTCTGAATAGAACATTTCATTCCCTTCATGATCATACTCTCTGCTTGATGATGGCCGTTCTTGTGCTTGGAGAGTTGTCTGGGACATGTTTTGCTTCTGCTGAGCACCTGCTTCAGATTCATGGTCTTGTGGTTCATTGTGATCACCCAAAGCATGGTTATGAGCGATGAAAACTAGCTTAGATGCTCTATCAGTTGTCAGTCGGTTCCGTTTGACTGAGTGGATCCATGAGTGGCGACTGAAAGAGCGTTCCACAGCTGCACTAGTTGGGGGCAGGTTGAGAATATTTGCTGCAACCTTGGAGAGCTGGGTCGAACCACAAATTCCATTCCACCAGCTTGTTGGATTCGCCTGTGCAGCTGCCTTCCAGACAAAAGGCTTTGCAAAGATATTCTCTTTTGATCGGTAGTCAGCTAACTCTCCCAATGTCTTGCTATCATCCACAGATGGAACAGCTACAGATATCTCTTGTATGACTTCCATGGCATCCACCTGAAATACAATTTGTAACACATTAAATATAAAATAATATCAAATAATAGATAATGAATGTCTGCAAAATAAGAACATAAATCAATATTCGGTGCTAGTTGTAAAATCAACAACTTACTATTTCTTCTCCAGAGATGTGGCATCCTTTGTAGCGAGGATCAAGAAGATTTGCTGCCAGGTGGATACTTCTAAGAAGAAACTTTCTCCGTTTAGGAATAATTCCCTTAAAACAATCTTCTTCGCTCTTCAGAATTGGGCTCGAGGAGAGATTCTTCTCGAAGGATTGTTGAAGGTCATTAAATATCTTTGGTACAATAGAGAGGTATTTGTTGTCCCCTTCTACTGCAGTGATAGCATCAGAAACCGGCTTCAACAACTTCAAAGATCCATCCAGTTTATCCCAGAAGACTTCAGAAAGCAGGAGTTTTGTGAGTGATTGATCAAGAGAGGCTTTCTTTGCTTCATCTTTATAGCCAGGGTCTGGAGGGGGGTTTATTGATGTCGATGCTCTCCATACAATGGATGATAGCCCCCATCTGAAAATATTGGCAAATATTTAATATCAAAATAAGAACATACAATGTAGATACTGTAGTTGAGACTGTTTGAAATACTACAAATTCAAGACAGAAATGCCTGATTTTTTAGAAGTTTAAAATGAATAGTAAAAATGTCTAACGAATCAACTAAGACCCTCTTACCTGTTTTGACAGGCAGCTTCAGTGTGTGTTGATGCTTCGATGGAGACTGCTGTTGATGTTGATTTAGTAATGCAGTCAGCTTCTGTGACTTTTTAATAGTCTTAACAATGTTAGTACACTCACGCTGGATGCCCTCTACAGTCTTGATCCTGTTGATGTCTGTAAAGATCAAGTGTAAAGTGTGAGCCAGACATCCATAAGGTTGAATGTGTGGATATTCCACTTGCAACAGCTCCCATGCTTTCTTCATGTTGGTGGCATTGTCAGTGCAGATGCCAAGCACTTTCATAGGTCCAACTTTCTCAACCACTTCCTTAATTTTATTTGCCATGTACTCTCCTGTATGGCTGTCTGTACCTATGACAAGAAAACCATAACAAATTATAATCATAAACTCACAGACTAAAATGATTACCATTCATAATCATATGATACCTAATGCAAACATGTTTGTACCATGTTAAAATCAAATACATATGAACCCCTTTATACCACGGTCCATGGGATCCAAACTCCAGAACAGCTTAATATTCCACGGCTTATCCCACTCAACGAAAATTAACTCTATCGTCACGAAAATTACAAAATATATAGTTCTCATATACCTGAACACTGCCATCCGTAATTTTTCAACTATTTCTTTAATTAATTCATTATTTCACTCAAAAAATTTTCTATTCAATAAATGAGGTGGGGATGAGGGAGTTTTAGTCACTTCTACTTAAAAAAGTAGAAATATGTTAAATTAATTTAACTATAAATTTTAAATGAAGCTTACTTAAATTACATTAGGTCAGTTTAGCATAGTTTCCATAATAATTATATTAAATAATAATTATATTAAATTATTACTTTTTTCACTGGGTCCACAGTGTCACCATGGCTTAACATGAATCACAGCTTAATGGTCAGTGGCTTAACGGGGTTCTACTGTATATGATTTTAAACATACCTGTTGCAATGCTGCTCCAAAATATGGGCCTGGGTACTGTTATGATGAAATTTATGATTCCCTCATTTCTGCAAAATAATACAGATAGTAATATTTGTAAATAATGATTTGTGAGTTCAGATGTAGGCTACATCTGATTAGCTACATCATGTAGCTAATCAGCCATAATTTCTGACTGATTAGCTATATCTGAACACAACTTTGAACTTGTTTTTGCAATGATATCTGTAATTCAAAATATAAGAAATATCATACACTACTCTATTAATCAGTACCATACTTTAGCTCTCTCACAATCTTACCTGATATTGCTCCAGCCATCACAGAGTATTGCCACACTTGAAGCAGATGCCACTAGTTCTTTAGCTGTTGTAGCAGTTTCTTGGTACACTCTCTCAAGAAGAGAATTTGAGATCATATCCCGGTTTGGCACTACAAATGATGGTCTCAAAGTGGCAAACACTTGTAACCATAGCTCATTCTCCATGATCCTTAATGGACATCCACTTGCATAAATAGCCCGAGCTAGGTGTACTTGAGTTTGTTCCTATAACAAAAAGAAGTCATTAGATTGTTGAATGATAATTTTTCGTATGTATAGAATTTAGCCTCACACAAAGGATACCATGTTTTTTATAGATTAGCAGACTAGGTTGCTTCACTAATACTAAGCAAAAAGTAATTTCATTAATTAATGGTCCAATTATAATTGTGAAATGGTGGTTCATGTTAGGAATTTAAAGATATATATTCACTGGCATCACTATAATATGATAATATATAATGTACTTACAATCTCTGCATTTGACATGTAATCCATGTATTTGCTAATTTTATTCTGTTGAGGGGAAAAGGGAGATCTTGTGGATGTCCTTGATGTTGATCTGGTTTCATTTGGTGGGTTGCTCTTGCAACTATACTCACTTTGATCCATGTCAATAATATCTTCAGAATAGTTGTTTGTAGCTGTCTGATGCTGTGATTTTAGTTTTAAATATCTAAACTTTATTTTGTCATCACATTTATTACAATTAGCAATATGTTTGGCCATTCTTGTGCCATTTTTTACTAGTTCCATGCAACAAAAATTACATTTAACTTTTGCCACTTTTGCATCACTTTTAACATCCTTAAATAGGCATGCAACTGGAGTCTTCTTTCTTCCTGGCATTTTATCAGTTTATCACTAATCTAAATAATTACTGGTATATAAGATATAAACCTGAAAAAAAACATACAAATTAACAATATAATTTAAAAAATCGAAATAAAATAGGTTAGGTTGGTAAGTAATGGTAAAAGCTGTATCTCGAAAAAGTCTCCAGTCAATAAATGGGGATGGGGGCGTTTTAGTCAGCTGTATAATAACCTAAATAAGTATAAGTGTTAAATTAATGCAAATTAAACTTTTAGACGAAACTTAGTTAGGCTAGGTTAGGTCAGTTTAGCTTAGTTTTTATAATAAATATATTTTATATATGTTTAAGGAAAAAGCCGTCGCTAGTGGGGGCTGGAGACTTTTCCCGTCAGACGGCTTATTCCCCCGAACACCGTTAGGTTAAGTTTAAAAATAGGTTAGGTTTAAATTTTTTACAATCTCCCCATTTATTTGGTAAGATTTCTCGTTATTTAATTTCGATATTGTTACACGACAGAATTAGCTAATTAAAAAAAAAAAAACTTTTTTTTTTTTGTTTTTTTTTTAAATTAAAAGAACATGTTTTTTTAAAAAAAAACTTCCTTGTTTTTTTTGGGTTGCAACACTAGTCGTCACTGAATATAAAAGCTCGGACCAGATGTGATATATAACTTATATATAGTAGTATATACTAGTATATATACTACACTAGTATATATACACAACAGAATTAGCTAATATAAAAAAAACAAAAAAAAAACGTGTTTTTTTTTTGTTGGTGTTTTTTTTTTTTTATAAAAAAAACGTTTTTTTTAAAAAAAACCTCCTTGTTTTTTTTGGGTTGCAACACTACACAGCACAAGAGAAGGAAGTTAAAACGTTCTCAAAACCTCGGGCTACGTTGTGACTTCGTCACAACACCGCTTCCTGTTTGATCAGTGAAGTTAACTGACGTTGGATCTGTTCAGTAGTTCGATAGGTAATCGTCCTCTACGTTCAGATTATAATGATTGCGTTTCTAATGCAATGATTTTTATTGTTTAGCATGAATTCTATTTACTTATAATGATATGTTATATATATATATATATATATATATATATATATATATATATATACAGCTGTGGCTGATGCCCCAGCTGCCAGAAGACAAAGCTGACGTGTGGTTTCAGCAGGATGGTGCGCCAACCCATTTCCACAATGATGTTACAACATTCCTGAATGAGCAGTTTCTTGATCGTTGGATCGGGCGTGGGGGGGCCTATTCCTTGGATGGCTCGTTCGCCCGATCTAACCCCGCTTGACTTCTTCCTCTGGGGCTATGTCAAAAATGAAGTTTTTGTTTCACTAATGGCAACAACTTTGGAACATTTGAAGGAAAGGATATGTGAGGTTGTTAGAAAAGTTCAGTATGATATGCTGCAAAATGTATGGAGGGAAACAGAATACCCCTTTGATGTCTGCAGAGCCACAAAAAGACTTTTTAAGTTTTTCTTTATTTGTATATCTTGCTTTCCGCTAACATTGTTAGTTTTTCATAATAAATGTTTAAAATCGGGAAGATCATTTGTAATCACCCGTGTGTGTGTGTGTGTGTGTATATATATATATATACACGGGATGAATAACTTGAGAAGTACATGTGTGGTGTGTGCCAGATTGATAGAGTGAGAAATCGTGTGGTTTTGGGAAAATGTAGTGTGCGGAAGTCAATGGAAGTGAAAACTGAGAAAAGTGTGTTAAGGCAGTTTGGACATGTTGAAAGAAGAAAGAAGACAGAGATGTAAAACGAGTGTATAAGAGTGTTTGCGAAGGTAGGAGGAGGAGAGAGGCTGAGAAGAAGGTGGATGGACATGGTGAATGATTGCGTGAGAAAGCGTGGAATTCATCTGGGTGGTGCGCGAGAAGTGGCTGCGAGTTGGTTGGAATGGAGGAGGTTTGTTGAAGGTATGTAAGTTCAGGACGCTGTCTCTTTTATGTTTGCCAAAACCTGGAAGAACCACTGAAGGGTGTTCACTTTTCACTCTTGTACTGCGAACAAAACAAATACTTTAATTTTGTTATTATGGTGAAATTATTGGTAGCTGTAGCGAACTGGTTCTTATACCGAGCTCGTTTAGGCCTAACAGTATACGTGGAAGAACTTTATTGTCACGGGGTCACTGAGGTACCTAAGGCCAGCCTATCTCATACGGCAGTGGAGGTTCGGTTGAATATTCCGCTTTACGTCCTTCACTAACAGAGATCACTGAGACGGGTAAGTAAAGCCACCAACCGGGGAAAATGTCTCTTTAAGAAAAAGAACGAGAGCGAGCCAAATACATCACGTGGATCGCACTCCCCATTTCTCAGACTGCCACACAAAGGTTTATTTATGCGGAAAGCTCAGAGATTATCATGAATATATCTTAATGACTTTAATAACCTGACATGATTAACTAAACATATTCAAAATAGGAGCCACAGTTTAGATATGAAGTTTTTACTGGTATGAAAAATTAATTGTTCACGGTGGATCAAAAAACACTTAACTTGGCTGAAGGGCGTTTCTTTTCTTTTTACACCACAAGCACTTAAATAAAAGTGAAGTGCTTGAGATTTATGATAAAGTGCTTAAAGTATTTTAATGAATTAGGCAATTTCAAGATGAATGATGAAAACGTAATTAAAAAATGAATTATCTTTTAAAATTAATTTTTCCGATCGACTAAACGTGAAAAAATACTGTTTCAAACCTATTAAGTTCCCCGAGACACCGAGTTGGTGTCTTGACATATGTATGTGATTATAACGTACCCTAAATTCTATTTGTGTAAAACAAAATATTATATGACTTATAGCGAGGATATATACATACAGTATATATAGTATATCACGTCCTTAAACCTAATTATAATAGGTAAAACTAAACTAAAAATAAACTGATATAACACATTTACTAAAATAAATACATAAATCAAAAATAACACTTCTTTAAAGAAAAATATAAAGCTGTTCATTGGTGAATTTTGTCCGAAGGGAAAATTTGATATTAAAGTCTTTTACATGCAAGAGCCTGCCATGCTTCAATCGTCTGGAAAGTTCACTCCTGCTCGGAATGCAAAAAAGAGACTAATCTCGAAGTCGAAAGATAAAAAGTGAAATAAAGTCGCACAAATTGAATAAACTGAGACAGGAATGCGCTGCCGAACAATAGTGACCAATCCAGTTAAGCATTTGCATACGCGAAATTGTTGCCCAGAAAAATGTTCTTAAAGTTTGCCCATAATTATACGTTATTACGAAATTTTTTATCGCATTTCAAATTGGTAAACTTTTTGTGTCATTCATTATTTTGAATAAAAACAAAAATTGTAACTAAAAATTTCGGTCGGACACAATTGTAAATTTACTGATTCTATAATCTTAAATTTCAAAGAAATTCTATTCGGTTCCTTTATGTGTAATCAGCTGCCATGGGTTTAGATGTCCAGAAATATACAGTATACATAAAGAAAAAGGGAGAGAAAGAGAGAGAGAGAGAGAGAGAGAGAGAGAGAGAGAGAGAGAGAGAGAGGAGAGAGATATAGTAACTGGTGAGTAATTTTTATCTTTAAATGAACAATATTAGGTTTTAATTCAAAAATGATTTTTTTTTTAAAACGAACTTCTCTTCTGAAACTCTTTGTAAACTTTTAACATAAAATTTACTAAATTTATTCTGCAAGTTTTAAACTTCTTTCTAATAATATTCTTTTTTTCTGAAGTTATAACGTCAAAATGAAAGTAAAACAGAACATTAGAACATTTTTTATATTATATATATATATATATATATATATATATATATATATATATATACACACTGTATAATATTTGAAAGAATAGTTAGACAGAAAATCTATGACTTTTTGGAAACTCAAGAAAAAATTCAATGATAACCAACATGGGTTTCGGTCAGGCAGATCATGCCTATCACAACTAATGGAACACTACAACAACATTATTGATGCACTTGAAAGTAATGAAAACTATGATGTAATATACACAGACTTTGCCAAAGCGTTCGACAAGTATGACCATGGAATCATAATACATAAACTGAAGTATATGGGAATAACAGGAAAAGTAGGGAATTGGATATATAATTTCCTTAGTGAGCGGCGGCAAGTCGTTACAGTGCAAGGAGCATCTTCATCAGAATCAGAGGTCCTCAGCTCGGTACCATAAGGAACAGTATTAGCTCCACTACTCTTCATAATCATGCTAACTGACATAGATGAGGACGTTACCAGAGACAGCACAGTAACATCCTTTGCTGATGACACAAAGATCAGTAGAAAAATAAGAAACCCAGAAGATACAGGATCTCTACAAACCGACATGAACAGAATCTACAAGTGGACGGAAGACAACAATATGAAGTTTAACACAGAAAATTCAGCTGTTACGGTACGGAAAAAGAGAAGACCTAAAATCCATGAAATATTATACCCCAAATGGACAGGAAATTCAAAAAAATTCTAGAGCAAAAGATTTAGGGGTTGTAATGACTGATGATGCGAAATTTGAAACACAAAATAAGATAGCAGTAAACAGAGCAAAGAGAATAACGGGACAGATATTGAGAACCTTTAAACGAAGGAATAGGAAGGTAATGATTCCTCTACTGAAAACACTGATCATACCCAAATTGGAATACTGCTCGGTCCTAACATCCCCATATAAAAAAGAAGACATTAGACAGCTGGAAGGGATTCAGAGAAGCTTCACAGCCAAGATCAATGGGTGAAAAGAACTAAATTACTGGGAAAGGTTACGCAAACTAAACCTATATTCACTGTAAAGGAGAAGAGAGAGATACACCATTATTAACACTTGGAAAATAATGGAGAAACTAGTCCCTAATCTTACTCTGAACCCTATAACTCCCCAAACAACGGTGGAAAGTAGAAAAGGAAGACTGTGTCGTGTTCCCAAATTAAAGGCGAGACAGGGAACATCCTTAACTCTGAAAGAAAATAGTTTTGTTGTGAGAGGACAGTAGACATCTTCAAAAGAAGATAAGACGCCTGGCTCAGAACAATCCCCGATGAGCCGGGCGTACCTGGCTATGTGAGGTGGAGAGTACAAGAAACCAACTCAGTACAACACCAGACCAACTCGAGAGGAGGGGCGACAAGCTTGACCTTCGTGAAATGAGGAATCATCGCGCCGAACCTTTGAAAGGTTGAAAGGAAAGGTGTATTACGTGTATATATATCAGGGTGTCCGAGAATTATCTGTACAATCTTTGGCTGTTATTAAAAGTCAACCATGAAGTGTAGAAATTCCAGTGTTGTCCCATTTTACAGAGAATCTCATTAAAGTTTTTCTGATACCAAGCTTTGACAAGTTTTTTAGAAATTCCAGTGTGTCCGAACATTATCTGTACAATTTCATCTTTTAATAAAATTCTTGATAACACACGTAAAATTCTTAAACAAGATTATTTAGAATCTGTATTTTCAAAAGTTTCTTTTATTAAAGTAACGTTGTTACAAACATTCGATATGTGCACCATTAGTGATTCGCAAAACATCCAATCGATACTCCAAATGTTGCCATGTACGCTGCAGCATATCCACATCAATTCGCTCAATAGCAGCTGTGATTCTTGCTTTTAAATCATCAATGTCTGTCACCCGCGTACATTTCTAAAAAACTTGTCAAAACGTGGTATCAGAAAAAACTTAATGAGATTCTCTGTAAAATGGGATAAGACTGGAATTTCTACACTTCATGGTTGACTTTTAATAACAGCCAAAAATTGTACAGATAATTCTCGGACACCCTGTATATATATATATATATATATATGAATAGAAACGACATAAGTGTTAAGGAACGTCTCTGCACACGAGGAGGAGAGATAACGAATAATGAAAAATGAGGCGAACCGCCCAGGAATCGAACCCAGGGCCTTCCAATTGCCGGTTGGATGCTCTACCATTATGCTACGGACCTCACTCAATCACAAATCGAAATTCTCCCACATAGGGCAGAAACCAATGCCCTGAGAGGGCACCCTCGCAAATCGTGAATATGCGCATATAACTGCAATGACCGCGCAGTATATAAATGAATAGAAACGACATAAGTGTTAAGGAACGTCTCTGCACACGAGGAGGAGAGATAACGAATAATGAAAAATGAGGCGAACCGCCCAGGAATCGAACCCAGGGCCTTCCAATTGCCGGTTGGATGCTCTACCATTATGCTACGGACCTCACTCAATCACAAATCGAAATTCTCCCACATAGGGCAGAAACCAATGCCCTGAGAGGGCACCCTCGCAAATCGTGAATATGCGCATATAACTGCAATGACCGCGCAGTATATAAATGAATAGAAACGACATAAGTGTTAAGGAACGTCTCTGCACACGAGGAGGAGAGATAACGAATAATGAAAAATGAGGCGAACCGCCCAGGAATCGAACCCAGGGCCTTCCAATTGCCGGTTGGATGCTCTACCATTATGCTACGGACCTCACTCAATCACAAATCGAAATTCTCCCACATAGGGCAGAAACCAATGCCCTGAGAGGGCACCTCGCAAATCGTGAATATGCGCATATAACTGCAATGACCGCGCAGTATATAATGAATAGAAACGACATAAGTGTTAAGGAACGTCTCTGCACACGAGGAGGAGAGATAACGAATAATGAAAATGAGGCGAACCGCCCAGGAATCGAACCCAGGGTGAGGTCCGTAGCATAATGGTAGAGCATCCAACCGGCAATTGGAAGGCCCTGGGTTCGATTCCTGGGCGGTTCGCCTCATTTTTCATTATTCGTTATCTCTCCTCCTCGTGTGCAGAGACGTTCCTTAACACTTATGTCGTTTCTATTCATTTATATACTGCGCGGTCATTGCAGTTATATGCGCATATTCACGATTTGCGAGGGTGCCCTCTCAGGGCATTGGTTTCTGCCCTATGTGGGAGAATTTCGATTTGTGATTGAGTGAGGTCCGTAGCATAATGGTAGAGCATCCAACCGGCAATTGGAAGGCCCTGGGTTCGATTCCTGGGCGGTTCGCCTCATTTTTCATTATTCGTTATCTCTCCTCCTCGTGTGCAGAGACGTTCCTTAACACTTATGTCGTTTCTATTCATTTATATACTGCGCGGTCATTGCAGTTATATGCGCATATTCACGATTTGCGAGGGTGCCCTCTCAGGGCATTGGTTTCTGCCCTATGTGGGAGAATTTCGATTTGTGATTGAGTGAGGTCCGTAGCATAATGGTAGAGCATCCAACCGGCAATTGGAAGGCCCTGGGTTCGATTCCTGGGCGGTTCGCCTCATTTTTCATATTCGTTATCTCTCCTCCTCGTGTGCAGAGACGTTCCTTAACACTTATGTCGTTTCTATTCATTTATATACTGCGCGGTCATTGCAGTTATATGCATATATATATATATATATATTGAGAGAGAGAGAGAGAGAGAGAGCGGTGTATACACATTTTTGTTTTGTATGCCTCCACACAAAGGCATATTGTCTCGTAGTGTTTAGACGTATTTTATATTTGGTGTTTAATTAAAAATGCACACCATCGGCATCGAAGAAAGCACGGCAGCGTCTGACGACAGAACGACAAGCAGCTGAACGTGTTTCCACGGGAATGGCGGTGCGAGTATCAGCAATTTCTTTTTACTTTCTGGATGGTCAGGGGTTTTGTGGCGTACATCGTGTCCTTTAACACCCCACAGAGAAAAGTGTGAGGAAAATTTGAAAAGTATTTTCATCATAATGAAAATGCCAGGAAGCGCAACTTGCTGAAAAAATACATAGTATTGTCATACCCATTCTCAGTTGCAAGAACGATACTGCTTATCTGGAGAGTGAGGTACCGGTTACCTGTTACTGTGTTGCTGAAGAATGATGGCCTGATAAGACCTCAGTGAGCAATACCAATCCACATTGTGAATACTGGCAGGTTTAGAGCGTTTTCTACTTGGAGATGAGGGTTCTCAATGGCCCGGTACAAACGACTGTATCGATTTCCAGTTCTATTTAACTTAATGCAAACTTCGCAGTCATATCGAAAAATGTTTGACTTTGGTCTGAGTCAGCTTCATTCAGTGCCTTTAAGAGAAGTAGAGTGTACAATTCCCAATTTTTCAGGTTCCAATTCTGTTTTCATTTTATTTTTACAAAGAATGAAGCACCTCCGCTAATTTCTTTACCAATTACACCAAGCTTTTTTTTTAAACTTCGCACTTGTCATAATAAGATTCGAGGTTTAGTAGCGGTACCTTACGAGGCGCCAGATTGAACACAGATTTGATTTCTTTCTTATAAATGTAAGTTACGTTACTGAAGATTTTCAGAAAATTTTCGAAATGTTTATAAATAATGTGGAAATGCAGATTCAGTCTGAATTAAATTTGGGTAAGAGTGTAAAACCGTCACAAACACACACTCTCTCTCTCTCTCACATTTGAAATATAACCAGAGTGGAACAACATAGAAAACTTTTGTCCATGTCTAGTTTTACTCCACTTTTTCTCCGGAAGTGTATTTAGTTCGAAAGTGAAAATGAATAAACAGAATGCAAGTTTCCTACTTCAAGTGAAGTTTGTATTCTCTCGCTTCAGTAAGTATGAGATGCGCAGAGTTTGGATAAGAGAGTTAATGTTCATTTTATGATTTCAGTAACGTGCATTCATGAAATCTGCAGACTGCAAACACTTTTTCTGTATATTGAGGCTGTGAATTAAAAGCAAAAGTCATTCAAAGGAGAATATTTGATTTACAATTAAAATTAAAATATTTTTGAATTACACAGAGGGGTGCAAAGGCTGCGATTTAAACGTTCAAGCATTTTTATTTGTACGTACAAGAATTTGCATTAAAATATCATCTCAATCTTATATTAATTCTTAATATTTAAATCATGGCTTTAGGAGTTTTTGGAGTATCTGAGGTAGGGGAGCCTTTTAGAGATTAAAATAACCAATATTTTTTTTATGTAAAAAGTAAAAGCGTTCTTCGCTTATCTTTTATGGTTTATGATATTTTGATTTTAACTAATGTTAAAAATAACCCAAAGAAAATTTGTTGTTTTGTTTTAAGTAACTTCGTTATATATATACTTTCAAACAGTACTTTTAAACAGTATTTTTAAACAGTACTACTGTTAAACAATGTCCTTCTTATTCTGAATATAGGATTTAATTTTTGGGACTACGTCATATTATATTGCGTTCTCTATAATATGTCATTATTCCAAGTATAAAAAGAACATTCTTTACAATACTTTAAAAGTAACAAAACAACTTACAAGAAAACGGCCCATTTTTTCTAGTTGGAATGCTTTGAATAAATAGATTTTACTTATTCTCTTGAATTGTCTGGTCAGTTTACTTTGATATTCAAAGCATCTTCGAGCTTAACTATACATATAACTATGCACATAACTGAACTATGTCTGAATAATTGTGGCCAAGAATCCATCCGGGAATAGTGAGGACATTCTATCAAGTTATGGAAACGGGTACAGAAATAAATTTGAATAGTATGACGTACTGGTAAAAACTGAATTACTTAAACAAAATAAACAGGGTGTTTACAAATATTCTTTACCATTACAGACCTTTATTGTAGTCAAACTATAAAGGTTATTGCAAAAGTTGAGATGTAAATTAGAAGCCAATATATATCATAAAGTTTTGTTTTTTGGGTTGTTCTTAATTCTCGCCATTACTGAGAGAGGTGCTGTGGTCATTTCTAAACAATATGACGACGCAAACGGAAAAAGTATTATAGCGCATCTGTTGAAACGGTGTACCGAGTTATCCATGAACATTTGTAAAAAAAGTTTTGAGTAAATCTGCTTATTTAAAGGCGTAAAATGTGTTAATGTAAATGTGAAATGGTAACGAAAATTTGTAAACAGCCTCTATTTAAAAGATGATAAATAAAAACATTGATATTAGGTTTGAAGAATACATTTTGGGACCATCATTGTTTTGGGAGGAACAAAGTAGATGCACAAAAAATCTTTTCCACGAAATGTCATTGAACAACTCCATTACTAATGACAAAATCACTCTTTCTCTGCAAACTACATTTTTGTTCTTTCTTTAAAATATAAGATGTGTAAAACATGGGATAACTGTTTCACAATCAGTTGAAATAATTAATTTATCCATCTTATACTTTTCATAATCACGGTAAATTTTTGGTATCAAATTTAAGCAGTTCAATTGATCATTCAAATGAATTGCAATTGGATGTTGCAGCCAGTGTTTACACACACACACACACACACACACACACACACACACACACACACACACACACACATATATATATATATGTACTATGTATAGTAGAAACTGAAACCAAACCTATAATACTGAAACATATTCCGGAGAGACAGGAAAGAGAACGTAGCAAGCTCAAGAGGAAGAGCAGGACACTATTCAGGCAACAAAGACAAACCGTCAAACATTTCCACAGATGCAGAACTGATGCAAAGACACTCAAACTAGAGAGGAAACTTGGCGAAATAGAAATGGACCTAAAGCAAACATTCATACATATGACAAACGAGGAGGAAAACAAGGTACCAGAAAATATTTAAAAAAATCCAAAATACTTCTACACGTTTGCGAAAAGGAAAATGTAGTGTAAGGAGAGTATCGGTCCGTTGATAGACGGGGAGGCCGAATACACAAATGACCCGAAAGAAATAAGTGAACTGCTTAGGGAACACTTTAACTCTGTGTTTAGCACCCCTAAGTCCGAGATGGAAGTGGAAAACCCAGACGAATTTTTCGACAAATTCCGGCACAAACCTATTAATGGACTTCGAGTTCACGGAAGGAGATGTAATTACGGCCTTGTCACAGATGCGAGAAAATTCAGCGCCAGGGCCAGACACATGGAGTGCCACGTTTCTGAAGAAATGTAAAGAGAGTATTGCCAAACCGCTATACTTACTATGGAGGAAATCACTCGACACAGGACAAATTCCACTCTCCTTAAAGAACGCGAACATTGCCACCCCTATTTAAAGGTGGTAACAGAGCATTGCCCAAGAATTATCGGCCAGTGGTTCTCACCTCACACCTTAGAAAGTGCTTTGAACGTATAATTAGAGGCAAAACTACCTACTACCTACAAGAAAAAGACTTATACAACCAAAATCAACATGGCTTCAGGGCGGGAAGATCATGCCTATCACAACTACTAGACCATCAGGAGAAAATATTAGGAACATTGTGTCGAGGAAAAACAGATATAATATATACGGACTCTGCAAAAGCCTTCGATAAATGTGACCATGGAATCATAGCACACAAACTTAAGAATACAGGAATTACTGGAAAGCTAGGAAAGTGGATATTTAATTTCTTGACGCAAAGAACACAAAGAGTGGTGATAAACGGAGTTAAATCGGAAGTCTCGGAAGTCGTGAGCTCTGTCCCACAAGGGACAGTATTAGCTCCCTTGCTGTTCATAATAATGAACACCATATTGATGCAAATATTAAGGACAGTATTGTATCATGCTTTGCAGAGACACAAAGATATGTGAGGAAATATTGAATATTGAACGAAGGTGACATACGAAAATTACAAAACGACATTGAAACAATATTCCAGTGGGCAGAAGACAACAATATGAAGTTCAACGAAGAAAAATTACAACTTCTAAGATATGGTAATAACAAGGCGCTACAGAAAAAAGGGTACAAAACTATGCAAGCCAAACAGATAATACCATATCCACAAGTCAGGGATCTTGGATTAATAATGTCGGATGCAGAATTCAGAGAGCACTATAAAATCAAAATTACAACGGCTAGAAAAATAACAGAAATCATTTGGAGGAGCTTCCGCAACAAAAAAGCAAACATCCTGCTCAAATTATGGAAGAGTCTAGTCCTATCAATAATTGAGTATTGCTCAGTACTCACCATCCCACAGAGAAAACGAGACATTGCGAACACTGAAGCTATACCAAGGACTTTTACATCTAAGACAGAGGAAACGGAAGGTGAAGACTACTGGTCTCGACTACAATCACTAAAACTCTACTCTCTCGAAAGAAGGCGCGAGCGGTACACAATAATATACATATGGAAAATACTTGAGGGCTCTGTCCCTAATCTTAGAAATGAAATAGAAACAAACTGGAATGAGAGAAGAGGCAGATTTTGTACGGTCCCAGCTGCAGTGGGACAAGGGGCCATGAAAACGAGGATGGAAAATACCCTCAGAATACGGGGCCCAAAGCTTTTCGATGACCTACCAAAAGAAGTGAGGAATCTCCAGCACACCGACCTAAATAACTTCAAGAACCAGCTGGACAGATTCTTGTGCAAAGTCCCTGACCAGTCATGCGTGGCCGGCTATGAGGGCAGGAGAAGATGAGACAGCAATTCCCTCCTTCACTAAATCCCGCAAATGAGGCGGGATCCTGCAGAGGGGTTGACCGCAGATCGATCCTGAACCGTTGTTCAAACTCTCCATAAGTATACCATAAAGTTAAAGTGTATATATATATATATTATATATATATATATATATATATATATATAGTTGATAACTCGACGTTTGATTAGTACGCGAATAACACGGCAAAAAAATATAAGACAATTATTTTTTGTTACGCAAGTCAAGCCAAGACGCGAATAACACGGTTTTTTTAAAATCTAAACTAGCAAAATTCAAACCAGGCGCCCTTCAACCGCGGGCAGACGTGAGCCGACAGTTTAAGATTGTGAGTGAGTTACGTGCAGCGTGACGTGAATAGGAAGTATTATATTTTTACATTTTATTACTTTATTTACAATTACACGTCTATTGTGTGTTATTATTAATTTTATTTATGGGTCAATATACTACAGCAGTGGTTCTTAACTTCTCGGTCTCGACCCAAAATTGGGTAGCCAAGCCAGTTTGATCGGGTCATTAAATTGTTATTTATCATTTATTTATGTTATCCCTAACAATTTTACCATTAATTATTTATTTTATTATCTATTACAAGTGAACTGTTTGAAGGCATGGGTCGCCGAGCTAGCCCCGCGACCAGAATTTGGGTCGCAGCCTATAAAGGTTAAGAACCACTGTACTACAGCATAATATTACTCTAATACTAAAAGTAAAAGTCGTATATTTTGGGGCTCTTCGGAACCTAACTTATGTTTTCCATAAGAGCTTTAACAATGGATAACGCGGACCGCAATATCTCGGGGGCCTCTCAGAGTGTACCCCCGTGATATCAGCGCACTCTAATATATACATAAAAAGTGAATAATTCTAACATTCATTTTTGCATATAAAGTCTAAACTCGCCTGACACTGTAACCCTATATAAAATGCAAGTTTGGAAAAATAAATAAATTTGTTATTTTCTTTCTATTTTATTTTTGCTTAGTAATTGTTGAATTATTTCTTTTGTAAATTACCTAATTATCTTTTAGTTTAAGCTTAATCATGTAATCGTGTTAAATTCTGCAATATTAATTTTTTTATACATTCTCTCTTAGTTGTAAAAGATGAAGTCATATCTTGCCGAAATTCTAATGTAACACTTAATTTTAAGTTTTAAGCATTTAATTTTGGCTCATATGCATGTTTAATTTTAATTCATAATAAAATGCAAATTTCAATTTCCATTTTTAGTTAACTCGCCAAATCATGATAACATCAGATCTGTCTATATACTGTTTAAGAGAAAAATGTGCCTTCATCTTCAAATATCTTGCTTTTCTGTCAATATGCTGTTACAGCAAAAATATATCCTTATTCTCAAATATTTTGCAAAAAAAATTCAGCCAAATCAGAATAAAAAAAACAGGTCAACATTAAATAATAATGATGTCATCAAGTTAATTTGTATATAAACTCTTGTAATCTTTCAAATTATTATTCTGGTCTGACCGAGAGGGTGAAGCATTACCTGTAATATTTTAGAAGCAGTAAAATACAGTAAGAGGATATCTTTGTCTTCTCCTTTGAGCCCTGCCTTCTCCAGAGAACTTATTTTTAAAAGAGAATAAATAATTTCTCCAATACGCTACAAGAAGAATCGGGGAACCGTCAGATAATGTAATAAGTTTTCGCAGAACCCTCAGATCCGCTACAAGAAGAAATCGGAATGTACAGGGTGGTCTACCCCGGCTACCCCAGAGTGAGAAATCCATTGCTGCCACCTTACCAGAATCGCCGTCAACCTCGAACCACCCAAGGCCATAGACGGAGGGTTAACACGCATGCCCCTATATAAAAAAGAACAAATTAATAAACTAGAAAAAATCAAAGAAATATCACAGCCAAGATTGATGGCTGCAAAGAACTCAACGACTGTGAAAGACAACGTAAATAAAATCTGTATTCGCTGGAAAGAAGAAGAAGAAGAAGAAGAAGAAGAAGAAGAAGAAGAAGAAGAAGAGAGAGAGAGAGAGAGAGAGAGAGAGAGAGAGAGAGAGAGAGAGAGACCATAATTTATATATGAAAAATGATCGAAAAACTGATACCTAACTTCAAACCTAAACCAATTACCATCTATATCACACTAGAAAATAGGAAAGGCAGAATGTGTAGTGTTCCCAAACTAAAGGCCTGACAAGGGACACCTTCAACACTGAAGAAAACTAGTTTGGTTGTCAGGGGTCCAAGAATTTTTAACCAACTTCCAAAGGACCTCAAGAACGTCACAGAGGTCAAAGTTTCAAATCTTCAAAAGAAGAGTAGATGCTTGGCTCAGGACAGTACCAGATGAGCTGGATGTGCCTGGTTATGTGCGATGGAGATCGCAAGAGAGCAAATTGCTTCCCCACTAAGCCAGGGCTAGAGGTCGGGGCCACCAGTTTGACCTTCTATGAAGAGAGACCAACGCACAGAACTGCTACGAGGTTACGAGGTATATATATATATATATATATATATATATATATATATATATATATGCACACCGTGTTCAGAGAAACGACAGCGAAAACTAAATTAAAAATCAAGGTCTGAAAATGAGTGTCAGGGTTATATTAATTAAATGTTACAAAATTGAGATGGGATAATTTCCGTATATAAAATGTATGGGGTCAATGACCATTATAAATAAAGCTTATCTCAGAGAATAAATGTAGAGAATGTCTCATTGCAGTGTGAAGTGAAATCAAAATATGTAAAGTGAAGTACGGGAACGCAAAATACATGGCATAAATACAATATGGAGTAAAAGTTAAAAAAATTTAAAGGATTAAAAAGTAATATATATATATATATATACAAGTATAAATGAAAGACTTTTAAAGGCTAGTCAGGTAGTTTATAAGATTCGAATGAACGAGTATTAAAATGGAACTGGCGAAAGTGGTTTGGTTGAAGGTTTAAAGCTGGTCTTTGCAAGGATCGGTTGGTTGGTTGTTGGTGCGTTGCTACCTCAAAATATGAAGATAATGAAACTGGGTATATTCAATGAAGTTCATATTTTCCCCTAAAATACAAATAATTTCGGGAAGAGAGGATTCGGCTCCATTTGCCGATTTGTCGAAAAGCTTTAATTTATTAATTTTGTTTTTTTTTGTACTTATTTTCCTCTTCCTTTTTAAATTTCGGTTTCCGACCTTCACACCTTTTGTCTCTCTCTCTCTCTCTCTCTCTCTCTCTCTCTCTCTCTCTCTATATATATATATATATATATATATATATAGCTATTGTAACATACTACAACTTCTCCAGCGAATGTTACAAGCAAACACCTGCAAGCACCCCCTCGCCTAATGTCGACACAAGATTTCCCTCTATCGCATCTCCCCTTCAAAGAAGGCGTTTCTTTATTTTCAACCAGAGACAGGGCATCGAAGTTCTACCTCGTCTTAAGAAGATTACGTCACACTAGTAAGCGTGAGGAGAGTTTTCGCTTTTTCTTCAGTTAGCTAGCAACGATCCACGATTTAATTAATAATCAAAATTCATTCATTAGCGCTGTATTACTTTTCGATAATTACTAATTAACTACCGTGCCTTTACCCTTTTGTTATCAATATTAATCAATAACTTCGACATTTCCTCACAGCACAATTAAAGCAGGCATTCAAGCAAACTTGACAATTCATCCAAACCATAATAATAATAAATTGTAACTCTAATGATTGTAATGATTTCTTTTATTGGATCAAGTAAAGATAAGCACCCCCAGCCTTCTTTAATTAGCCTTATAAGGCTAACTAACGAAAATATCAAGACCTAACCTAACCAATCGTCAAGGGCGTACAGTTGACTTAACGATTGGTTAGGTTAGGTCGTGATATTTTCGTTAGTTAGCCTTATAAGCTAATTAAAGAAGGCTGGGGTGCTTATCTTTACTTGATCCCTTTTATTTGTTTATTGAAGGAAAAAATTTCGCTCTATTAATCTTCTTTTTTATTATCGTTTTTTATTTGACCGTAAGGTTAAACGGTGACCTCGAGGCTAATGCTGTCTGTCTATCTGCCTGTCTCACCCTAAAACACGGAAATGGCTCCTCGAGAGAAAAAATTATTAAGTAAAAGTTGATTAAAATTAATCGAAACCTATGGGAAAATTATTGAATGCCCGGTTAGGTCAACTGTAGCCCTTGACGATTGGTTATGTTAAGTCGTGATATTTTCTTTAAAACTAACGAAAATATCATTCAATTAACCTAACCAGTTGGTAGAATCTAGAGTTTAACGGTCCTGTATCCATGTCTTGGCACGGTGCTCCAAAACCGTCGCGACGGTTCTGCAGCTACTTCGAAATTATATATTGGTATTGTTTTATTTTTTGTTGTCTCTATTATTATTACTTGCCACTTTCACTATTTTTATGTAATATATAAGCTAAATGCATTAATGTTTGCCTAAAAAGCCTCCATGCTTTCAAAGGCATATTCAGATGAAAATACTGTAAATATATTAATGTCATAACAAATATCTAAAATATCTAAAAATTGTAAAACTCTGTCATTTTTATTCTTTTCAGAATAAAGATTTTGAATTGAATTGAATGCGATACACTTAAATCAAGTAGACCCTAACGTAATCCGAAGTCTTTTTCCAGTTCTTTACTTCAGCATTCCCATACGGCAGCATCCGTGGCTTAGTGTGCAATACCGTTTCCTATAAGCAAATTGAAGACAGTGAACCGTGGTGCAATGGACCGCCTTGTGTGTATATATATATATATACACACACAAGCGAACAAAGCGTCTTTTCAGTAGGAGTAATTTTAAACTAAGTGCTAAGTTCTTATCAAAATAATAAGATGGCTTAAATTTGTCTGCGCACGCGCACTGGACAGGCATAAAATACGGAAAAACATGATCATAAAAGGAAATTTTTATCGACATCTTTTTACTCGTTACTTCAAGAGATTAAAACATTTTAAATTTAGAATTACGAAGCATTTTGCACTCAGTTCAATGTCTGCGCTGTCTCTTCATTGCCTGGGCTGTAATTCAGGAAACACTTAAATAAATACGGCGCTAAAACCTTAAGAGTTGGAGAGAGAGAGAGAGAGAGAGAGAGAGAGGGGGAGAGAGAACCCCCACCCGGAAAAGCATGAGAGTAGAATTTCGGACCTCGCCCCTTTTTCCAGAAAAATAAAAGAATCATAGAGAGTAAATAAAACATCGTTTTAAGATATTTACGACGAAATAAGAACGAATAAAACAGGCTGAAATGGTCAAACTTCTTAAGCTTGTAATCTAGAGAGAGAGAGAGAGAGAGAGAGAGAGAGAAGCGAAAGAAACTTGTGTTTCTTTTAAACTTATGAAACTTATTCATGACACTTTTTTTTTTTTACTGAATATTATTCAGAAGATTTGTTATTGCGCTTCTCCTTTAATGGCGAACTTGTGTATTATTTACAGAAACACTGTAACATTTCGACAGGAACTTCAGTGTTTTATATATATATACAGGGTGTCCCAAAAAACTATATACTCATATATATATATATATATATATGATGCTATACAGAGTATATAGTTTTTTTGGGGGACACCCTGTATATATATTTGTGATATATCTAAGGTGGAAGTAATAATACTTATATTATTATTATTATTATTATTATTATTATTATATCGCACGATATACAAAAGAAAATTCTAAATTAAAAACGTAAAATAGAGATAATTTGTTGTATACATTTTCAATTCTTTCTGATCACTTTAGGAAAAGGACATTTTTTTTTCGAAACAAATTAAATGCTTTCGTTTCTTTGATGTGAATTCTTTGGTCATTCGAAATTTTTATAGCAATATAAATCACAAATTGTTTAGATTTATACATCCCAGGAAAGGGCAGTCGCAAATAGTTGGAATTACGGACGTTTTATCCACGACTAAAAGAAACTCGAGTATGGTATGCAGCCGGTTACAAAAATCAGGATATGCATGGCAACCGTTATCTTTTGGGACACCGCTATCTTTTGTCTCGAGGTCTGGTAGGTAATCGATGGTACGTTTGATTCTGATCTTCAGATAGTAAATTGTAAAAAGGATATTAAATGGAAATAATAAATTTGATCAAATGTCAGTAGTCTCTTTTGGAGGGAAATGGACATGTTTCAATTAATTTTGTATAATCGTTCATCCGATTTGGATAAAAATTGCAGCGTTTCTCCGCCTTATTTTTTAATTCATTTGATACAGATTTGACTAGAATTGGAGGAAAAGTTTATGTTATTAGGTTTTACTCGGTTTTCCACTTCATATGACCCTTTTTCTCCAGTTTGGAAGGAATGTATTTGAAACGTGGTGTGAACCTTCCTAAGACTCTACGTTAGGAATCTATTATAAAATATTTTCTTGATTTATGACCGAGTTGTAATATGTTGTTCTGAATTTGAAGTTTCAAAAAAACTGTCACCCTTTTTCACATTTTACTCAAAAACTTTTTCCTTGTAATAATTTTTTCTGTAAACTCATTTCAGGATGAAACGATTAAGCGTTTGATAACTGATAATCGACATTATCGAACGTTTGATTAATCGATAATAGCAATTTTTGGTGATTATCTAAAATTTTGTTTTATCGAAAGCTGATATATAGACTTCACTTCAAAGCAATACACGTTTTAATAAAAACCACCTTATGGAGTTTTGTTTTCATATTTTTGTAGAGCTGAAAGATAATTTAACTTACTAAAATTGTCAGGTAAAACAAAATCGAAGCCATTTTTTAATAATAATTCATTATTTTCTTTATAATATGAGCTCCTATGTTGGTGCAATGATGCAAATAATAATATTGAAGTAAAGATAGTTATTCGGTGCTGGTTAAGTGTGCGGTCTACCTACGATTGGTTAGGTTTAATCATGATATTTTCGTTAAAACTAACGAAAATATCATGACTAAACCTAACCAATCGTCAAGGGCGATTGACAATGGGATGTAAACAAACAATTAGTAAACAAGATAAGAAGCTATAATTAAAAGGTAGACCGCCGAATCGTAGGTAGACCGCACACTTAACCAGCACCTAGTTATTCTTAGGCCTAATGTGAATTAATTTCGTAGACTATTCATTAGATTTATATAAATAAAAAACAAATAATTAGTGTATATTAAATATAAATAATAAGTGTTTTTGTTTCTGAAAGAAAAGTCCCGGAAATCTGCTAGAAATTTCCTACAAACTTTGTCATTTGTTACCCCATCCCACCTTGTGACCATCCTAATACCTGCCCCCCCCACCCAAAAGCATCCCTCCTATTCCTAAAATTTAATGTGAAAAAAAGAAGTTAGAATGAAAATAAAAACGTGAAATTTTCTTTCGTATATTGAAAATAAAAGGTACCGGAACGCCGTTCCGGCACGTTCCACCAGAAAAACGCCCTGCAAATAATACTATTCAAACTGAAACATGGTCAATTTTAATTAAATTAAAAATATTCAAGTAATAGACCATTTTTTTATATGAAAAAATTAAATTATAATTCTTAATAATTCCCTTAAATCTTCGAAAAACAAACAGTACTATAGCTATTAACCCTTTAAGTCAGGGCGGTTACTTTACTGATTTTGTTCTGGCTAACGCCAGACGATTTTATTAAATCTTATGGGAGATCTCTCTTTCACAAAAGAGTTAATCTAGTAATAAAAATTAAAAGTTCTTAGGTTGTAATGCAGGAGCACCAACTTTTTTCATATTTTTCTGGACATTGTCTGTTCGTAGTTGATTCATAAGTATTTCCTTCAGTACTGAATAACCTTTCAATTTCAACCTATGGTTTATGCGGCATGACCTTAAACCTATTTTCTGGGCATCCTATACCATATTTATTGTCACCAATTTACGGAATCTAATTTAGAGTTACCAATTTAGTGAGGTTGCTTTATGGTACTAGTTATAGACACTGTTTTATAGGTTATCGTATTTATTGTCTTTGTTTTGTGGTGCTGTAATTTAGATAGGTTGGAGAGATAATTAGTGAAGTAGTTAATTAGTTTGTAAAGGTGTCACCAGATACTGCAGTATCAATAATCAAGGAAAAGGAATAGCCTGCCCAGATTTTTTCTTTAATGAACAACCGACAAATTATCCAATGATTAACATGGTACGGTACATGTGCTCAAATAAGAAATGATTGAATAACAAGAGTTAAATGTTAATATCACAATAACAGTTTTGAGTAATAATAAAAGTCAAGGATTTAGCGCACAGAAGTGTTCGGAGATCATCGAGCCAAACCGTATGGGCTAGTGAGCTCAAGGATACGATATTACGAAACAAGTAAAAAATGGGCTTGTATAGGCAGAAGCAAAACGCGAAAGATATTATTTGTCGAAAAACAGAACGATGATTGACCTCTGCTTCTTTGTTCTTCTATGAAGTGCCTTCTGACACTTCGTTTTTCCAGAACCTGGCCAGTTTTGGTGGGTGTAAAGCTTGACTTTACCAGGCGTGAGAAATATCTGTAGGCCTATGTGCTCTGGACTTGATTGAACTTATTGATTCTTACCTGCTTCTTATATTTGCGGCGGAAATCCGATTCATATGTGGAAAAGCTACTTTTCTGTAATTTTCTAAAAATATTTCTTTCTGTGGAAGAAATTTTGTTAAGACTTATTTTAGCTTCATTTAATAAGACTAATAAACTAAAGTAAAACGGTGACTATCAATAAGATCTACTACTCTGCATTATATAATGAGGAAACCATTTTGTATTTTCAGTAATGGACATTGTATGGAAAGTGGTTTGAATCTGGTGAAGACAAAAATTTACAAATTTGTATTTGTTTCCATAATGTGTACACAGTGGATATATTACTGGCGAGTTAAAGATTTAAATAAAATATAAACAAAATTTCAGGAAAGAATAGATTTGATCATGTGGTAAATAGAAACAGAATCGATTCCAAAGTAAATATAATTTGTGTTAAACACTAGAAGGACGAAAATTTTGCTTTACCTAGAAGGGCGTCAGAGAGTGAAAATGATAAATCATATTTATTAAAACTATTAAGCAAGAACCTGCAAAAACGGATCAAATTGACCCGTTCGTCCTTCTGGTGTTAATCAAAACAAAATTTATTTTGAATTAACATCATTTATTTAGGTCAATTTTAACAACAAACTACTTGAAATTTCGATCACAGCGTGATAGTTTAAGTTAAAGTTAATTTAATTTTTACTCATACATTTTCGTTAAAAGATTCAACACTGGGTCTGGAGAGTAGTTGGATGGGAGACCGTCCTCTACGTCTAGGTTATGTAGCGAGGTTCGGGTCCTACGTAAATTTGTAGGTCCTCTCAGTCGGGGATGGGCCACTTCAGCGCCGCCACTTCAGCGCCGCCATTTCAGCGCCAGGCCACTTCAGCGCCAGACTATTCAGCGACGGGCCCTTTCAGCGCCAGTCATTTTCTCTGTTGTTTTATTGACTATACTTGTTTTATTAACATTACTTGTTGTTATTAACTTTGTATAATGTTGGTTTGGTTTTGGTTATGGTACTTTATTTTCCTTCCATTATAAAAAAAATTAGTGTTGGGATTAGGTTAGGTTTGGTTAGGTTAGGTTAGGTTAGGTTAAAAACAGCCCGCTGCAGGCGTTAGCCGTAGTTAGCCGGCTTCAAGTTAGGTTAGGTTAGGTTAAGAATATTTATTCATGTAACTAATGATGTAATTTCAGAATATTTTGCTCCCAACACTTATATCATTTTTCCTTTTTTATTTCAGAATTTGTGAACCCTTTATTTTCCTTCCATTCTAAAAAAAAATTAGTACCTGCACATAAAATAAAAAAATCGAATTAATTATTTTCATTAGATATATCGATCCTTAGCCTGCACATTTTATTGAGTTGTCTTGAAACTATTGTGGCGGGCGCTGAAAGGGCCCGTCGCTGAATAGTCTGGCGCTGAAGTGGCCTGGCGCTGAAACGTCGGCGCTGAAGTGGCGGCGCTGAATCGTACGTTACCCCTCTCAGTCAGGGGACCTTAAATGTTGCGAAGGAGGTTAAACAACCCCCATCATTACATTCCTAATCCAACATCACCAACTTTTGGGCAATCAGGCGCCCAAAAACCCAGTGTTCTTGAAACTTAATATTTACCATGAAACCATTAGTTCAACTTATGAAAATAAACTTCATTTTCATGAGACTAAACATCACTAACTTCAATCCTATATACTATTGAGCTAAAATGTGTCTGTGTGTCTGTCCGCTTTCTTCGGAACCGTGCACAGACTGAACGGCACATCGGAAAATTCTGCAACCACCACCAACTGATAGCCCATGAACTGCCGATGTGCTCTGTCAAGTTTCCCGGTCGTAGGTCACTCCGCGGCCGAGCACGAGCTATTTAATGTCAATTACAAGTGAATGTAAATACTTCGAAAACGAAAATGACGAGAGCAAAAATACATAATAAACAGGTTGGTAGTCCCCATAATACGTAAGTACCTATACATATACATATATCCAATACACATATACATATACAGCTAGCTGTGACATATACTGCTAAATATACTGACATATACTGCTACCTGCCCGGAGGGCGATAGCGAGTAATAGCGAGCTACCGCTTGTTTCTTCTAAATTAGCAACAACTATACAACACTTTTTTTCACAATAAAATAAAAGAGGCTTTTTGTAGGTCTTAATCCAGGAAGTTTCTCTTTGTCCCTGCGCCTGATCTTTTGGATTTTGTTTCCAAGGTTGGCGCGGTAGACCAGATGGTGCTTCTTAATTTCTTTCGAGAATCTTCTCTTAGTTTCTTATTGATGATCTTCCGTCAGACGTTGTCTCTTCAGCATGAGGTTTTCCTATTGGTTCTAGCTGGTGGTGACGTCAGTTTTTGAAAACTGGGTCCTGCTTGGTTCTGACATTTTTTTGATGTATGTCTTTTTGTCATCTGTCATCTGAATCCAGATCTTTTTCTACCTGCTAGAAAGGTTCATAATCTTTTTAAATTCAAAAGAAAATTTAAGAAATAACCTTATATTTGCTCTAAAGAACATCATATTCGTAAAATATTGAAATATGAATTTTGCTTCGACCTCCTCCGATAAAATCTTATTCCAAAAAACAAATTCTCTATTCATACTGAAGTTATTTCATATAAAATATTTCATTCAAAAAGATTTTGAACAGAAATTTTTGATTGTTCAACTCTTTCAGTACCATTGGAACTATAATGTCACACCAGAAATAATAATATATATCGTACTAAAATGCAACTTTTCTACAAATAATAATAATGATTGGCTTGTTTAACCTCCTTCGCAACATCTAAGGTCATATAACGGAGAGGACCTACAGCTTTACGTGGGATCCAAACCACGGGTCGCTACATAATCTGGACGCGGAGAACCGTCTCCCATCCAACTACTACTCAAACCAAATGTCGCTTAACTTCGCTGATCTGTTACGATCTGTTACGACATTGGCTAAGAAGTAGCCCCTTTTCCACAAAGCTCCTACATATTTATATACTGTAGGTTTAGTTTATTTGTCGGAAAATAACCGAAAATGTGTGTATTGTAAGTGACTTGTTACTAAACTATTTGGTTCTCAATAACAATAAATCCTATACTTTTTGATTCAAAGAAAAATTATTTGTGAACGAAAGATTTAAAAGCAAGACTCAGAAGAGAGAGTTTAACACTTATAATTAGCTGACGAAAAAAGTTAATATTTCGTATGAAAAAATTAATAAAAAATTATAAGTTTTTCATGAAAAATATTAGGAGACAACAGTGTTTTGGACCCTGATTGGCCGAAAGCTAGGACGTAGGAATAAGTAACCAACCTAGAATGACAACTTAACCAAGTATAAATAAAGTAAAATAAAGTAAATACAGACTGAGGAACAATTCACCACATTAAACAGCACACCCATCATAAACATCAATACAACACTCAAGACATTTAATCAAATCATCAATAATGCAAACAAATACATACCGAAGGGCAACATTAGGAAATACAACCCAAATTACACTAAAGAAATAGCCCACCTTATAAGGCAACGTAACAACCTCAAATATAACACACAAACCCCACACACAGAAGCCATAAAACAGCAGATACAACAGCTCAACACAGAAATAAACAACAAACTCAAAGAAAAACAAACAGAAACATTCAGGGAATTCATAACAACATTAAACCACTCCACAGATACATCCAGGCTATACAAGACTATAAACGGCATTACCCACTCTAACAGCGGCATTCACACATTACACGCGGCTATCTGTCGCAGCCAAAATAATATCCAAACATACACACAACAAGCTAACATTCTAGTTAATCACTACGCAAAGATAAGTCACTTAAACAGAGACAACAACCAGAAACATGCAGACAGACAAACAGCCAGACACAAGAAACCTACAGACTCGACACAACCATTACACCCTTCAATACAGACCAGACCACCAAGATCATCAAAATCATTAAGAATTCGAAGGCTACTGGACCAGACAACATATCTAACATACACCTTAAACACTTGGGCCCACAAGGAATAATAGCTCTTACAAATATCAGCACATATTCATACCAACACTGTATTATTCCTGACATATGGAAACAAGGTAAAATTATTACACTACTCAAACCAAACAAAAATCCAACAGAACCAGCTTCCTATAGACCCATTACTTTACTATGCACACCTTCCAAAGTAACAGAAAGACTAATCTTACAAATCACCAACCCACACATTCCACTATCGCCTACTCAACATGGATTCAGATCTCACCACTCAACGACGACATTACTCACTGACCTCACGCAGCACATCATGGATGGCATCAACTCCAGACGACCAGCTCAACGTACACTATTAGCAACAATAGACATTAGTAAAGCATTTGATGCTATCCCACGCTTCCCTCTCATAAACAAAATACTCAACACAAACATGCACAATAACACCAAAAGGTGGCTGAGCAACTATCTTTCAGGAAGATACCCACATGTCACATTTAATGGCAAGTCATCCAAAAACAAGCTTTTTCCGAACGGGGTCCCTCAAGGCTCTATTCTCTCACCAACACTCTTCAACTTATACATGCATGACATTCCAACACCCATAGATAACAAGGTTACATTATCATCATATGCAGATGACATCACTCTAACATCCACCCACAACAACATCGACACCGCTACAAATAACCTACAAACATACATAAACAGTATACAAGACTGGCTCACACACAATAGACTCAAAGTAGCGCCCACAAAATCAACCATCATCTTGCTTACAAGCAACACAAAAGAACACCAGGTAATTCCACAGCTTACACTAAACAACATCAACATTCCACACACTCACAGGACCAAAATACTTGGGGTCACATACAACACATCATTATCTTTTGCAAACAACATTCAGGATATTAAAAACAAATGTACGTCAAGACTTAACACGCTTAGGGTACTAACAGGCACAAACTTTGGACACCAGCAGGAAACAACATCACTCATATACAAACAATATATTCGCTCAGTTATGGACTATGCTAGCCCATGCTGGGCACCCATTATTTCAAACACACACATAAACACCTTACAGACAATACAAAACAACGCACTTCGTATCATTACAGGATGCACTCAAACAACACCAATAGAACACCTACACACAGAAACAAAAATACTGAAAGTTAGGGAACATTTAGACATGAGGGGAACACAATTCATGGCAGCAGCGACAACTAACCCACAACACCCTTGCCACTACCTGTACAATCACGCACCGACACCTCGCACCATTAAGGTAACACCAGAGAGACATTATAACCAAATACTCCATTCCATACCACGCCCCACAGACATCACACAGTAGAGAAAACACATACACACACACCTAACCCACAAAGCACTGACACGACTCGGTCCGAATGCGGTCCTAGGTGCGAAGCCGCCACCCATTAACAGGTCAGAGATCAGCCTGAGCAGATCGGATCGAGTTAACTTAGCACGATTCCGATGTGGACATCACCCCAACTTACTAACATATAGACACAGACTAGACAACTCCATAGACGACACCTGCCACCTGTGCCACGACACACCACAAACAATTGAACACATTATGACAGACTGTACCGCTCTAGCACAACAACGAACACAACACAACATCACTAGTGCGCTGAACCTCTGGTCCACTCCGAAGAGGGCGATCGGTTACCTGCGTGCCGCCGGCTTGCTCGATCAGGGTGGGCTGATCGGCTAAACAACAACAACAACTTAACCAAGTGTAACCGAATCTGGATGTATGATGGCCCATCCGATTGACTTGAAGTATGAAATTGTGGATTACGAAAATCTAGTGCCCCCCCCCCCCTCAAACTTAATATTAGCCACTTTTTATCATTTTTTATACAGCAATATACTCCGAATCTTGTGATGAACGGTAACACTGGATACCTGAGGTTGGGATAGTGCCTATTCTCTGTGGTGTGTTGGGAGTAAAAAAGTAAAAATTTCGCAGAACACATCACCCGAAATTACATACCAGATAATAATTTTCTGAATCTGTCACTCGTTTTTTCATGCACTTGAACAGGTTTTGAGATAAATAATTTTTTTCGAAGAAATGTATATCTCGAAAGCTTCTCAAGATATCAGATTCTGTTAAAACGCCTCAAAATACATCAAATAAATATTTTCTGGTATGTAATTTCATTTTCTTTATTGTAATCTAATCTAACTTAACTTAACTTAACCTAACCTAACCTTACCTAACAAGACGAATTAAGTCTTCAAAGTCTACTTCACAACCGACACAGTTCATGGTAACAAAAACACGGAAACAGAGACGATTATTTGCTGCCAATACTTTCAGCTGCCAATTGTGATTACATGTAGAATCCAGGCTAAACTGCGCATGCTCACCAGACAATTTTAATTCTGTAAATTGTTTGAACCAGTTGCATTCCTTGTTACGGTTGATGTCAGATCACGACAGGCTTTTTAACCAATAGTGTCCTTTATTTGTATTGACGTCAGAACGTGCCTATAATTTCCTCCAATTGCGCACTTGTGAATACCCAACCGCCAAAAATAACCATTGGAATATAATCTTAAAAATTATAATAATTTTAATTATGAACTGGCCGTAATATAAAAATAGGTTCATTTAGGTATTAAAATAATATAAAACGGTTAGGATTAATTAAAACCTGAATTAACATAAGTTTAATTTTGACCTGTGACCATAAGATTAAAATTTAAAACGTTTTCATGTTTAATATCATCAGTTTGAGTTATAATTTGAGTTCTATAAATAGTGATAGTAAAACCGAGTACCTAAATGATCCAGAATTGACAGCCTATACGACGTTAAATACAGTAGGTGGTAAATTTTATAAGGTAGCCTAATCCGATTCCTAAGTTGAGGGCTGAGTTTAGTTACAAGAAGATAAACTAGAAAAATTGTAATTACAAGTTGTGAAAATGTCCACGCTACCATCTCGTGTATTAATTTTATGACTCGTGCAATTATTGTGGATGGCAAACTTGTGACCCACCCACGACCGGGTCCACTGTGGCCCCAGCCCGAAAATCCTCGCACCCTTCGGGGTGTGAACCTTTTGTATTTTTGTATGCGTAATATATTTTAATATTTTAGTGTTTTCTGTCCTCAGTTCAAGCGCTGTGCCCACCCCAGTGAGAATGGGAAACTGGTTTTTTGGACAATGTATGCATGTATGTATAGTTAATAGTATTGATTTGAGTTTAAGTAGAGTTCACACTTTTTTCTTTAAATATAAATTTTTTTTTATTAAAATATAAATTTTTCATCTGAAATAATTCAAACAAAAAAAAAAATTAAAATAAACAAAATATTTCATAAAAGAATTCTTTTTCTATTAAATTAATGTTCAATTTTTGTTTTAAAAATATATTTTTATGATAAAGAAATTTATATTTGCATCAACAAACTTTTCAAATAATTTCTGAAATTTCAAAATTGTACTGTACTAAATACTGTACTAAATACTGTACTAAATACTGTACTAAATACTGTACTAAAATATTATGTGATCTTGAGTAAATAAAATTAAATAAAAAAATCTACACACACAAAATATCTGTGCAAACAGAATATATATATATATATATATATATATATATATATATATATATATATATATATATATAGCTAAATTCCACACCTGCGGCACTTCATACGCCATGTGTGTTGGTGTTTCCAGGCTTTGCGAAAATAGAGACAGCGTCCCGAAATTACATACCTATAATAAATCTTCTCCATTCGAACATACTTGCAGCCACTTCTCGTACATCACCTAGATCAAGCCCACGCTTCCTCACGCAACAATTCATCATCTCCATCCACCTTCTTCTCGGCCTCCCTCTCCTCCTCCTACCTTCGCAAACACTCTTATACACTCGTTTCACAACTCTCTCATCTTCCATTCTTTCAACGTGTCTAAACTACCTTAACACATTTTCCTCAATTTTCACTTCCACTGACTTCTGCACACCACATCTGTCTAGAACCACATGATTTTTTCATTCGATCAATCCGGCGCACGCCACACATACTTCTCAAGTTATCCATTTATCCTTGACTTCTCCCTTTCATGCCATGTCAATGTTTCACAACTATACAAAAATGTTGATACTAACACAACTTCGTGTAAACATCCCGCAGCATCTCTGCGCAGTCTCCTCTTCCTCACAACCGCTTTCAGCACACCCGCGACCTTTCTCTTTTAATTCACTCTACGATCAAGTTCATCTGCACTCGTACCCCTTTTGTTCAAAACACATCCCAAATGCTTAAAAGACTCTACCACCTTTAGTGTTTCACAGTCCATCATTACCGGACATCCCGAATTTCCCTCACTATCCACAATCAGTAATTAATTTTACCCACATTCATTTCCAGCAATCTTCTCACCGACAGAAAACTCTTAACAGCCTCTTGCATATCACACTCAATCTGAATAAAGAGCAACAGCATCTTCCGCATACAATTCGGATTAAAATTTTTAGCTACGCATCGGAAGTCATTATTATAGGTAAATAAAATGTGACGAGTTGTATTTCAAATTTAACTACTTATTGAGTTTCAAGTAAAATCTTCCCGAAGAGTAATAACAGCCTTCCACAGGAACTAGCAAATAATTTATTAACACCCAGGTGCACAACCTAGTGAAAATAAAAGAAAGAGAAGAAACAGAGTCCATATTAGAGCAATTTAGCAGAGAGGAGGGCAATTCATTTTCAGAACTCCAACAAAGAGAGCAAGACAAAATTGCATATTTGTTTATAAAGATTTGTTTATAAAAAACGTCTGAACAGGTACAGTAGTTAGAACAACGTGAAAAAAGTGTTAGCAGCTGACGAGGAAGCTTCTAAACAGTGGCTGCATCCTCCAGCGCAGGACACGTCAACGCGAAGAAGCGACGTCAAACCAAAACATCAACGCGCTGGTGGCCAAACTTCCTCAAATCTCCGTGCAGCGGGCTGTCTACGGTTGGCTAGACTGGCAGTCGACGGCCTTTTGCGTGGCACGGTCAGAGTGCCGATCGGCTCCCGGGGCCGGACCTATTCTCAGCGTGCTATTTTTTCAATTACAGGGAACAATTGCGTGTCCCCGAACTACTCTTACTCTCTGGCGACATTAAGACTAATCCAGGCCCCACTACAACTTACACATGTCACCATACACAAAGACATAGACACAATAGCACCATGAGACACATACAGAAGTATAATATTAACATATTACAGTACAACGTAGATGGCCTCACAAACAAAATCATGCAGCTTAGGGAATTCGTACACAAACAAAACATTCACATAGCACTTATACAAGAAACAAAACTAAAACGCACACACAAAACACCCACCATCCCTGACTTCACGGCGATCCGTCAAGATCGTACTGGGGTAACGGGGGGGACTCATCACTTACATACGTAAAAGCATTAGCTACACTGATGCTACCCAAAACATTACAAACACAATCCAAGCAGATAACACGATAGAAATACAGGCAGTTAACATTAAAACACGCGCAAAACACAACACCACACTAATCAACATTTACATCCCACCAGATAGTTCACCTCAGGTGCCAGCCAATTACAATCCACAGTTACACAATCTTGCCTCTCTCACTAATGTCATCTTAGGAGGAGACTTCAACGCCAAAGACACTAGTTGGTACCTGCACAACCAAAACAACACCAGAGGCGCCAACATAGCCACACAACTAAACAGCCTCTTCATTCTTAACAATACAGAAGAACATACACACATACCACATCAAGCAGGATACTCAAACTCCTCCCCAGACATAACGTTCTGTTCCCCCTCACTAGCAACACATACACAATGGAGAACAGAAAAACAACTGTCATCAGACCACCTGCCCATCATCATTACAACACATTCTACACTCTGCCCCAACAGCATAGGCACACTTACAGAAATTACAAGAAAGCTGATTGGGAACAGTTCAAAATACAGACTGAGGAACAATTCACCACATTAAACAGCACACCCATCATAAACATCGATACAACACTCAAGACATTTAATCAGATTATCAATAATGCAAACAAATACATACCCAAGGGCAACATTAGGAAATACAACCCAAATTACACTAGAGAAATAGCCCACCTCATAAGGCAACGTAACAACCTCAAATATAACACACAAACACCACACACAGAAGCCATAAAACAGCAGATACAACAGCTCAACACAGAAATAAACAACAAACTCAAAGAAAAACAAAGAGAAACATTCAGGGAATTCATAACAACACTAAACCACTCCACAGATACATACAGGCTATACAAGACTATAAACAGCATTACCCACTCTAACAGCGGCATTCACACCTCACACGCGGCTATCTGTCGCAGCCAAAATAATATCCCAACATACACACAACAAGCTAACATTCTAGTTAATCACTACGCAAAGATAAGTCACTTAAACAGAGACAACAACCAGAAACATGAGACAGACAAACAGCCAGACACAAGAAAACCTACAGACTCGACATGACCATTACACCCTTCAATACAGACCAGACCACCAAGATCATCAAAAACATTAAGAATTCGAAGGCTACTGGACCAGACAACATATCTAACATACACCTTAAACACTTGGGCCCACAAGGAATATTAGCTCTCACAAATATCAGCACATATTCATACCAACACTGTATTATTCCTGACATATGGAAACAAGGTAAAATTATTACACTACTCAAACCAAACAAAAATCCAACAGAACCAGCTTCCTATAGACCCATTACTTTACTATGCACACCTTCCAAAGTAACAGAAAGACTAATCTTACAAATCACCAACCCACACATACCACTATCGCCTACTCAACATGGATTCAGACCTCACCACTCAACCACGACATTACTCACTAACCTCACGCAGCACATCATGGATGGCATCAACTCCAGAAGACCAGCTCAACGTACACTATTAGCAACAATAGACATTAGTAAAGCATTTGATGCTATCCCACGCTTCCCTCTCATAAACAAAATACTCAACACAAACATGCACAATAACACCAAAAGGTGGCTGAGCAACTATCTCTCAGGAAGATACTCACATGTCACATTTAATGGCAAGTCATCCAAAAACAAGCTTTTTCCGAACGGGTCCCTCAAGGCTCTGTTCTCTCACCAACACTCTTCAACTTATACATGCATGACATTCCAACACCCATAGATAACAAGCTTACCTTATCATCATATGCAGATTATCACTAACATCCACCCACAACAACATCGACACCGCTACAAATAACCTACAAACATACATAAACAGTATACAAGACTGGCTCACACACAATAGACTCAAAGTAGCGCCCACAAAATCAACCATCACCTTGCTTACAAGCAACACAAAAGAACACCAGGTATTCCACAGCTTACACTAAACAACATCAACATTCCACACACTCACAGAACCAAAATACTTGGTGTCACATACAACACATCATTATCTTTTGCAAACCACATTCAGGACATTGAAACCAAATGTACGTCAAGACTTAACACGCTTAGGGTACTAACAGGCACAAACTTTGGACACCAGCAGGAAACAACATCACTCATATACAAACAATATATTCGCTCAGTTATGGACTATGCTAGCCCATGCTGGGCACCCATTATCTCAAACACACACACAAACACCTTACAAACAATACAAAACAACGCACTTCGTATCATTACAGGATGCACTCAAACAACACCAATAGAACACCTGCACACAGAAACAAAAATACTAAAAGTTAGGGAACATTTAGACATGAGGGGAACACAATTCATAGCAGCAGCGACAACTAACCCACAACACCCTTGCCACTACATGTACAATCATGCACCAACACCTCGCACCATTAAGGTAACACCAGAGAGATATTATAACGAAATACTCCATTCCATACCACGCCCCACAGACATCACACAGTACAGAAAACACATACACACACATCTAACCCACAAAGCACTGACACGACTCGGTCCGAATGCGGTCCTAGGTGCGAAGCCGCCACCCATTAACAGGTCAGAGATCAGCCTGAGCAGATCGGATCGAGTTAACTTAGCACGATTCCGATGTGGACATCACCCAAACTTACGGACATATAAACACAGACTAGACAACTCCATAGACGACACCTGCCACCTGTGCCAAGACACACCACAAACAATTGAACACATTATGACGGACTGTACCGCTCTAGCACAACAACGAACACAACACAACATCACTAGTGCGCTGAACCTCTGGTCCACTCCGGAGAGGGCGATCGGTTACCTGCGTGCCGCCGGCTTGCTCGATCAGGGTGGGCTGATCGGCTAAACAACAACAACAACAACAACAACAGATTCGACAGGCCCCATCTATTCCCATCACACACCCTATTCATTTCTCTTTCAAACATTCGCACTTTTACTTCTCTCGTCACTCCATACACAAACAGATTGAACATCCACGGAAACATCGCACAGCCTTGAAGCATACCAACACTTATATCAAAGAATCCACTCAGTCCTTTTTTTTATGCAGGAAGGAGGGGTCATGGGCGAATGGCCGCAAAAGCGCACGCCCCCATACGAGAAAAAAAAAGGCAACATCAAGGTCGAGGGTTTTCGAGATGCCTCGACACTCTGCGTTTGAAAGATTGGAGGTCATCGGCAGGGGGAAAGATGGACTGAGGAAGATTGTTCCAGAGTTGACCGGTTGAGTAGATGAAAGATTAAAAATACCCTTGCGTTAGAGAGTTGGACAGGAAAGGAATGAGAATGTATTGAAAGTCTGGTGTTGCGTGCTCTCCTTAAAGAAGGAGGCTTGCAGTTAGAGGATTCAGAAGAGCAGTGTCCGTTATAATAGCGATCGATAGTAAAGACTCAGCCTAAAGAGAGAGTGAGGCAACATTGCGGCGAAGAGAGAGAGATTGAAGGCAGTGAGTAAGAGGCGGGGAATTGATGAGACGAAAAGCCATTGATTCCACCCGGTCAAGTACGGCTGTGTGGGTTGAGACACCCCATATATGAGAAGCATACTCTATACAGGAGCGAACAAGACCCCTGTACAGAGCCAGCAACTGAGTGGGGTTGAAGGAACCGCGGAGGCGGTACAGCACACCTAACCTCTTAGAAGCTATTTTGTAAAAATATATGTGATCTTTCCACGAAAGATCACGAGAAAAGGAAACGCAAAGAATGTGAAGAGAAGAGGAAGGATCGAGTTGTGAATTGTTGACAGTAAGGGGATAGTCGTGTGGAACATTGTGACGAGTAGACAGATAGAGGAACTGAGTGTTTGAGGCATTGAAAACCACAAGGTTTTCCCTGTCCCAATCAGAGATAGCAGAAATATCAGAGGTCAGGTGTTCTATAGCCGTCCTACGCGAAACATGGAGTGACTGGTGAGAGGGACACTTAGCAAACTGGGTGGAGAAGTGAAGAGTGGAATCATCGGCATATGAGTGAATAGGACAGGAAGTGCGAATTAAAAGATCATTAATAAATAAAAGGAAGAGAGTGGATGACAGGACAGAACCCTGAGGAACACCAGTGTTGATAACTTTAGGAGAAGAACAGTGGTCATCTACAACCGCAGCTACAGATCGGCCAGAAAGGAAATTAGAGATGAAGGCACAGATAGAAGGATAGAAACCGAAGGAGGGCAGTTTCAAAAATTAAAGATTTGTGCTAGACTCGATCAAAAGCTTTGATATGTCTAGCGCAATAGCAAAAGTTTCACCGAAATCTATCTTAAGATCGATGTTCACCCCTCTACTGTACGTTGTACATTGAGAAAGAATGGTCTGCATGATGAGTTGCACGAAGAAAACCTCTGCTCCGAAAAGCGCACAAAGAAGCTCGTTTAAAGTACGCCAAGAATCATCAAAATGATGGATTTGCATTCTGGAAGGAAGTTCTCCGGACAGAAGAGACCAAAATTGAATAATTCGGGAACAACGAATTTTTGGCGAAAATCAAACTGCACTCAAGGAAAAAACACCCTTACTACGGTTAAACATGATGGTAGTACTTTACTTCTTTTGGGATGCTTTAGTGCTTCTGGTCCAGGAAAACTTGCTGTCATCAATGAAATCTTGAATTCGAAAAAATATCAGGAAATTTTAGCATAAAATGTATTGCCTTCAGTTCGGGAGTTGCGAATGGATCGCAATTGGGTAGTGCAACAAGATAACGATCCAAAACAAAAGTAAGAGCACCATGAAATGGCTTCAACAAAAGAATTTCAAGCTTCTCAAGTGGTCCAGTCAAAGCCCAGATCTCAATTTAATCGAGAATTTATGGTTTTATTTGGAAAAAAACTGGCAAGAGAAACCCTTCGAATTTGAGTAAATTGCAACAGTTTTCTTTTGAAGAATGGGCTAAAATTTCTACTGAGAGATGTCGAAACCTTGTAGAAAAATACCTAAAACGAATTATTGAAGTCATTCAAACGAAAGGTGGACAAATGTACGAAAACTTTTGTATTTTAACTTTTTTAATGTTCATCAAATTATTTGATAGTTAACATTATATGCTGGAGTTGAACCAATTTTTTTTATTTGTTAAATTTTTCCAAAAGAACTGTAAACTTTCCATAACTATCCTCTGCATGATACAAAAGATAAGGACGAATATAACTGAAATATTTCTCTGTACGAATAATTATGAGCGCCACTGTCGTGCGTCGTGCATCAACCAATCACCGACATCGTTCGGAACACGTTCAAAACACTGGAGAAAGTGAATTTTGAGTTGGGGGCGGCGGCAAAGACAATTGCATTATACTGTGAGAAAGTGCTAAGACAACGGTTGATTGATAGTAAGAAAAATTAACGCTCAAACTGTTGCAGGTTGAATTCGAAAAGATTAGTTTAAAAGTGCGCAACTTGTGAGGGGTACTATGATAGTCTAGCGACGATTTAGCGGTATATATTGTAAAGAAAGATTCCAAAATGAGTAGGTCTCTTAGCTGGTGATTGGATGAACTGATTATTTTAAACTCGTTGATTGAAAGTGGATGATTAATTATTCTTTTGGCAATGGTCTCGTATGGGGGATTTGGAAGTTTTATATAAGTGTCTGTTAGTACGGGACGACGTGCCTCTGTGTTCATCTATGGGATTTTAAATTGGCGGAGAGAACTGCCGGTAATATACGTTTACATGAGATGGTAAGTTAAAAGGTCTCTTCTTCTTTCTATGGAAACCATTTTTAGTAAGGGCCAAAGAGGGGCGAAATGGCAGTATAGGGCCAGAGTCAGGAAGGATACGAAGAGCTTGCAATTTTGCAATATTGCAGACTTTATCCTGATGTAGTAATGCAACTACAAACTTGTCCATGGTCATGAACTTGGAACTGAATACAATCACTCGCAATCTCCTATTTTGCGTCCAATACTACTGTTTTCCTTCAGACGTTTTGGTCTTGATCATACAAGAACCTGCAATTATTTAACTATAAGTTTAATTTAACTGTAAGTTTAAACCAGTTATGAATACCAGTACATACTGGGTATCTATTAATTATTTTCTTCCAGTACGTATCCACGTTACTCTATCTGTCATAACCCAATACCTATGTATACAAATTGTGTATAATGAATGGTTGGGTTTTTTGCCACGAAAGACAATTTATTTACCTCATACAGGGTGTTCATAAAGTCACGGAAATGAATATGCTTATACACTTCGCAATATTCATTTGCGTGACTTTATGAACACCCTGTATTTGGCAGTTCTTCGCATATACTGAATAAAAATAGATATACTTTATTGTAATAACTGCAATAACTGTACTTGTTTATTCTCTTTCCTTATCTGTTGAATAATAAAAGTTTGCATTATTATTATAATTATTATTATTATTATTATTATTATTAACTAAAAATATATAATGCATGAGTATAATTATATCTTATATAAATAGAGAGGAAAGTATTTTTTTATTATATTTTTTTTATATTATTTGCTTCCTGTTCGTGTTAAGAATTTCAGAAATCGAAACGGCTATTTTCTGCTTCTGCCTCTCACACGATATACATACATCTAAGGATACAAAGAGGTGCTTCGTTGCAATCTTTGTAATTTTCTGTGTTTTCGAAGATGATAACTGGCATTTTATGCTAATTTCCTGTCAACTCTCTCTCTCTCTCTCTCTCTCTCTCTCTCTACATATATATATATATAAATTAAATCCCTTTTAAGGGTGGTAATGAGTTGCTATGAATAGAATTATTTTATAGGAAAATGGCTACACAGATTCTTCGCTTAATTTGCTACGCGGAATGTAAATATTGTGGATCGGCGATAAACAAATAGAACAATTACATGGAATGCTATCTTTTAATTATAGCGACAGCGTTCTATAATGAACACAAATAGATCGTATCACAGACCCATTATTTATTCAGAGAAGACATATTACACGGAATGTGTATTTACGCGAAAACCTTGACAATAGGGATATATATATATATATATATATATATATATAATATATATATATATATATATATATATATATATATATATATTATTATGTTTTATAGGCCTGAAAGTAAAGTTTGTTTAATACTATTTTGTTTTAGCAAACAGCAAAATACACTGTGTTAAGGTTCTTTTAAGTTTGTTTCTCAATTAGCCTGAGCACCGTACATATATAATTCGTGTAAATGTACTATGTACTTTACATGTACATGTATTGTTAATAAAAATCTATAGAAAAGGGCCCCCAAAATAAAATTAGCCTCAGGCCCAAAGTACAGTTAATCTGCCCTGTATAATGGTGGCCCAAAAGTCTGTTGCCCCGACGCATTCCAACTATTTTTTTTCGGGCCAATAAACTTTTGGGCCAGCCTGTGTATATATATATATATATATATATATATACATACGTATATGATAATGATAAGTTTTATTGGCAGGATATATATATATATATAATTATTCATATACACAATTATATATACAATTATATACACATATATACAATTATTCATATACATTATTCATATTCATATTCATCATATACACGGATTTTGCTAAAGCTTTCGACAAATGCGATCACGGTATAATAGCACATAAAATGAAATATGGGAATAATAGGCAAAGTGGGGAAAATGGATCTACAACTTCCTCAGAAATCGACTACAGGTGGTCAAAATTCAAGGTGTATCATCATCAGAATCAGAAGTACGCAGCTCAGTACCACAAGGTACAGTGCTGGACCCACTCCTGTTCATTATCATGTTAACAAACATAGACAGTAAAATAAACAGCAACAGTATAGTAACATCCTTTGCGGACGATACAAAGATCAGCAGAAAAATTAGCAATGCAAACGAAGTACTGTAGAGGCCTTGCAGAGGGACACAAACAAAATATACAAATGGACAGAAGACAATAATATGACATTTAACACCGAGAAATTTCAGCTCTTGAGATATGGTAGAAATGAGGAACTTAAAAAGATTGCATATTATGCTCCAGATAGACAAGAAATTCAGAGAAGCACGAAAGCGGTCGACTTGAGGGTAATAATGACAGATGATGCCAAATTCGAGACACAAAATCAGATAGCAATAAACAAAGCAAAAAGAGTCGCGAGACAGGTACTGTACTAAGAACATTCAAAAGGAGGGACAAGACAGTAATGATTCCCCTGCTGAGAACACTGATCATACCAAAACTTGAAAACTGCTCAGTTTTGACGTCCCCATATAAAAAGGAAGAAAACAATAAACTAGAAGAAACGCAGAGACATTTCACACCCAAGATTGATGGCTGCAAAGAACTCAACTACTGGGAAAGACTCGTAAACTAAATCTGTACTCCCTGGAAAGAAGAGAGAGGTATACCATAATCTACATATGGAAAATTATCGAAAAACTGGTACCAAACTTCAAACTAAACCCAATTACCATCCAGACAACGCTGGAAAATAGGAAAGGCACACTGTGTAGTGTTCCCAAATTAAAGGCCCGACAAGGGACCTCCTCATCTCTGAAGGAAAATAAGTTTGTTGTCAGGGGGCCAAGAATTTTCAACCAGCTTCCAAAGGACCTCAGAAACATTACAGGGGTCAAAGTTGAAGTCTTCAAGAGAAGACTAGATGCCTGGCTCAGGACGGTACCAGATGAGCCGGGTGTACATGGCTATGTACGGTGGAGAGCGCAAGAGGGCAACTCGCTCCTCCACCAAGCCAGGCCTAGAGGCGAGGCCACCAGCTTGACCTTCGTGTGAAGAAAGACCGACGCACTGAACCTAAACAAGGTTAACAAAGTATATATATATATATCCTGTAAAATTACCTTGTAAAACGTCTATTTACAAAATGCAATTTACAAGATAATAAATGACTGTTCATTAAATAATAAATATAATTAGCAGCACGACAGTCGCCTCCCCCCTCCCGTAGGGAACTTACGCCACAATGTCTTTCAAGAAGCTTATAACATCCAAATGTAAAGTTCAGTTGTTTGACACCTGGGAATTGCTGCTTTCTACTAATTTTTGGTGACTAAATGTAACCAGTGTCTTTTTGATACACTTTATTTCTGATATCTTTCCCCATAAAACGTTTCATGCACTTAAATCTGAGGCTATCGGGGAGGTACTGAAGACCTGGTTTTACCTTGAGGTCCGAAGTAGAAGAGTATTCATTTTTCACAGAATACGTGCGAGCTTTAATTTCACTCTTAATCAATCGCGCTGCTGTTTCAATGATCTGAATTCTTTGAGCAATCTTATCAACATCTTTCGGCTTCTTGTAATACGAACTCGGTCTATGATCTTCTCTCTCTCTCTCTCTCTCTCTCTCTCTCTCTCTCTCTCTCTTTCTCTCTCTCTCTCTCTCTCTCTCAGTAACCACTCATGTTGACCTTCTTCACCTGATACATGAATACGCTTACCATAATATTCGATGAGTTTACGTTTCATTTGCCTTCAACTCGTATTGTACGATTTTGAATCAGTACCTGCGAAGAAATCTTCCATCACTGCAAACAGCTCAGACATAGTTAGCTGTTCTTTATAGTGCGCTTTTAGGAAACTACAGGTCTTAAGGAATGACCCTCTTTGTTTCTCATTTTCTGATCAGCCAACTCTCCTGGATGACGTGCATACTGTTGAGAAATGTCGCAGGGATGAAGCCTCCCACGAAGGGTAAACAAGTTCAGAAGCTACAAAGAAATGTTAAAATAAAATTAAATAAAACAATGTAAATTTGCCTGGGTAAACTATGAAAAAAACCTCTTGAACTTGAGCTAAATAACAACAAAAGCTCTTGAAACTGTAGTGTCTTGTAGTCTTGGTGTGTACTGGCAGGTTTTTTTCACTCATAATGATAAGTTAAACTCTAAAAAATCATTAACTGACTCAAAAAATATCGAAATTGCGTTGAGAGAAATGTAATTTTTTAATTCACCACCAAAATTTACTTAAGATCACGTTATATGTTCATAGAGAACCGTCACGAGAACGTCTCCATAAAGTTGTTCTTTTTAGCCAAACGGACCGTGTCGGCCATATTACAAAGTGATTTCCTCAGTGTTCCGAGGCTCCAATTTTGTTGAATTTTCGATATGTTATTCAGCACTCATTTCTGTACAGGAAACAGCTTTAAAAGCTTTTGTTGCAATTTTGCCCGATTGAAGAATTTTTTTTCGTAGTTTACTTGAATTATCTGACATTAAGTGTATTAGCTGTTGTTAGAAGGCTGAGTGCATGAAATTCCTCAAAATATTATTATCCTTTTAATTCGCTTATACCTGTCTCATTGCGTCATATCCTCTCTCTCTCTCTCTCTCTCTCTCTCTCTCTCTCTCTCTCTCTCTCTCTCTCTCACACACACACACACACACACACCACACATATATATATATATATATATATACACACCACACACACCACACACGAGGTGTGTTCAAAAAGTTCCCGAACTGGTGATGCATGTTGTAGTGTGACTCAGTCTGTGTTCAAAGACGGTTACCGCTTGTTGATATCGTATTTTGTCCTCTCGATATTTACTGTTTTGTGAAGTCATTTTGTGTGTTTTGTCACATTTTGTGCATTTGAATAATGGCTACTGTTGAAGAACAACGTGTGTGCATAAAATTTTGCGTTAAGCTGGGCAAGACTGCTTTTGAAACCCTTAAGTCGGACAAGCGCTTTAAGGAAGGCCGAACGTCGACGGAGGACGATGCAAGGGTGGGACGACCTTCCACTTCAAGAACTGATGACACTGTTGCTTGTGTTCGTGAAATGATTCGAGGGAACCATAGACTGACAGTCAGGGAAGTCGCAGACGAAATGAACATTTCGATAGGATCATGCCACAAGATACTCAGAGGCACAGGGCTTTTTTTTTTCACGGTTAGGAGTTTCACGCCCTAAAACTTCTCCAATTTTTTTGCAATCATGGCTAGTACTAGTTACAGTACTCGTTCTAAAACAGATATAAGGCTTGTTGGTCGAACTTTGCCAAAAATATTGGGCGATACCATCATTCAGAGATGAAGCTCCCTTTGAAAGATAGTGCTAAGAACACTTTGATCAATGTTTGGGTTTCTGGAAGAAAGCCAGTATTCCAACTGCGCATGAACATGATCTTATTAAGCGGTTGCTCAAACTTCATTCTGAATGGAAAGCATTACAAAAAAGTAAGTCCCGTCGATCTCAAAAGCAAATTTCCAATGAAACACACTTCACATCACGACTCAATGAACTATATAACATTGCGTACGAGAATGCTCGCTCTTATCTATGATAAAAATAGAAGATAAGAAATTTCTTATTGCTCAGCGCAGTGGAAGGGAAGGTCACATAGCTGGCATTGATAAAGTGACGACAATCAACCAAAGAAATAAGATAATTAGAGAGAAAAATTTTATTAGCCGCGAGAGAAAACATGAAAAAGAAATACAACAACTAAGAAAAGTTGCAACAATAGATTCAAGTACCAGTAGTGATAACGAGTCGATCCATTCGGAAAATAGTACATCTCAAAAATTAGAATTTTTTTCTCAAGGTGACACCCAACCACAATTGAAGAAAGCAAGACCTCAAAACATAATGACTCCCGAATTAGCGCAGGCTCTAGAGTCTAGACCGTACAAAGACCAGCAACCGAGCAGCAGCTCATATCGTTGCTGCTATGGCAAAAAGTTGAGTATGATGTAGTCACTATCAATCAATAAAGATTTTGTTCATACTAAAAGGATGAAAATTAAAAAAGAAACTTCAGCTAATATCATTGAACACTTTGCTCCAGAAACTCCCCTAGTAGTTCACTGGGATGGGAAAATGCTACCTGATATCACAGGAAAAAATCTGTCGGTCGTTTGCCTGTGGTAGTAACTGGTAAAGATATCGGCAAGCTTCTTGCAGTCCCTAAACTTACCTCCGAAAGTGCAAAAGCAAGTGCAAAGGCTGTTGTTGAAAATGTTAAAGGATGGAATTTAACAAACCAGATGAAAGTTATGTCGTTTCATACCACGGCAAGTAATACAGGAAAGAGAGGAGGTGCCTACATCCTGATTGAGTGATTGAACAAATGTTGGACAAAAATCTTCTGCACCTAGTCTGTCGTCATCATATCCCTGAGATTATAGTTGGAAATGTATTTGGCGTCCTTTTTAGTCCCTCATCAGGACCTGATATTGCTTCATTTAAGCGATTACAGCTAAAATAGCTTAACATTAATAAGAGTAAGCTTGAACCAGTGATTGGTGATAAAGAAGTGGCCTTAGACATATCTGAATGGAAGGAAATAATTGAATTCTGCAAAACTAACCTAGAAGAACGTCAACCAAGAGATGATTACCGAGAAACCTTAGAACTGTTTCTGGGAGAAGTACCCCACGAGAAAGAAGACTTATGCAACCAGGTGCTCTACATCGTGCACGTTGGCTAGCAAACATAATTTATTCTATAAAGATTTATCTCCTCCGTTCACAGGTTCGCCTAACATCAAAAGAAATATCATCTTTAAGAAGATTCAATTTACTCACTACAAAGATTTATGTAAAAGCATGGTTCCAATGGCCCCAAGCAACTTTAGCTCCTGCAAATGACCTTGAGCTCCTTCAGCAATTAAAAACTTACCCAGACACTGTCGTCTCCAAATCTGCAGGCAAGGCATTCGGTAATCATTTGTGGTATTTAAGTGAACGTCTGATTAGTCTCTCTTTCTTTGATGATCATGTACCTTTAGAAATGAAGAGATTGATGGTCGCAACTCTAAAAAATGAAGGAGATAAATGCCCTCCAAGTAGAATTTCGCCAACGATTGCTGAAGGAAAAGATCTGTCACCATTTGTCACAGCAAACTCTCGACAACTGTTCTCAATTTTAGGGTTGGAAGATGACTTTCTAACTTCTGTAGATCCAGCTCAATGGGAGCAGGTTCCAGATTATCAAAACGCTTCCAAAATTCTTAAAAGCATGAAGGTTGTCAATGATATAGCAGAAAGGGGAGTAGCATTAATAAAGGACTTTAATGCCTCTGTAACGAGAAATGAGTAACAGACACAGTTTTTGCTTCAGGTCGTTGAGGAACATCGTAAAACATTCCCAGATGCAAGAAAGAAAACATTAGTTGAAGGTCTCCAAAGTTCAACCAGGCGACAATGAGTTGTTAGTACCAACGAAACCCCCTCCATTGAGAGGATAATACTCACCCTTATGGGTGAGGGGGACCTGGAGCTGAACTAAAAAAAAAGACTGTAAGCTAAAATCTTCTGGACTCTTGCGGCACCTCTAAAACATTTCCGATTTGTATACAAATTGGTATTCTCAGTCTCTTAGGGAATAAGAACAATATTATGGGTTCCGAACTTAACTTTTTGAAGATTATGTTTATACAGCCACCCTACAGTGAACACATCTCAGGAAAAAGGTTCCTGAACGTCGTTCCCGCGCGTTCCGGCACCAAAAAGCCCTGCTGGAGTTAGAGAGAATTTGGGGATGCGTCGTGTGTCAGCCAAATTTGTGCCACGACTCTTGACTGCCGAGCAAAATGAGCAACGTGTTGTTGTGTCTCAAGACCGCCTTCAACGTGCCAATTTTGATGAAAATTTTCTCAGAAACATCGTTACGGGTGACGAGACGTGGATGTACGGGTATGACGTTGAAACAAAACAGCAGTCATCGCAATGGAAGTGAGCGACGTCCCCGAGACCAGAAAAAGCACGGCAAGTCCGATAGAATGTGAAGGCAATGCTTCGTTTTCTTCGATTACTACAGACTCGTTCATTACGAATTCGTCCCTAGAGGTCAAACAGTTAACCACCAGTTTTATTTGGAAATACTGAAGCGCGTGCGAGACGCAGTAAGGAGAAAACTGCCTGAAAGTTGGAACGCAGGAACGTGGATGTTGCATCATGACAATGCGCCCGCACACACAGCGTCGTCAATTCAGCAGTAACTGCGAAGCACAACGTCGTAGTCGTTTCCCAGCCCCCGTATTCTCCAGATCTGTCTCCGGCATTTACCACGAATGCTTCAAAAGTGGAAACGCCGTTGGGAACGATGTATAGCTGCACAAGGAGACTACTTTGAAGGGGACAACAACAATTAGATTGAAAGTGTTACCAGAAAGTTTTTGTGGGATCAGTCGGGGAACTTTTTGAACACACCTCGTATATATATATATATATTATATATTATATATATATATATAATATATATTTATTTATTTATTTATTTTTTATTTGTGTATAAGAAATTAGACCAATCAAAGGGAAACCTAATAAGTTTCGCAGTAACGAGAAATTTGAGTCAATAAGGGATAAAAGGCATATTTATTGAAGTGAAGACCTATTCAAGCTTTTGATCGAGTCTATGATCCTCATTTTCGTTTCTCATGAAAATTACAAGAGTTGATGAAAAGTGTGTCAGCCTTTATATTAATAAATTTAATCTCATTTTCTTTGTCTCTTCCTCTATTTGATCAGGGATATATATATATATATATATATATATATATATATATATATATATATATATATATATATATATATATATACATTATAACTGCAAACACGCAGTATAATTAACGTAAAGAACGATGCTTTGTATAGGAGAATATTCCGCGCAAGGTGAGAGCGAAAGAACGAAACAAATGAAAAAATGAGGTAACCACCCGGGAATCGAACCCGGGATCTTCCGATTGCCGGTCAGATATGATAACCATTACACCACGGGCCCGTGGTGTAATGGTTATCATATCTGACCGGCAATCGGAAGATCCCGGGTTCGATTCCCGGGTGGTTACCTTTTTTCATTTGTTTCGTTCTTTCGCTCTCATCTTGCGCGGAATATTCTCCTATACAAAGCGTCGTTCTTTACGTTATATATATATATATATATATCGTTTGGCTTTTGACCAAAACGGACGCATATTCAGAGCTTCTTCAGGAGAAAAACGATTTCAAAGTCGAACTTTTTTCTGTATCTAAATCATTAAAGTGCTTGATTTTACTAATTTGTCAGTCTATTAATATTTTGTTCATTAGTGACTGAAATTATTTTATATTATTACTTTAATTATTGCAGTGTTTATTGTGGCATTTATAGTTTATCGTTGCATGTGAGTACACAATTTGTACTGTTATTATTACAGTATTTCTGTTTCTATTTATGTACATATTTAATTAATTTAGAATCTTTTATTATCATCTCTTATTATTATTTCTGTTTTGTTTACGTACTTAATAATTATTACTCATACACTAAATTTAGGATATTTTTGTGGTTGTTGTTTGTTACCGCTGCTCCTCTTACCTAAACCTCTCAATTATCTGAAAAAAAAATCCTTCTTTTGATATTTCCAAACTCTTGTTTACTATCTTCAGGTCACTAATCCATAATTCTTTCCAGACTCTTCTGCCTACCTGTTAGATTGGGAAATTAATTTTTCGTGAGATTTTTCTAGACATGGCCCCGAGTCTTCGTGATTGTTCTGAATGCAGTGGAAAGTTTCCTCAGTGCTTTATTAACGTTGTCTCTTCCAACCCTTTAGTTTGCAGATTTTGTGTAAACTGAGAAGAACTACGAAACGAGGTGATTTCGGCGAGAGATGAACTTCGAAGTAGGGGAACGGCGACTACATTGAGAAAAGAATTTAGTGCTTTGACAGCTAGGTTCAACTCGCTGCAGGATTTTGTTTCAGAGAATTTGGGCACGGGTTTTCACACAGGGCGGAGATCGCGCGAAGACTATGACGAATCCCCGACCAGTCGTCATTTCCACCCTCCTTTTCCCTTCGGGGGATCAACCATTTGAGCTAGTTGGAAATGGGGCCAGATCTAGACAGCATAAGCCTTGCTTAAGAGTAGTTACAACTAATAGATTTTCCGTATTGGAGCCAGAGCAGAATAACACACGCAAGAGATTAGACTAGTTGGCGATTCTATTACTCGAAGGCAATTACAGGAATTCTGCGGTAGGAATCCAATTCGGAGAAGGAGGTACTGCTATCCTGGAACCCGTGTTGACGACATCACGGATTCCTAGACGAGTTTGGTAAGGATGCTGATGAAAATACGATATTTATGTTGCATGTTGGGACTAACGATGTTGAGATTTTCAGGTCAGAGGAGCTAATAGAAAAATACAAGAGGCTGAAGTGGGTCTGAACGATAAGACTAATAAGTTAATTTTTTCAGGAATTCTTCCTAGAGTATCAGGATCTGACGACTTTTTTAGCAGAGCTACCGACAAAGTAGTAGTTTTAAGTCTCTTTGCTAACAGGAAAACATTGAATTTGTCGATTTGTAGTAATTTTTATAATAAAAAAAAATTATTTTTGCGTGATGGTCTTCACCTGCATGGCAGTTCGTCTTGGTAGACTTTTTCATAGCTATGCGATGGCTTTCCAGGCAAAAAACGGCGAAAGTCCTACGCAAACGACCAGCCTAACATAAAATTTCTTTAAAGTGAGCGACTGCCTCCACGAAAAACCTCGCGATTCTACTGCGGTAATCAAAATTTTATAAATGTATTTTATATTAACGCTCGAAATTTAAGATTTAAATTTGATGAACTATTAAGTATTGTCCCCGACCAAAAATTTGAGGGTGTAGAAATTATCGAATCCTGGTTAAATCAGAGTAGAGATTCTCTTGGAAAATATCATATTCCTGGTTATGAGATATTTAACAATGATAGAATACTATACGTTCAGTCACACTTAAATCCCATAATAAAAAATTACAGAAACTGATAATATAAATGCGACGTTCGTTGAAATTAAAGACAACTTACGAAATAAATTAATTACAGATTCATTAAATAGGCCTCCCTCTCAGACTGTCGATAGTAATAACAGACTTCAGGAACTAATTTTGGTACTTGTAGGTTATCTCCCCCCCACCAATTTTGATAGAATATTTTCGTTAAAACTAACGAAAATATTACGACTTAACCTAACCAATTATTAAGGGCGTACAGTTGATCTATTAGTAAATACTATTCCAGAAACAAACAATGTTATAATTAATAATAGATCAACTGTACGCCCTTGATAATTGGTTAGGTTAAGTCATGATATTTTCGTTAGTTTTAACGAAAATATTCTGTCAAAATTGGTGGTGGTGGTGGTGGGGGGGGGGGAGATAACCTACAAGTCCCCTATTTTTTTATGTCAGTAGAGAACATGATGCGATAATTATGGGAGATCTTAATTTGCTTTACAGGGAGTGGGGTGGTACTTTACAATCTATTTCCGGTTGTCGAATGTGCAAGAGTTTGACGAAAGTTCACATTTTCAAATGGTCAAGGATCCCACAAGAGATCTCAGTATTCTAGATTTAGTGTTAAGTACAGACCTAGACTTAGATGATAATATCCATGTAGGAGACTACTTCTCCACCAGTGATCATTGGCAAATAACATTTGAAATTAAAGTTACTGTTCATAATAAGAAGGTTCATAATTCGATACGTTTTGGATTTCAAAAGAGCAAAATTTCGTGATATGAAATTAAAACTTTCGACCCATAATTCGGATGAAACTTTATTTCAAGATGATATTGATGGTACATGGAATTCTTTTTATAATTATTTTAAATATTTAAAATCGAATAATATTCCATTATGTAAAGAACGATTGGCGAAGTCTGTTAAACCTAAATGGTGGAATGCCGAAATTGAAAGTAGGTTAATGTTAAAAAGGAACGTGTATTTCAAATTTAATTAAAGAAACAATCTGTCCGATGAAAATGCATACAAGTTATTGAGAAGGCGAAGCAAAAAACGGAGCAAGTGTAGTTTACGTCCCCCTGTGGTGCCTAGTGTAGTTTACGTTCCCCTGCATTATCCTAGTATAGTTTACGTTCCCCTACATTATCCTAGTGTAGTTGACGTTCCCCAACTTTGTCCGCGCATACCTAATCAAATAAAACGTTAAAACTAACGAAAATATTACGACTTAACCTAACCAATCGTCTATATATATATATATATATATATATATATATTATACGATCGGTTAGGTTAAGTCGTAATAGTTTCGTTAGTTTTAACGTTTTATTTGATGGATTCATTTAAAAAAGGTCTCTTAAAGATCCTAGTGTAGATTACGTTCCCCAACTTTGACCTAGTGTAGTTTGTGTCGCCTTTTGCTTCAGGGGGACGTAAACTACACTTGCTCCCAAAAAACTTTAAAAAAATAAGCGCAACGATGAACTATATATGGTGAACCAAATCAAATCGAATCCGAAGGAATTCCATAATTATGTTAGGAATAGAAAAGAAGCTTCGGAGCTATTGAAGAATAGGGACCCCAGCCTTCTTTAGTTAGGTTTATAAGGCTAACTAACGAAAATATCACGACCTAACCTAACCAATCGTTCGGTTAACTGTACGCCCTTGACGATTGGTTAGGTTAAGTCATGATATTTTCGTTAGTTAGCCTTATAAAACTAAAGAAGGCTGGGGTCCCTATTCTTCAATAGCTCCGAAGCTTCACAGACTATTGATATTCTCACAGGTAGAAACAACAAACATATTTACGATGACTTACAAACGACAGAAGTTTTAAATAAATTCTTCTCTTCCGTGTTTAACTAACGGAAATATGAACAACATTCCCGTTTCCATAATCATGTTCAATGATGATCATTTAAAGGTTCGCAATTTTACCAGTGGTGAAATTGAAGTACTCTCGGTCATAGATAAAAATTAATCCTAATAAAACTCCAGGTCCAGATAACCTTACCCTACGGTACTTAAAGAAATGAATTGCGCAATTCTCTCTCCTCTTACATATACCATATACTTAATTAATAAATCTTGACAGTCTGGAGAAGTTCTAGTCGAATGGAAACTTGCAAACATTAAGCCAATATTTAAAAAGGTGACAAATTGTGTACCGGAAATTATCGTCCATTAGTCTGACTTCAGTAGTTGGTAAACGTATAGAGACGATCATTCGGAACAAAATAGTTCAATATAAATTGTCATATTAATTTTAAGCGTTTAAGATCCTCACCACAGCTTTCAACATAATCGTCGTTCTTGTTTTACTAATTTGCTCGACTTCTTTAATGATATTGTAAATATACATGACGAGAGTAAAGCAGTAAATGTTTGATAAAGTGCCCCAGAGAAGATTATTAGCTAAACGGAATTATTATTTATTTATTGGGGTTGTTTAACCTCCTTCGCAACATCTAAGGTCATATGACGGAGGGGACCTACAGCTTTACGTGGGATCGAACCACGGGTCGCTACATAATCTGGTGCGGAGGACGGTCTCCCATCCAACTACTACCCAGACCCAATATCGCTTAACTTCGCTGATCTCCGGGAAGCGGTGTTACGACATTGGCCACGACGTAGCCCACTAAACGGAATTGATGGTAATGTTCTGAAATGGATCGAAAATTGACTTAGTGGATGTAAACAAAGCATGGCCATTAATGGCAAAGCGTTTATTTAACTGGAGAAGTTTAACTAGCGGCGTACTTCTGGGACTAGTTCTTTTTTATTATTTATATCACTGACATCGAGATAGGAATTAATAATATAATTTCAAAATTTGCGGATGATACCAAACTAGAGAGATGAGCAAAATCAGTGGCAGAACGTTTGCAGATTCAAGAAGATATTAAGTTACTCGCGTGGGCAGAAATTTGGCAAATTAACTTCAATATAGATAAATGTAAAACGTCGTATATCGGAAGAACAATGTTAAAGGAAAGTATTCTCTGCGCGACAGGACACTAACTAGTGTTAAGGAAGAGAAAGATTGGATCACCTGAAGATCAGGGCCCCCAGCCTTCTTTAGTTAGCTTTATAAGGCTAACTAACGAAAATATCACGACCTAATCTAACCAATTGTTAGGTCAACTGTACACTCTTGACAATTGGTTAGGTGAAGTCGTGATATTTTCGTTAGTTAGCCTTATAAAAAATGCAAAAAACTTCACTTTTCTACGTGAAGGTCAAATTATGATAATAAATAATAATGATGATTCGTTTTTCTGTATCCACCCGAAGAGGATGCCAGTGGGCATCGAAACTGTTGTGGAAATAAACTCTGTTTATTAGAGTGGGTTTTTATTATCATAGCCTTATAAAGCTAACTAAAGAAGGCTGGGGACCCTGTTCTTCAGGTGATCCGAAAGATTTAGGTATTATTGTTGCTCACACGCTTAAACTGAGTAAACAATGCGTCGAAGCGGTTAGAAAAACAAATAGAATCTCAGGATTTATTGGTAGATCATTTGAAGTTAAGTCTGAAAAACAATGCTAACATTATATAATTCCTTAGTACTCTCCCACCCGGAATACCGCGTTCAGTTCTGATCCCCATATTTACGACAGGACATAAACAGAATGGAGAGAGTGGAGCGACGGAGTACTAAGATGGTTCCGAGACTAAGAAACAAATCATACGTCGCCCGTTTAGAAATGTTAAATTTATTCTCACTCGTAAAAAGGCGAACTCGAGGAGATTTAATCCTGGTGTTTAAAATGATTAAAGGTTTTGGGTGCTCTTCCAATACGTGCTCTACCGTAAAATTTACATTCCAATATGTGCTAACTAACGAAAATATCACGACCTAACCTAACCAATCGTCAAGGGAGTACAATTGACCTAACGATTGGTTAGGTTAGGTCGTGATATTTTCGTTAGTTAGCACATATTGGAATGTAAATTTTACGGTAGAGCACGTATTGGAAGAGCACCAGGTTTTGATAACGTCAACGCCGAAAAATATTTCACTTTCAGAAATGCAGATAGAACTCTCAGAAATTATCTGAAATTAGTGGGTAAACAGTTTAATTCTAATGAAACTAAGCATTTCTTCTTCAATCGTATAGTTAATTTGTGGAATGGATTGACAGCCAGCGTAGTTCAAAGTACTTAATTCGATCGAATCCTTTTAAAAGAGACTAGCTGCTCATCTTGCCTTAAACCCCAACTTAGAAGCATTTGTCAGCTCATAAAAGTACTGTACAAATTTCACTCTTGACTCTCTCTTATTTGCTTCAAAATTTTCACTTATCTCTAAATTTCTCTCCTCTTTCAACCTCTCTTCTTTGCTTTGCTTTAAAATTTTCACTTTTCTTTAAATTTTCTTTAGACCTTTTATCCTTCCTTCTTAAACTTCTGATCCTCGGAGGGATCAGCCGGTCTGTTATTGTTTGGTGTTCTTTGTATCCCTTTATATGTATATATATTATTGAAGAGTACTTCTTGAGCACGTCGGACTTATTTTCTTCATTGTCTGCAAAATATTTTGAAGTCAAGAAGTGTTTCTGCAATAATGGAAAATATTTCAATTTTTCTTCTTCCAGATCTTTTGAGAAAATATTTAGTTTTTTTCAAAAGCTTTAATATTTTCAAACATTGATGATACAACAGAGCCACGACCTTGCAACTTTTTATTTAAAGCATTGTAATGCAATGTGAAATCAGTGAAAAAATGTAAGTCATTCAACCAATTCATGTCAGTCAGTTCTGGATATTCATGTTCCTTTTTATTCAAAAAATATCTTATTTCTTCTAACAATTCAACAAAGCGATTCAAAACTTGACCACGACTTAACCATCTGACATTGTTATACATGGCTAACCCTGAAAATTGAGAGTCAATCTCATCTAATAGTTTGGTAAATTGACGTTTGTTAAGGTCGTGAGCAACTATAAAATTGACAATCTTTGTTACGAGAAACATCACATTTTCAAGTGATTTTAAACTTTTTTTGCCCAAAGAGCCTCTTGGTGTAAAATACATTGAATTCAACTAAAGGATGTTTCACTTCTTGTTTAAGTAATTGAACAAATCCAATATTTTTTCCAATCATACTCGGAGCTCCATCAGTCGTCACAGATACAATATTTCTGAAATTAATACCCATTTGGATGAATTCCTCCTTCAATTCATTCATAATATCCTGTCCTGTTTTCTCAGGCAGTGTCATCAATTTAATTAGATCTTCCTTCATTATATTTTCGGAATAAAATCTTGCAATAACTGCTAGACAGGCCTGTGATGTGACATCTGTACTTTCATCTAAACAAATTGAAAACATTCCAGCATTTGTGAAATCGAATAAAAGTTGATCAGATATATCTTTGTCCATGATAATTATTCTATCTTTGACCGTATTTCTGTCCACAGGCAACTCATTAATACGTTTAATTATTTCATCTTTTTTCTGAAAATCTTCAAATAAATAATCTGAACAGTTTATAAAAGCTTCTTTTAAATAATCACCATCAGAAAGTGGTTTTCTGTGTTGAGCAATGGTAGATGATAATTGAAAACTAGTTGCTGTAATATTGTTGTTTGGTTTAAAAATTCTTTTGAAAATAGCAGATTGTTGTTGCTGTTGATTTAATTGCCGTATAATAATTTCATTCCTTTCCTCATCTGACAGTGAGCACAAATTTTTGTGGTTACTTTCAAAATGTCGCTTAATATTATAAAAGCAAGCAACAATGTCCACTTTGCAAATACAACAAAAAGCTTTATTATTTCGTTTAATTAATAACACCGTATTTCACAATTTCACAGTCCACTCTTCATGAAATAACCTTCCAGTTCCTCTAACTTCAGAACTAGTTTTTCGTTTTTCTGTAGCCATTTTTTTATGGGTGATAATTTCTGCACTAATAATTTGGCACTCCCAAACTTAAGGACTTGAATTGCAAAACTGGGAAGGCGGATGACCGCGTGGCGCTCACCATGAGTCGGTTATCATACATACACGCACATTTTTAAACGTATACTATACGTTTAAAAACGTTTCACTGTGTATCAGCTGTTTATTTCGGTGGGAGAATAAAATAATTTTAAAACTGTAAGGCAGAAAATATTAAAAATTAACGTCATATTTTATTTAAATAAGAGCTCGTGGGTCACTAAAAATTGCCTCGTGGGTCAGTGGTTTGCCATCACTGCCCTAGGGCCTTCCTATTCTAGGGCAGGGTCAGTCCTGGCCTTGTATAGTTGCTTTAAAAAGTATCGCATACACTGCAGTGATATCATGGGAATTTATTTATTATTAACAAATTATTTGTATGTATAAAATCCTTAAAGACTTTCTTCCCACCCTGTATATATATATATATATACAGATTTATAATTTTGTACTATAAAACCTCGAATGCTTCTTGAAACAATAATAATTTTATAAGAACCTCACCTTTCACGTATTTTTATAGCATCTATTTTTACGATTTCATATTCTACACCATATCAGGAAACCGCATTACGAAGTTAAATTTTTTTCGCCGAATATTGCATTATTTGGCATTGTAAACGAAACGAAGAAAAGTAACAAATTCTAACTCCTTTCATAAGTTTAGACTCGATGTTGATGCCTTCAGAAGAGGGAAAATAGATTATTTCCGTGCGTATGCAATTTGTTTGTTGTTGACGGCTTAGCGCGTCTAATTACAAAGGTAATTACACGGAATTACGAATGTTTGCATGAAAGATCTTCAACAGAGTTAATTTATTTTTGGTAACACGTTCCTCTTGTCATTCAATAATTAGGATTTTAACTCTATATTAGAAGATGAGAGGACGGGGAAACATGATAGGATTAACGTTAAATAAATCCTTTATACGAAAAAAAGTTAAGAAGGATTTAGAGGATGTGTTTTATTACGGATGGATGATTCTTTGTATCTGTTTTTCTATTTTCTTCTAATGCTTTCATTTTTTTTCTCTCTCTCTCTCTCTCTCTCTCTCTCTCCTCTTCTCTCAGCAAGGAATGGGACGTTTATAAAACATCAATAAACGTTCATTACGTTTATTAAAAATCCCATGAAAATGCTGTACTGACAAAGTATTCCATTATTATTCAATTTAAATTCAATTCCTCATTGCCGCTGATCAATGAATTTTTAAAATTGGAAATAATTAAAAGCAAAAAATGACAGCTAAATGTTGCGTTTTTAATTATAAGTGTACTACAAAAGAAGAAATTACTCATACCCGAATACACACCCTTTTCGTTGCGACAGGAACATACACGCAGTGAAACTTTAGTGTTGTGAAAAATACAAACTTTAATTCGATGTTTGAAGTTAAAATGGTATTGAGGAAATATGAACTGATGTAGAATACCTTTAATAAACTTAGGTAAGGTTAGGTAGCGATTCACGTTCGCTTTTATAATATGTCGATAGAGAGAGATAGGGTACAAATGTACGTGGTACAGTAACACATAGTTAAAATATGGACGGAAACCGCGTTTGTTCGTCTGTGTTGGTAAACAATGAAATAATGCGTTAACTTAACAAATTTAATTAAAATAAACAAAGGAACTAAACAAAAAGGGTATAAGTTTACTTAACGCATCTTATGATCTTATTTATAGGTGTCCCGTTGTAATACACAGTCGTATTAAAAAATCCTCATTCACACAGTTTTTTACTGCGTATAAGGTACGACTCTTTGGTATTCTTTATACGAATATAAACTCCTTCTCCGCATTCGCAGAAAAGATGAAATTTTTAAGACCACAAAAGTTCATTTCCTTTATGGTATAACATCATTTCAATCAGCCTTTCAATTTGGTTAAATATAAAATTTTTAGTGAAACAAAAGTTCAAAATCTTTTCCAATCTTCTTAAAAGGGGAAATATTACTTCAAATATGATTAAATTCATTGAGCAGTTTACCAATATATTTATATAAAGAGACGAATTTCTCATGAATTAAGTAGTTTCGCGATCATTTCGCGGACATGCGCTGATGTTACACATTCTATTTGATATTTAACTCAAATTGATCATTAGTTTATTCAAAGTGGGTTATGTCGCGTTTATGTCATAACACCACTTCCAGATATAGATCAGCGAAGTTAAGCAACGTTGGATTTCTTCAGTAGTTGGAAGGGCGGCCGTTCTCCGCGTCTAGATGACTTAGCAACTCTTAGCTCGGATTTCACGTTAAGATATAGGTCCCAGCTGTCATATGATTCCCTCTCTCTCCCCTGGCTGTTAGCTAAATCATGAAATAAACGTCAATAATATATTTAAATAAAAGGTTTAAAACAATTTTTTAAAATTTTAACTCGTAGTAAATTAATTAAAGATTTACGTCAATGATATTTAAATTTTATATTTATTTATTTATTTGTCATCATTATAAATTTTACGAAACACGGCAAAATCTCACGCGTCACATTTGTTCAAAATTTACGCCATCTTTGGATTGGGTTAACAGTATATTTTCCAATACTATATAAAATATTTGGAGTTTTAGCCTTTTTCGTAACAGCAAAGACCATGTGACGAAGACCTACAACTTTACTTGGAATTCGAATCATCTACAGGTGGCTATATGCTAGGATTGCCAGATGTCCTCCACAAAAATACCAGACACCAGCAGTCGGGAGGGGGTAGGGGGGGTAAAAAGTTAAAAATTATTTTTTTCATTACTCGCAAATCGGTTCATTAGGTGCTTTATAAAATCAGTTAATTATATGGATAAATAACACTTTAATCGGAAAATAATATTGGAACCGATTTACAAATAACATTGAAATTATTTAGGTATTAATGAAAAGAAATCAACTTTATCCGCATTTAACTTTTATTCGAACAAAATTACATAACATGCACAAAATTCCATCCAATACAGCGCTGTGAAACTATCCAATTCTTTATCAGATCGCAATAGAAAAATATGTAAAATAATTATTGACTTTAAAAAACAACAAATTAGGGATAACCCCAAAAAGCAGACGATCTATTAAAGTTACACCTATTAAGACAAAAATTAAAAAACAAAGACATAAAGACGTGGTTTACTTTTACGTGTCCTTCTGAAAGAAGGTACCGATAGCATTAGAACAAGTAAAGTCAAATCAAGGTGTTTTTGCATTAGTTGTAGGAATAGAATATGGAATGTAGATCTCCATGCTCGAAAGAATTACCTCCGTGATGCACTTAGTACACTCGGAAGGGCCCCAGCCACAGAAGCAGTAATCATTCCATGGGAAATCAGAGAAGTACTGCCCAAAGGCCTGCCAATCAGCGGCAACAAAGTGTCACAGGAGCATCCTCTTGGGAGAATCCAAAGGCCGAATTGGAGAGATGGGACAGGAAAAAGATATAAGATTGTGGTTGGAGGAGCCCAACGGAGAAAAAAGTTTGACAGAGTAAGAAGAAGGAGAGGTAAGAAATTAATCCAAAAAGTTGGGCGTATCTCCAAGGCGATCGGGTATACAAATAGGGTGCAGTACAATCTGCTCTCAGTCATCCAGGATAGAAAAGTTGTAAGCTAGTTCACCAAGGATGTTAGTAAAACGAGAGGAAAGCTGGGATCACCTGAAGATCCGTCACCCCAGCCTTTTTCAGTAACTTTATAAGGCTAACTAACAAAAATATCACGACCTAACCTAACCAATCGTTAGGTCAACTGTACGCCCTTGACGATTGGTTAGGTTAGGTCGTGATATTTTCGTTCGTTAAACTTATAAAGCTAACTAAAAAAGGCTGGGGTGACGGATCTTCAGGTGATCCGAAAGCTGAAGGTGGTGGTGAACATTCAAATCACCTAAAATCACATGTACTAGTAATTTAAAATTTAAGTCACTTTCAACGTTAGGTTATCGATTGCAGCGCATATTAAGGGGATAACTTCGGCAAGTTAAAATTATGCTCCAAAATGATATTTTTTTACCTGGGAAGTAAGCTCATTTTTGGCTTTTTTTTGCCTTTCTGGCCACTTTTTTATAAATCTAATTGCCTCACGGCAGGGTTAAATCATTTTAAGCTAAATCATAAGTTACTCGTGAATGATAGATAATGTTTCAATATAGTCTCAGAATTGATTAGTTTCGTGAACGTTCTTGCATAGCGATTTGCTCAAGTACATTTAAGCGAATTAAGCCGTCCTAAAGGCTAACTCACTCAAACACTAAAACTAAATTTAAAGTGTGCATACAGGCGCCTTCTTCCCTCGACATGCTCCCGTTCGCTCTCTGCGTGACTTACAGCCTCGACCTTCTCAAGTTGCTTGCGCGATCAGCTCCTTTCGTTGTCGGTTTGCCTCCATCTCCACCCAATTTGTTCCTTTATGTCGGAAGCATCCTAGAACTGAGAAAACATAAACAGTTATCCTAACAATTAGAGTTAATTATACCTACGGTTAATGATTAATTTATTGTAAAATATCCCTAATTTAAACTATTATTATTTATAATTTGTTATTAAAATATTTGTTAAAATTTCCGCGCTCCATCTACAGGGTGTTCGAAAAGTCCCGTCACCCCCTACAAAATGTACATATTGTAATACCAATTTTATTTTTGCGTGATTAATTACATTTTATTTTCTTTTCCAGGTATTACAGTTGTGTGAACAATGGCAGACCAGGCCACTTACACGCTGGAGGATAGGATAGTGATGAGTACATGGGCTCATGAACGGTCACATATTGGCAAAACGATGCATGATATCCAGAATGATTTCAACACAAGATTCAATAAGGCTGCACCACCAAACAAGACGGTATTACGCTGGGATAAAAAGCTGTTTGAAAATGGCTCCATCGGACCATCAAGGACAGATCACGGTCGGGAAGATCAACAACGCGAGCAGAACAATGTGAAGGTGTGATTGCATCGGTGGCTCGTTCATCAAAAAAAATCACTTCGGAAACGATCACAAGAACTTATAGTCCCCATGTCCACAATGAGGGATCACATGACAAAAGATCTCGGCATGAAACCACGAAAATGATGGTGCACACGCAGATATTCTTGATCAGTAACTGTAATTAGTAACTGTATTTACTGTAATTAAAGTAATTGTTGCTAGTGACTTGTTTCTTAAATTACACCTACTACATATAAATACAATTAATCACACGAAAATAAAAATGGTATTACAATATGTACATTTTGTAGGACTTTTCGAACACCCTGTATAATTCGATCGTGGCGGCGCGTTATTGGGCCAGATTCGGGCATGCCATGATTTTACTGGGAGTAAAGTAGCTTCGATTGGGCGCAAACGAATCACTCACGTAACTCAAAATGGTGTTAGCGCAAATACACTATAACACAAAGCGTGCGTATTCACCTACTGCACAGTCACGTGACGCACTTATACTGCAGGTGAGGCCCCTAAAATTTGCAAGAAATCGACTGACGTCATGAGGCAAAATGGCCTACGCTATTTATACTCCCATAAAATTTTATCCTATTACAATTAATTAATTATTAAATTATAACATTGTTAAATTTAGACTCCCGACACTGGTATCATTATAATCTATGAGATTGTTGCCTCTCGCGTGTTTACCGCTAATCGCCTGAAATATAATAACTAAGCAAATACTAAATAACGTGAAAAAAGCAGTAATACTAATATATAAAATAAAGTCAATATGCTTAATTTTCTACATTCGAATACATACCATTTCATATCAATACTTTTGTATTATTTACCCAAAATAGGAAAATGTAATTAAAATGATACGATTAACATTATATTTCATAACGTCAAACTAAATCTGTATACTGAAAAAGGATTTTAAATTAATTTTGTATACTGAAGTAATTATATTAATTAAAATTGCGAATTAAAACTTCTGAAAATGAAGCGAAGGAATCATAGATTTACATAACTCCATTAGTAATTATATGAATAAGTTAAACAGTGCTGAAAAAAGGTTTTGCTGTTGAATTATTCGCTCTTGTTATCTCGGATTTAATCTGGTAAATATGTTGTTTATAGGAGGAAAATTAATAAAATACTGTATAAGAAAAACAATCCACCATGGGATAGAAGAGTGGCGCATATATATATATATATATATACACAGGGTGTCCCGTAAGTCTGGAACCATAGGGCAAAATGATAAAAACGGCAATAAAAACGCCGAAGAGACTTTTTGGGACTGTTTGTGAAATGAGCGAGGATGGTAGCGGCTGTGTCATCGTCGGTGGATGTCCTCGGAGGTCCACTGCGTGGTTTATCTCCTATGGATCCAGTTTCCCTGAACTTTGCTACAAGTTTGCCGACACAGCTGTGTGTTATCGGCGCGCGGTCCGAATGCAATCTGTTAAATTCCTCAGCGACCTCCCTCTGACTCCGATTTCCTACGAGCAGAATTACCTGGATGCGTTCTTCCTTACTCAAAGACATCATGGGCACTTGCATAAACGGAAAAAACATGAATTACTTATTTTACCCTATGGTTCCAGACTTATGGGACACCCTGTATATATACAGGGTGTACACAAAGTTCTTTCCCGATTATAAACTTTAATAATTACTTGAAGTCCAAAGAAGAGATAGTAATGCCTTGTTTTGCATGTTGTATGTATATATATATACACACACACACGCACACACACACAAAAAAAAATGGTTGGTAGATAAATGGGCACCCTGAGTAGTCTAGTGGTTAAGACGCTGGGCTGCTGGTGGGGCGTGGTTCGGATTCCACGTTAAACTGTAGGTTCAAGGTGGAGTGACAAGTTTGACCTTCGCCAGAATGAACAATTCTGGCAGAAGCAAAACCAACGAAACCAACCATATATATATATATATATATATATATATATATATATATATATAATTATTATATATATGATGAATAAAACCACGAAGGAAAGGAAACACAGAATGGTGCTCAAGCGCTTTCGTCTAATGACATCCTCAGGAACACTGAGGATGTCATTAGACGAAAGCGCTTGAGCACCATTCTGTGTTTCCTTTCCTTCGTGGTTTTATTCATCATAAATATTTTTCACGTGTTACTTTCGTGAAATAATTCTCATATATATATATATATATATATATAATACCCAAACTGGAATACTGCTCGGTCCTAACATCCCCATATAAAAAAGAAGACATTAGACAGCTGGAGGGGATTCAAAGAAGTTTCACAGCCAAGATCAATGGGTGCAAAGAACTAAATTACTGGGAAAGGTTACGAGAACTAAACCTATATTCACTGGAAAGGAGAAGAGAGAGATACACCATTATTTACACTTGGAAAATAATGGAGAAACTAGTCCCTAATCTTACTCTGAATCCCATAACTCCCCAAACAACGGTGGAAGGTAGAAACGGTAGACTGTGTCGTATTCCCAAATTGAAGGCGAGACAGGGAACATCCTTAACCCTGAAAGAAAATAGTTTTGTAGTGAGAGGACCAAAACTATTTAATCAGCTGCCCAAAGACCTAAGAAACACGAAGGGAGTTGCAGTGGAAATCTTCAAAAGAAGACTTGACGCCTGGCTCAGAACAATCCCCGATGAGCCGGGCGTACCTGGCTATGTGAGGTGGAGAGCGCAAGAATCCAACTCACTACTTCACCAGGCCAACTCGAGAGGAGGGGCGACACGCTTGACCTTCGCGAAATGAGAAATCATCACGTGGAACCTTTGTAAGGTTGTAAGGTAAGGTTATATATAGCTACGGCCAAAAATATTGAGACAACTATGACATGCCTTAAATTTTCGATTTGCTCTGCCTCAAACCAAGTATTAGGTTATGTAGACGTTGTATTCGTGGATTAGGTTTGCGAGGTTGATCACAACGTGCCTAAACTGCATGATAACTGCACAAGAAGACTATTTCAGTATAGTTTCAGCTTCCCCTCTACGGTGAGTCACATCTGTCACTCCATTTTTTGATAATGTGATGCACAAACTAATTTCATTAACTGATTCTTAATGAAGTTAATGTAAACCCCAAGTTTTGTCTCGACTTAAGTCTCGCAGGAGAGTATGAAGAAGCAAACTGATGAATTAATGCTTTTCTTCGGACGTAATCAGAATGGGCCCCCAGACATCGCCTGAAACTCGATCAGCCATCATTGGCCAGGAAGGTCTGAAAAGCCGTCAAATTGCTACCAGAGGCTACGTCAGTCATATCACTGTCTCCAGGATTATTAAGAGGTGGCAGAAAACGGGTAGTTATAAAACAAGAGCCCAGTCAGGACGGCCAAGGGCCAGCTCAGAACCCCATGTTCACTTTCTGTGTCGATCCAGTCTCTGCGAAAGGACGGCCAGCAGTATGCCCCTGCAGAAGGAATGGCAGGAAACAGGAGTACAAGCATCAGCACGCACAGTCAGAAGGCGGTTACCGGAGAATGGTTTGTCAGCACGCAGACCTGCAAATAAGCCATTTCTTAGTCGGAAGAACATCCAGGACCGCCTCAAATTTTGTAATAAATTTAGGAACTGGACTAAGGATGACTGATGTAAACTCATTTTCTCGACGAATCCCCTTTCAACTGCTTTGGCAATAAGGGAAGAGTCTGTGTCCCCAGAAGAAAAGAGAAACATTTGAATCCGGAGTATACGCTACTCAAGACGAGACATTCTGAGACTGTTACCATCTGGGAGGTGCTTTTCTGGTTGAGAAACAGGATCCCTACATATTCTACCCAAAGGGACAACGATGAACACGAAATGGTACCCCTAACCCTTCGAGACAGCATACTACCAACATCACGACTCCAGTTTCCAGAAGGAGATTTCTTCTCCCAGGATGATGCTGTACCTTCTCACCGACCAAAAGCAGTGAAGAAGTAGTTGGATTATTATAATATCACTCCTTTAGTGGGGTGGTTTGGAAACTCATCAGATCTTAGCCCAATCGAGAATCTGTGGTGGAATGTAAGTCAGGGAATGAGCTGGAATTAAACTTACAGAGAGCTTGGCAGGCCTTACAAGACGGCTTGGCTTGACCATCCATCGTTTGGTCCTGTCCATGCCAGAGTGGATTAAATATATATACAGTTTTGTGGTGAGAGGACCAAAACTGTTTAATCAGCTACCCAAAGACCTAAGAAACACGAATGGTGTTGCAGTGAACATCTTAAAAAGAAGATTAGACGCCTGGCTCAGAACAATCCCCGATGAGCCGGGCGTACCTGGCTATGTGAGGTGGAGAGCACAAGAAACCAACTCACTACTTCACCAGGCCAATTCGAGAGGAGGGGCGACAAGCTTGACCTTCGCGAAATGAGGAATCATCGCGCGGAACCTTTGTAAGGTTGTAAGGTAAGGTATATATCGGTTAATTCTATCTAAGTGGAAGATGGTGCCAAACAACGTGCACAAGTAAAAATAACATAAATTGGAAACAATTCAAACAGCGTAATGGCTTCTTGAAATTCTTCTAACACATAGGGAAGAGGAAAAGAATTATAAAAGGAGAAGGTTCAAATTTCGCAGACGAAATTTGAGAAGCAGAAAAGAAGTAGACGAAATAAAACGAAAAACATATGGCACAGAAATACGAAAAAATATGTAAATTGCTTTAAATTCAGGAAGTTGAATAGAGATAGATTATGTTTAATGGAATGTGACGTGTACCAGTTCTGCGTTTGCAAAAATGAAGCGGACCAGACCAATAGCTTAAAATGCATTCTGTGCAATAAGATAAGTTTAAGCACTACGAATCCATAAACTTTGGTAAAAAGGATGGGAAAATGATGAATACGGCGAATAACAAAATCATAGGCTTTTATGGCTTCGTGCGCGTCAAGTGCATGGAAAACAACAGAAAAATAATACAAACAAGAATGGGGAATATTGAAGTAGAAGAAATAATTGCAGCAAATTCACCGACAGAAAGTTGCAGATACGGAGCAAAGTGCCACTATTTCCACCTCTCTATGTGCAGACAGTCAATTAGGGAGAAAAAACGCCTAATGCCTAAATATGGAGTGCTCGTATTAAGGGTTCATTAAGGGTACATTAAAGGTGCTAGAAAAAGAGGAAGAGAAATAACAACTCAAACCCTAAATAAAAGAAGTCATAACAATACCACTGAAGTACATTTTTAGAAGAAAATGAACCCCAATAAAACATACACCACCCTCCCGTAAAACATCATCCACCATTAATACAATAACCACAATGGTGTCAAGGACCGCAACCCTAGTACTTTGGAATGCAACGATCTACCCAGTAACACCGGACGAGAACCGTCAAAATCGACCAGAAAATAAATAGTATTAGGAATACTGAGCAACAAGATTATTAACGGTATAAATTTATTATACACAAATATGCAAGGACTGTACAGTGACCATGCAAACTACAAATTATAATACCTGCAAAATTTAGCCCTGGAAACCGGTATGGATATCATATACCTAACGGAAATACACTTGCATAAATGCAAAAAAAGCCGTGAAAATTGCATCAACGATACTGAAATAGCAATACTAGACTTCAACATATATAGAGCAGATAGATTTGCTTGAAAGGAAGAGGTTGTTTCATCTACATGAAAAACACATACACATGTGAAATGAAGATAAGCAAATGAAACAACACAGTCGACGTTCTTACTTTAGAAGTAAAAGAACTGAATCTAATCATTGTGTATAGACCGCAAAACATACAAAAAAAAAGTGGATTCCAATCCCCTGCAAATGAGATAGAAAACAAGTTAAAATCACTTAAAACCCGAGTATTAAATATTTTAATTTGTGGGAATTTTAACTTTCCATTCATAACAGACAGTAAAACTAAACTTATATTGCTGAACCATTTTCTGCAGAGACAAGAAAGAAAACGTAGCAAACTCGAGAGAAAACTCAGGACATTATTTAGACCAGTGCTCTTCAACCTTTTTATGCTTACCGCCCACTTTTGTAACTTTTGAATCTCCATATCGCCCACCAAAATTAAAAATGCAAAAACTCAAACTAAAAGTTATATACCCTGCATAAAACAATAAAATTAATTGCAATTACCTTTAGATTAATGAGATCCTTCGCCCATTAGTGGGCGGTACCGCCCAGGTTGAAGACCACTGATTTAGACAATGGAAACAAACTGTAAAAAATATCTACAGATGTATCGCCGAGGCAAAGACTATGCGAAATAGAAATTAACCTAAAACAAACACTGATCCACAAGACAAAAGAGTAAGAAAACAAGGTAGCAGAAAACAAAAAATAGTCCAAAATATTTCTACATGTTTGCGAAAAGAAAAATGCAATGCAAAGAGAGTATTGGTCCATTGAAAGAGGGGGCGACCGAATACACAAATTACCCATAAAAAAGCGAACGAACTGCTCAAGGAACAATTTAACTTTGTATCAAGTTGAGGGAAAAGTATTGTCGGTTTTGGAACAGTGAAATTGAAAGGTGCACACGTTTTTTTTGTGGTATCTCTATACATTAAACTAAGATCGGTTAAGATCGGTTATAATTACTTTAATTTGTTATATTATAAATATATATATTTTTCCTTTTTTATATTTTTCATATTTTTTCAACATTCAGAAGAACAGTGACATCGGAGTAAATTCGAGTGTGCCTTTTGTACGAGTTCAAACTTGGGAGTAGCACGGCCCTGACTTCGTGCAAAATTTGTCAAGCATGGGGAAAGGACTCCGTCAGCGAACGTGATGCTCAACGATGGTTTCAGAAGTTCCGTTTCGGTGACACGAGCCTTCAAGATAAACCTCGCTCCGGCCGTCCGGTGGCTATTGCCAATGACATTCTGATATCGCTTGTCGAGTCAAACCCACGTCAAACCACACGAGAACTCGCACAGATACTCCAAGTGGATAACACAACAATTTGCGATCATCTGCTGCAAATTGGAAAGGTGAGGAAGCTAGATAAATGCGTCCCTCACGAACTTAGCGAAAAGAACAAGACTCAGCACCTGTCCATCTGCTCATCATTGCTGCTAAGACACAGCGTGACAGCAATGATCCATTTCTTGAAAGAATTGTAACGTGTGATGAAAATGGATCTTGTACGATACTGTGAAACGCTCGGGTCAATGGTTGGATAAGGATGCCCGTCCTGCAAAAATGCCTAAACGCGAACTCCTTCCAAAGAATTCCGGAGCGAGGTTTATCTTGAAGGCTCGTGTCACCTAAACGGAATTTCTGAAACCATTGTTGAGCATCACGTCCGCTGACTGGGTCCTCTCCCCATGCTTGACAAATTTTGCGCAAAGTCAGAGCCTCACTACAGCTTATACTATCCTAATTATTCTAAATTAGGTAAACTGCAGAAATAGTAACTTAAAAAAATACTGTATCGGGAAAGCCGAATTATTTTCGTAATTCTGTTCCAAAGCCGTAGAGATGAAGTTACTGGAGTTAGGAGCTTTCCGGACGCAGATTATATATATATATATATATATATATATATATATATATATATATATATATATATATATATATATTATGTCTTAAACAGAAAGAAAAGGCTTTACTGTTTTACAAAGCTCCGCCCATGCACCTATTCAGGGCACTCAGGGTACGAGTAACTCGTAGCATCATTGCCAAGTATATAGAGGGTCAACGCACTATCGAGACTTATGTACGTGGTTCGTCGCCAAAGGAAGCCGCAATACTTTCAATTATCATATTCCAATGAGTCGTGTGAGCTACGTCGCTACCATTTCTGCAACACCGCTTCTCGTAGATCAGCGAAGTTAAGCGAGATTGGGTATGGGCTGTAGTTGGATGGAGGGCCGTCCTCTGCGTTAGATGATGTAGCAACCCGTGGTTCGGTTCCTACGAAAAGCTGTAGGTCCCTTCCATCACATGACTTTTGCTGTTACGAAGGAGGTTAAGCAACCCGGAAAACACAAAATCCAAAGACTTGTTCCACATACAATCTTTTCCGTGTTTGTGTCGTTAGTTTGTATTAAAACACTTTTTATTCTATAAGTCGGCTGCATGATTCATCAGCCGATTATTTTTATTATTTTTCCCACATGCTTTTTCTTAAAAAACAAAGATTATTTATCGCATGCATATTCTTGTTTCATTTGCAATATTTCAGTATTTAGAAAATAAATTTTTATGTTAATCTAAAACATGATATGAAATTTTATACGAAGCAATCCAATTGTATTCTCCATATTATATATATATATATATATATATGTGTGTGTGTGTGTGTGTGTGTGTGTGTGTGTATATATATATTATATATATACAGAGAGAGAAAGAGAGAGAGAGAGAGAGAGAGAGAGAGAGAGAGAGAGAGAGAGAACTGAGTTTTTGAGGCACTGAAAGCCGCAAGATTTTCTCTGCCCCAATCAGAGATAGCAGAAAGATCAAAGGTCAGGTGCTCCATAGCCGTACTACGCGAATTATGGAGTGACTGTTGAGAGGGACACTTTGAGAAGCGGGTGGGGAAGTGAAGAGTGGAATAATCGGCATAGGAGTGAAGAGGAGAGGAAGTGCGAATTAAAAGATCATTAATAAATAAAAGGAAAAGAGTGGGTGACAGGACAGAACCCTGAGGAATACCACTGTTAATAGCTTTAGGAGAAGAACAGTGGCCATCTACAACTGCAGCTATAGATCAGCTAGAAAAGAAATTAGCGATAAAGGCACAGATACAAAGATAGAAACCGAAGGAGAGCAGTTTGGAAATTAAAGATTTGTGCCAGTCTCTATCAAAAGCTTTTGATATGTGTCGCGCAATAGCAAAAGTTTCAGTGAAAGGAGGATGACCATGAATCAGAGAGATCTGCAGAGAGTCAGAAGTTGGATGGCGACTGTACCTTTTGAAGGCCTTGTCTCTGTTGCGAAGCATTGGAACAAGTAAAGTTAAACCAAGGTTTTTTTGCATTAGTAGTAGTAATAGAATATGGGATGTACGCCTCCATGCCCGAGAGAATCACCTCCCTCTGTGATGCGCTCAGCACACCCAGAAGGCTCCCGGCCACGGAAGCAGTAATCATTCTATGGGAAATCACAGAAGTACTGCCTAAGGGCCTCCCAATCAGCGCCGACAAAGTGCCAAAGGCGCCTCCTCTTGGGAGGATCCAAAGGCCGAATTGGAGCGATAGGAGAGGAAACAGATATAAGATTGTGATCGGAGGAGCCCAACGGAGAGAAAAGTTTGCCAGAGTAAGAAAAAGGATGAGAGGTAAGCAATAAATCCAAAATGTTAGGCGTATCTCCAAGGCGATCGGGGATACGGATAGGGTGCCGTATAATCTGCTCTAGGTTATTTAGGATAGAAAAGTTGTAAGCTAGTTCACCAAGGATGTCAGTGAAATGGGAAGAAAGCCAAAGGTGGTGCTGAACAATGAAATCTCCTAAAATAGAGATTTCGGCAAATGGAGAGCGGGAAAGAATGTATTCCACTTTGGAAGTGAGGTAGTCAAAGAATTTTGGATAGTCGGTAGAATTAGGAGAAAGATAAACAACGCAGAAGTATTTAGTTTGAGATTTGCATGTAAGCCGTAGCCAGATGGTAAATAATTTGGAGGATTCGAGTTCGGGAATACGAGAACAAGTTAGATCATTGCGTACATATCCGCAACATCGACCGTTGGAATGAAATTGAGTATAGAGAAAGTAAGAGCGTACAGAAAAATGGTTTGTGTCAGTCGTCCCAGACACCCGAGTTTCAGTGAGGAAAAGAAGATGAGGTTTAGAGGAGGAGAGGTGGTGTTCAACAGATTGAAAATTTGAGAAAAGGCCACGAATGTTGCAGAAGTTTAAGAAAAGTGAATCAGACAGAGGTCCAGAACATCTCGAATTGGTGGTAGCAGATCCAGCCCCGCTGTCCGGGACAGCGTTCTCGGCATCGGCAAGGGGGAGCCAGAAGTGGGGACATTTATGGTTCCCTCCCCACAGGACTCCAAGGCTCTTGAAGTTGATGTCATTTTTTTATATGTATAAATTTTGAAAAGATTATGGCGTGTGTAAGATGCATGTGTATGTGGTGATGAATAAGGAGAGAAGTGTGTGTTTGAGAGCATGCTGGACTACTCACAGGGTAGATGAGACACGGAAAAAGATCAGCTAATGAGGACAGTGACAGAAGAAACGGGAGTTCTAGCAGTCCCTACCTTCTGCCTAACGTCCCCCCCAGGAGTACTTCCCTGGTCGATTGGTGTCTACAATCTCTTCTCCTTTTAAGCTGCATATTTTTTATAGTCGAATATGAAATAGGTTAAAAAAAGGTATTTTTTGTTCTAGTTTGTATAATTTAAACACATATACATACATTTTTAGTGTGTTGGGGGTTGTTTAACTTCCTTTAGAACATTTTCGGTCATATAACAGAGGGGACCTACAGATTTACGTGGGATCCGAATCACGGATCGCCACATCATTTGGAAACAGAGAACAATCCCCCATCCAACCACTATCCACAACCAATGTCACTTAATTTTGCTGATGTACGGGAAGCGGTGTTGTGACATGGCCACAACGTTGCCAACATACATTTTGAATGATTTAATTAATCTGTTATGAAAAACACGGAGAAACCCAGAATTGCGTGTAAAACTGGTATAAAACAAAAGAAATATACTGTAATAAAGGGTTTACTTCGTATATGTAATGACACGAAGTACCTTTCTTGTTCTTCGTAATTCGCGATAAAACTGGGCCACAGAGTTACTCATACTACAAGACCTCCGCAGAATATATGTATTTAAATGGCAAATGCTTAAAACAATGAATGAGTGAATGAAAAGCCAAAGGAAAGAGAATGTGAGAATGTAAAAATGTATACAATTTAATAAAAGGGAAGAAACCAACTAACCCAGGATATGGATCAAAGGATTTAATAAAATATTCTTTGGCGCAGAGGCGACGTCAGATCCTTGCGGAAGAGCCAATCCTTCAGCTTTATTCCTAATTCGCTGAAATGTGGTCAAGAGAGACGGAATTCATTTCCTTTCGCATTCACGCAGCCGGAAGCGCACGAAGAGGGCGACGAGGGGAAGGAAGGTGAAAGAAATTATTAGCAGCAAGGGAAAGCGAGGGAAAAGCGTCTGTCTGAGGGGAAAAGGAAGACAAGGAGTAAGACTTATAGTACGAAGAAGAGACGAAGTAATGAAATGAAGGACTTTGATTCGTCGCTGAGTATTCTTTTTCTTTCCTTTTCTGAGGGGAAAGAAGAGGTAGGAGAAGAAAGGAAGAAGAGTCAGTGGAGGGGAAATGAATAAGGAAGGCAAGGAGAAAGAATGGATACCGAAGGAAGGTACGGTTGTGACGAGGACTCCAAAGAACAGAAGAAGAAAACGAAACCTCTCTAAAGGGGAAACGAAAGGGGAAGAAGGAAAATGAGAAAGATGATATTATACTATTATATAAACAGCGTGAAATGAAAAAAGAAAAGTTGAGGCTTTCATTCAGATTTATGAATAATAATATGTGCAGTATTGTGTAAAATTGAAAAAATGTAATACGTTGTTAAGGCAAAATGTTTTGTAAATATTTATCACAGATATGAAATATACAAATAAGAGAAGCCTCTTTCATTCAACTGATTCTAATACCTTTTTATATACGAAAGGAATTTTTTGTGCAAGGAATTCTCATCGTTTGAATTATGTTAGGAATAGTATAGTTGCACATTTTGCCAAGGAGGTAATGGGGGATAGGGGGAAGGGGGATGGATGAGAAGGGAAAGTGGGTGAGAAGAGAGGGAAAAGGGGAAAAAAGGGGAGTGTCAGTAGAGCAAAATTTTAACCGCTGATAATTACACAGGCCTGCGAATGAGAACTTTGTAAGAGTTGTTTTCTTACTAATAACTGATTTTATATAATTTAACTACGCTGATTTCGTATAAGGTATCCATTTTTTCTATCACGTAAGGATTTTCTGCAAACTGGAAGGAAAAAAACAACATAAATCAATATTATTTATTTCAGTTTACATTAGGTACCTATTTCGCTTTGTTATACTAATTACAAATGCAAACAACTTTAAAAAGAAAGAAGACTATTAACGTCAATTACATATTCATCTTTAGTTGTCCTGAGTTTTCTTGTGAGATCTATGCCTTTTAGTCTCGAATGACCGCGCTGTTCCTTTTCTTTTATGTAATAATTCTGGAGTATCCCGTTTCAACATCCAGCAGTAATCAGCCATCATGCTGACTTTTAAGTCTCCACAAAATAGCCAACCGTGTTCTTTGTATTTAACCTTAGCTAGAAGACGCTCAAGATTTTCGTACGTTTCCTTCAAGTGAACAAATGAGCCACAGGAACGGATGCATACAAGTACACGTTTTATACTTCTTTTGAAGGAATCAATGAAAAGTCTCCACTCATTTGGGTCATAGACTGCAGCGCCTAGCTTAAGTATTAGTTCCGAAACATTGCTGCAATATACCAGTGAATTTTCTTGAGGAAAATACTGGATGAATTCTTTTTCTCGATTTCTGTACCAGTAAAATGACGTCCGGGGAGAAAGCAAGTTCTTTGCACGAAGTCTGGATCTCAAAATCTCTGAAAAATCCTTCGAGAGACACACATCTCTTACCAAATCATTAAGTTCACTTTGTGTAAACAACTGGGGTTCACCAGATGTTTCGGTTTGAAAACAATCAATATCATCGTTTCCATCGTCATCAGACACCGAATCAGATGAAGTTATATCAAGAGTATTTGGTTTAGTAGGTGCAGGTATACCAGGTCCATGAGCAACAGGTCTCATAGCAGACTGAAAGTTTGGATAAGAAATTTCCTTTTTATTTTTAGTATTGTAGCCTTGCACGTTACATGAACAAAAATAGCAGTCATTGCTGCGATTTCGAGACTCACGCCAGACCATTGGAATCCCAAAAGGTAAAGCATCCTTTTTACCTTTACTCCACAGTCTAAGTTGTTCAACACAAACACTGCAAACTTTATGTGGAGCTCATGATTTGTCTTGATCCCAAAGTTTCATTCCGAAGTACGCATAGTATACTTTCATGACGAAGCCTGTAATATCTCGCCTTTGTTTTTTCACAGTAAATTTTCTAGGAGATCAAGGAACAAATAACAAAGGCTCCGAGTAAATATGGGGAAGGAATTATATGCAGATATTATATAAAACATAATTCCAGATATAAAAGAGGACAATGTATCTATGAACTAATGATGTAGCGGTTGTCCGCAACCACAACCGCACATATTCTCAGCTTCGCAACCGCAACCGCAACCGCATTTATCAATGCGGTTATTGCGGTTGTTTAAGGATATCTTCTTACTTGGGCAACCAAATGCTATAAATGTTAGTGTAATGACTATAAATGCTATAAACGTCGCCAAATGCTGTTCCTGTCATGCCTCATGCCTTCACTCAAGGGTGCAAAAAAGTAAAAGTTTGCTACGCCCGAATTGCGACATATCTAGAATTGCTACTTGGACTGGATGGATAGATGCATTATGTAATAACTTACATTTATCAACGCTAGGTGGCTAGAAAAGCATTATTTTAATTATATTTAATAAAGTAATGATGATGTATAATTACCGTTGATAAAAAAAGATAAAAAACTCAATTTTTTTTTATTAGAAATTAGGCAACCTTCACTACCAAGTTACAAACTAAACTAAAACACCAGCTTCAGTATCTCTTCAGACACGAGTGAGGGTGGTTGTGTTGCGCTAGCTCTCCGTCGCTACCTTTGTAACGTTACGTGCTTCAACCCATTAGTAAAGTGTTAGACTGTGGTGCAACCATCATAGAGCGAGCTACGAGTGCAGTGTGGAAGTACTTCTCGAGAGTGCCAAGCGATGTAGGGAAATGTGTCATATGTAATAAGAACTATTCACGAAAGAGAAGGAGTACCACTAACTTAAAAAACCATCTGTGTTCATTGCACAAGAAGGAATATAATAAAGTGATATCTAGTGAAAATGAAGCTAATGAACAGAAGAAAAAGGAATCAAAAGTGTCTCTTACACCCCTAAGGGAAATGAAGTGTGCAGTGAAAGGAAAGAATCAGACGATTGAAATCAGGTCCGGCGCCAGCCTATTTGGCGCCCTTAGCAGGACTGCAGCTGGCGCCCCCACCCGCCTCCCACTTCACGATTGGGTTTGCCCACAAAGTAATCAAGGTACCATATTGAAGGAACTATTTGCCTTACACTGATCTATTTTAATTTGCTAATACATACATTTATTATAAAATTATAAAATCATTTCACAGTTCAAGAAAGTGTCATGACCAATCAAAACAGCGAGTAAAGCGAGGCATATGTAGTAACAAATCAGAACGCTCAAAAGTGCTAAAATATGCGTGCAAAAAGGACATATCTACTGTTTTTTCCAAGCAAGAAGGGCATATGTCACATAAAAACAGTTATTCGCTTATTGACGACTCCCGGAACTCATATTAAGCCGTAAATAAGCCGAGTCACTTATTGACGACTCCCGTCTGTGCGCGCAACATTTTTAAATCGCTTATTTACGACTCCCGTCCCTAAAGGGTTAAAGGTCGTGATAGTGAAAGTTCTATAATGACCCAATAAGATGAATAAGTTAATTATGTAAATATCAGTCAAGCTAAACTGGTGTACATACGTCGTACAACCTTTCATCATTTGTCTATGCTTCTCATTCCTTCATTATTTTTTTCATGTTGTTCTTACATAATACTATCAGACGTGCACAGGGCGGGAGGCGCTGGCGCCCCCCAGATCTTTGGCGCCCTTAGCATTTACTAACTTCGCCTAATGGAAGCGGCGGCCCTGATTGAAATTTTCTTCGAAAAAGTCTAAATTTGGGATGCGAATCATTCCAAATCAAAATCACTGGACTATAGCATAGCCGAAATGATGATAATGGATGACTTGCCATTTAGCCACGTTGAGGACTTAGGATTCATGAGACTCATGGCTGAAACAGCTTCACAGTATAAAGTGAATCAGCGTCAGTTCTACACAGATCTTGTGTGCAACGATATAATGTTATAATGTTTCAGACCAACAAAGACCCTAGGATCCATTCATGGCTGGTCTACCTAACTGTGTTCGTAATTGTGTATTGTGCATGTCCTCCGTGGTAGCGGAGGGGACCTACAATTTTACGTGGGTTCCAAACCACAACGCCTTAATTTTACTACCTTAAACTGTACTCAATCTATCAACATATGCGTCTAATCGATTTTTAAACATGTTTATAGACGTGCTACTAATTACTTCTACCGGCAAACTATTCCAGCTATTTACTATTCTCTGCCTAAAAAGGTTTTTGGCAACTGCTATCTCGAACCTTCTACTCGTCAACTTACACTCGTTATTTCTAGTCCTATTATATTGAGATATTTCGAAAAAGCTATCTCTATCTACGTTATCGAACCCATTCACAGTTTTGAGAACCTGGATTAGATCACCCCTCAGCCTTCTAGTCTCGAGTGTAGTCAATTTTAACTCCTTAAGACTATCCTCGTACGATTTTGACCTAAGCGACGGAATCATCTTAGTTGCTCGTCTTTGAACTCTTTTCGATTTTGTCTATATCTTTTCGCATATGAGGATTCCAAAATTGGATCGCGTACTCCAAATGGGGTCTAACTGATGATTTATAAAGAGGAACAATAATATCGCGCTATTTGTGCTCAAAATTTCGACCTATAAAACCTAACACTTTGTTCACCGCTGCTGTACTTTATTTCGCTACTTTTAAATCACCAGTGACTATAACTCCTAAATCCTTTTCCTGCTCTACGCTTGCTAACTCCTTTCCTGACATACTATACGCAAAATTACTGTTACGCGAACCTATATGTAAAATTTTGCACTTATCGACGTTAAATCTCATTTGCCATGTGACTGACCAATGAACAATTTTATTCAGATCTTTCTGGATTTTACCTCTATCTTCGTCATTAATCGCCCTACCACCGAACTTCGTGTCATCCGCAAACTTTGAAACTGTACTGACTAGGACGACATCGAAATCGTTAATATATATAAGAAAAAGCAAGGGGCCCAATACAGAACCTTGAGGAACGCCGCTCGTTACATTAGCCCAAGACGACTCCGCTCCATCAACGACCACCCTCTGTTTCCTACCTCGCAACCACTCTTCTATCCAATTTATTACTACACCCCTGATTCCATGAGCCTTAGTTTTTTTCAATGAGTCTTTTGTGCGGTACGGTGTCAAACGCTTTTTGAAAATCTAAATACATTATATCAACCGCCCGATGACTATCGTAAACTTCAACCACGCTTTGAAAAAATTCTAAAAGATTAGTTAAGCAAGATTTGTTTTGCCTAAAACCGTGCTGCGTATTTCTAATCAAGTTATGCAATTCTAAGTGTTCGACTATACGATCCCTAATTATTGATTCCAGTAGCTTACCTACAACAGACGTTAAACTGATTGGCCTATAATTTCCCGCCGCACCTTTATCGGCTTTCTTATTATCTGGTACGCACCCCTCAGAAATAGACGCATTAAAAATCTTTGTTAGCGCCACAACAATGCTACCTTTTAGATCTTTTACTTGTATGGGATATATGGAATCCGGCCCCGGTGATTTACGCATTTTCATTTTAGCAATATAGCGCATTACCTCCCCTTCACTAACCACAATATTATCCAAAATATTACCATTATCAAAAGGTATTATGTTTATGACCGTAGGGATATTCGTTACATCTTCTATAGTAAAAAATGACGTAAAAAATTCGTTTAGCAAGGTAGCCATTTCCTTGTTTCCAGAAACTAGCTCTCCGTTAACATTTTTCAACGGCCCCCGAGACACTTTTTACTGGATTTCTGTTGTTGACGTATTGAAAAAATCGCTTGGGGTTTTCTTTACCATCACGAGCTATGGAGATTTAAAATTCGCGCTTGGACTTTTTTACACTTTTCGCTTCACGCCTTAGAGATATGTAGTTGTTTCGTGACCACAAATTGTCTTTATCGCACTTATGTAGCCTATAAGCCCTATCTCTACTCTTTATAATGTCTCTTACTCTAGAAGTAAACCACAAGGGCTTGTTTACTTTCGCACGCTTGAGTTTGTACGGTACACATTCCTCATTTATAGTCCTAAATACTGTTTCAAACGATTCCCACATTAGTTTTGCGTTGGAAATCCCCATTACGTTTTCCCAATTGACGTGTGACAATTCATTTCGAAATTTACAAAAGTCTGCGTGCTGGAAGTTAGGAATTTTAGTCGAGTTAGCTGGTTTCGAGTGACTTACTGAGAGGACAAACTCTACCAAATTGTGATCGCTATTGCTTGACGGTTCTCTTACTTGAAGATCCGTGATTAGCCTATCATCCGTAGTTATTACTAAATCTAAAATACTGTCCAACCTCGTAGGTTCCCCAACCTTTTGAATAAGAAAGCTATCCTCGAGAAAATTAACTAAACGATTACCTTCCGCGTCTCCCTGCATTGTATCGTAATTCACGTTGGCGCAATTAAAGTCACCCATAATTAAGACCTGTTCACTACCTATTATTCTCTTTAGTTCACGATATAACGCTTCGTCCGTATCAGCTGTTTGATTATGGGGCCTATATATAACCGCAACAACAAGTTTGAAATCGTTCAATTTAAGTTCTGCTAATGCTATAGTCGAATCTATCGGTTCTGGAATTCTGTGCTTTACTTCTATAACGTTCGCAATATTATCTTTGATATACAACATAACACCGCCTCCTCGCCTACCTATTCTGTTTATAACAAAAAGTCTATAACCTCTAATTTGATACTACCCTAAAAAGTCACGTGTTTCAGTGTTAAGCCACGATTCCTTTATCGCAATTAAATCAGTCTTTAGAGGCAATTAGAGAAAAAAATTCGTTTATTTTATTTCGTAGGGTACGAGCATTTAAGGATAAAACCTTCAAATTGTTTGTAATTGCGACACTTCGCGAGCGCAGGGGAAGTTTGAGGATTTACTGGTAGACAAGTCTTAGGTTTTCTCAATGGGGCTCCATTACGCACTTGAACGAGGGGTTGGGAACCAGGGGAAGAGAGAGGGCTATTAGTACTATTTATATTATATGACTATATTATATGATTATATTATATGACTATCTATGACTTTGTTTCAAAGAAAGTGTTCAAAATTGTTGAGCCTCTAAAAGATTCGAAAGTATCATTGACAACGAATGCATGGTCAGACACGTCTGCTGTAGTGTCTTTACTCTCTTTGACATGCCATGCAGTGAATCAAGACTTCAAGAGAACCAATTTGGTGCTCAGCGTAATGCCACTTGAAGATCGCCACACTGGAGAATACTTGTCAGAAAAATTTGTGCAGATGCTTCAGAAGGGGGATATTGCCCATTCATCCATCCATTGTGTAATGCGCGACTCAGGATCAAACATGATAAAAGCTTTGTTTCTCATTGGCGTCCATAATATCGATTGCACTGTTCATAAACTGTAACTTGTAATCAAAAGTGGATTTTCCTCACAAAAATCTCTCAGTGACTTGTTAGCTAAACTTCGATCCATCGCTACTCATTTCACCCATTCTACGATGTCGCAGGATGAGTTAAAAAAAATTCAGAAACGCTTAGATCAACCTGAACTTACAGTCATTCATGATGCCGTCACACAGTGGAACAGCACTTATCACATGATGCAGAGAACACTGAAGTTGACGGAACCACTGAATCTATATAGCGCTGCTAACTCCAAAATGCAACAACTCACTAACATCGACTTCACTCTCTTGTCAAACTGTGTGGCTGTGCTGGAACCATTCGATGATATCATAAAAAGATTGAGTAGTTCCACCTCTTTCATATCTGAAGTTATTCCCCTCGTCGTTTCCTTGAAAAATGTGCTGCAACCTCGAAGTGGTGATTCTGAAGCTGATCATGGAATCAAAACAATGAAGGAGATAATGCGCACAGAGCTAGCAAGGAGATATGATGGCCTAGAAGCAAATGACATGTATTCTTTGGCTACCTATTTGGATCCAAGGTACAAAGCAAAATTTTTTTCCGCTTCACATGTCACAAAAGGTGTTCAGGAAAAATTGGGATATCTTTGTGATGAAATGGACAAGACTCAAACATCATCGGACTCGGAGACAGCGAGTGAACCACCGGCAAAAACACCACTGATTGATTTAGGTCAGGCAGCAGCTTCTACGAGTAAATCAATAACAATAATGCACTCAATGAGTGCTCTATTGGCTTCCGGTAGTGATGACGAGACCGAAACTGAGTCAAGCAGAGGCTCGCAAAAAATGATCGAGAAATATCACAAAGAGAAAAGGATTGGCTAAGAAGATCATGCTTTGGCTTGGTGGAGGTCAAATCAAAAGAAATACAAAAATTTGAGCAAACCGGCTCGGACATACCTTGGATGTCCTCCCTCAAGTGTTCCTAGTGAACAATTATTTAGTACAGCAGGGATCATCTAAGTTGAAAAAAGGAATAGGCTGAAGAGGGACAAAGCTGAAAAACTTTTATTTTTGAAATAGTCTCCCAGCAATTCAATTTAAATATAAGGATTAAATAGTGTATATATATATATATATATATATATATATATATATATATATATATATATATATATATATATATATATATATATATATACACCACTTTCGAATGGGCGGTGGTTGGGGAAAGTGATTGGTTGGATGCAAAACGCGTTGAGTCCTCGTCCCGCATCCTGGAAACACACTTTTTACAGTTTAGATTATAGTCATTACATTGTTCACTGTGAAAAGTGTGGCTAAAACGCGGTATTTTATTGTGTTGTTTATTCTTAGGTAATATTATGATGTTATAGGGTACATAACCGCAACCGCAACAACAACCGCGCGGAGCTCTATTTGTAAGCTTCGCAACCGCAACCGCAACCGCGCGGAGCTCTATTTGTAAGCTTTGCAACCGCAACCGCAGAGCTATGAAAAATGACAACCGCTAATCACAAAATATGAACATCCCCTAATATGCAATTTCTTCTATAAGAATGGTCATTGTAAATTAGGAGACAAATGCAAATTCTACCACCCGGACATCTGCAGGACTTACATAAAATATGGAACCTGCAAATACGGGAAAAAATGCTACAATCAACATCTCCCGACGAACCCAAAGGACAAAGGAGAAAGTTTAAAGGACACTAGGAATAACAATAACAATAGGAATAACAATAGGAACACAAAAAGCGAAAAAAAAAATTTCAACATCGCAGACACGATATGGCTGCTAAATGTCATATAACGCATGCAGTTGACACAGTTAGAAACCCGAGCCAAACCGCTTCCGGGAAAGAAGCTACCAGAACAGGTAGGCGGAAACGGATCTCTCTCGGAGGACCATAGGGCGACGAAACAAGCGATACCGCAGGAAAACGAACTTGAAATGCACAAGAAGCAACAAAAAACAAAGAACATAAATATTGTCTTGGCTAATATTCAAGGAATAAGACCAAACCAATCACTCAACAAAGTTTCGTACCAGAAAAGATTTATGGACGAAACAAGGACGGACATCGCATGCCTCACAGAAACACATCTTAAGGATTGCCAAGGAAATTGTGAAAACTGCGAACATTGTAGTGATAAGAAAGAGATAAATATAGAGGGTTTTAACTTACTAAGAGGTGATAGAACAGCGAGACGTAAAGGTTGCTGTGCTATTTACATAAATGAGAGGCATATCACAGAGACGGTAATAAGTAAGTCAAACCGCTTTGTGGAACTGCTAACAGTGAAAATAGAAAAACTAAACGTGATACTAATAGTCATCTATAGACCTCCAAACACTCCAACCGAAAAATTCTTGGAGGCCATTGATGATATCAGAAACTAATAAAGGCCATAAACCCTCCATCCCCCAATATAATGCTCTGCGGAGACTTAAATTTTCCATTTATAAAATACAAAAAGGTAGATGGGAATATATGGCTCCCACAAGGTGTTTATGCTGACACAGGAGATAACAGAAAATACCAGACAAAATAACTGCCTAGATCTGGTATTCACGAATAATACCAGAAAAAATAGCTGCTTAGATCTGGTATTCACGAATAACACGAACTTGATTGCTGATATAAAAATAACCCCAACCATTATCTCAGACCACAATTTAATCGAGGTATCAACAAATATGGCGACAACATTAAAAGACAATACACATATTGAAGAAAGAAGCAAATTTGGGGCCTTTAACTTAAACTCCAAGACTATAAAATGGGAAGCAATCAGATCACATATGAAAATAAAAACCCACTCTAATAGACAGAGTTTATTTTCACAACAGTTTCGACGCCCACTGGCATCCTCCTCGGGTGGATACAGAAACACGAATGAACCAAAACAAGAGGGAAAAACAGTCCAGGGACCGACCGTTAAGAAATTCGCACCTAGGTTAGATCCCATTCTCCCGACACCGGAAGGGCATTTTCATTAAGTACATTCGCGCAAATCTAAAACTATCTTCCTGTTCTAAACATACAGATTCTATTATTTTTTTTTTTTTTTTTTTTTTTACATAATTATTACATTTATTATTAAATTTATTACATTTAATATTGCATAATTATTTATTACAGAAATTATAAATTTATTATTACATTGGTTATTACATTGTTGTTTATTATACAGAACTTATAAACCGAAAAACGAATGAAAAAAGCCGATTAGGAAACAATCCAGAGACCATTGAGAAATTCGCACCTAGGTTAGATACCGTTCTCCTGACACCGGAAGGGCATTTTATTACAGGGTCCGCTTATAAGTACATTCCCACAAATTAAAACTATCTTGTTCTATACATACAGATTCTAATATTTTGACATAATTACTGCATTTATTATTGCATTTACATTTTTTTAACATTTATTATTATTACCTTTACCCTAATTATTAAATTTATAATATTACCTTTATTATTACATGTTGCATTTATATTTATTTCTACATTTATTACTTCCATTATTACATTTACTAAAAGCGAGTAAGGAAACAATCCAATCCAGAGACCTTTAAGAAATTCACACTTAGGTTCGAACACGTTCCCACGACTCCATAAGGGATTTTTTGACCAAGAATCTCATTAAAGGGTCTAACTTATAAGTACCTTCGCACAAATTAAAATTATCTACTTTTTCTATACACACAGATTCTATTATTTTTCTTTTGACATAATTATTACATTTATAAAGTACCTTACTTGATTCCCAATCTATAGCATGATTATTTTGGCTGGCGTGATAAAAAATGGCATTATTAGTATTACAACTTCTGAAGGCATATTTGTGTTCTTTAATACGGGTTTCAATATTTCTTCCAGTTTCTCCCACAGTTGCTGGACCCGGAAAATTCAAAGATTTGGAACATTTTTAAGGATTTAAAATATCCCGAGTGGTTTATCAGAAAGGCATATTTTAAAGTCAGAAAATCTTTTTATGCCCCTCGGGAACCTTCAGTTAACCAAAAACAATATGTGAGTTTGCCTTACATTGCCGGCCTAGAAAGAGTAAAACCGTTGACGAAAGATTTTAAGTTTGCTTTGGCGTTCAAATATTCGTCTACCGTGAAAAGTAAATTGGTTAGGAATAACGTTGCAAAAGAGGAACAAGCCTGTGTCTACAGCATTCCCTGTAAAAGTTGTGATTTAGTATACGTGGGAGAAACTGGAAGAAATATTGAAACCCGTATTAAAGAACACAAATATGCCTTCAGAAGTTGTAATACTAATAATGCCATTTTTTATCACGCCAGCCAAAATAATCATGCTATAGATTGGGAATCAAGTAAGGTACTTTATAAATGTAATAATTATGTCAAAAGAAAAATAATAGAATCTGTGTGTATAGAAAAAGTAGATAATTTTAATTTGTGCGAAGGTACTTATAAGTTAGACCCTTTAATGAGATTCTTGGTCAAAAAATCCCTTATGGAGTCGTGGGAACGTGTTCGAACCTAAGCGTGAATTTCTTAAAGGTCTCTGGATTGGATTGTTTCCTTACTCGCTTTTAGTAAATGTAATAATGGAAGTAATAAATGTGGAAATAAATATAAATGCAACAGATGTAATAATAAAGGTAATATTATAAATTTAATAATTAGGGTAAAGGTAATAATAATAAATGTTAAAAAAAATGTAAATGCAATAATAAATGCAGTAATTATGTCAAAATATTAGAATCTGTATGTATAGAATAAGATAGTTTTAATTTGTGGGAATGTACTTATAAGCGGACCCTGTAATAAAATGCCCTTCCGTTGTCGGGAGAACGGTATCTAACCTAGGTGCGAATTTCTCAATGGTCTCTGGATTGTTTCCTAATCGGCTTTTTTCATTTGTTTTTCGGTTTATAAGTTCTGTATAATAAACAACAATGTAATAACCAATGTAATAAAAATTTATAACTTCTGTAATAAATAATTATGCAATATTAAATGTAATAAATTTAATAATAAATGTAATAATTATGTAAAAAAAAAAAAAATAAAAAAATAATAGAGATCTGTATGTTTAGAACAGGAAGATAGTTTTAAATTTGCGCGAATGTACTTAATGAAAATGCCCTTCCGGTGTCGGGAGAATGGGATCTAACCTAGGTGCGAATTTCTTAACGGTCGGTCCCTGGACTGTTTTTCCCTCTTGTTTTGGTTCATTCGTGTTTCTGTATCCACCCGAGGAGGATGCCAGTGGGCGTCGAAACTGTTGTGAAAATAAACTCTGTCTATTAGAGTGGGTTTTTATTTTCATATTTTAACCTTCACGTAGAAAAAAGTGAAGTTTTTTGCATTAATCAGATCACACATGGCCCAAATAGAGTGGAGAACAGTTTTAGAGAATAAAACTACTGAAGAAATGCTAACAACCTTGGAAGAAAAGACGCTGAGAATTTTAGAAAAATATGCTCCGAAATCATAGGCAAAAGGAAAGAGGAACTGGCTGGAGAGCAACAGAGAAAAATATTTTGCAAAAGAAAGAGAATGGAGGCGAAGTTAGTCAGCTGTGGAGATAACAATGCCAGGAAAGTAATAAAAGAAAAACTGGAGAGTATCGATAGGGAAATACAAACCCTATTATATGCAAAGTAATTAATACATTTTTAAAAACACCATTTTAAAATTCTGTTAACAAAGGTTTAAAAAAAAAAAAGGCTCTTTTGAACGATAACATTACTATGCTTTAAAAGTTCTTAATGTACCACATACTGTCCGATGGTATATTTTGAAAAACAATAATGATTTATTTGATATGCACTAAGCACACTTTACTTATTATATATTTTACTGATTACACTGGTATGCATATGAAATGTTTTTGTCTGCTGTGAGGGTTTTTTCAACTCATATTATATAATTCGACCATGCTGAATTCGAAAATGACATTGGTTTTCCTCAATCAGGTCAGGTTTTTTCTCTATTGGACATTTATTATAAGTCCAATTTTATCCCCAAATCTATTGATTTTTTTAGCTTAAACACTGTAGATACGAGTAATATTATAAGAACACTCGTGAAAAATGAAGACATTGTGGGAATAAATACTTTTATTCATACAATGAATATTGAAAAAAGTTTATTGAGGAAGGAATGAAGTTTTTTTGTCTTTCCGTCTGTGTTTTTCTTCGGGCACGTCTCGCTTCAAACACCAGCAATAGTCCGCCAGCATATTGATATCCCAGTTTCCCTGGTACCTCTCTTCCATTATTTTGATATCTTGGTGAAATCGTTCACCCTGTTCCTCACTATAATCCCCGCAATTTTCAGGAAAATAGTCCAAGTGGGACCACAAAAAGTGCATTTTTATGGACATGCGCGACCCATGAGCTTTGAAAGCTTCCATCAAGTTTTCGACAACGGACTCGTATTCTGGACTTCTACGCTTGCCAAGAAAATCAGTGACAACTGATTTGAATGCCTGCTAGGCATTCTTCTCAGTTGGAGTCATTGCGTTTTCGAACTGAGTATCCTTGATCAAAGTTCGAATTTGAGGACCATCAAAAACCCCAGCATTTAGTTTAGCATCAGATATATGAGGAAATTTACTCTCGAGATATCGGAATGCTGAACCCTCCTTATTCATTGATTTGATGAAATTTTTCATCAAGCCCAGCTTAATATGAAGTGGTGGGAGCAAAATTTTTGTTGGTGGTACAAGGGGCACTGAAACGACATTATGCGACCCAGGTTCAAAATTCTCTCTGGATGCCCATTCACGCTGTGCATAGTGCTTCTCATCCGCTCGGCTATCCCATTTGCAGAGGAAACATGGGTATTTCGTGTATCCCCCTTGCATTCCCAATACAAATGCCACAATCTGAAAAAAAATGAAAATATTTAAAGAATTTAGAGAATTTGTTCTATCAGATAAAAAAATCTATGCATTGGACTGTATCACTTCTGTGGGGAAGTTAAGTGTTCTTATACGCTCTCAAATAACCTTTGGAAAAACAACATAGTCAATAGCAATAGTTTACTTATGATATTAGTATTACCTTCAAATCTCCACAGATCCTCCAGTTATGTTGGTCGTATACGAGAGCATCCAGTAAAATTTTCATGTTATCGTAGCTCTCAGTAAGTTGTACGGAATGTGCTACAGGGACTGATGCAACCCTATTCCCAATGTTGAGAAGTACTGCTTTCAAACTTCGTTTAGACGAGTCTATAAATAGCCTCCATTCTGATGCGTTATATGGCAGGCCCAAGGATTCGATTAGCCCCTCAACATTGCAGCAGTACACTAAGGAAGAGGTATTTTCGTGCACTGCAAAAAACTTGCGGAATTCTTCCTCTCGTTTCCTATACCAGGAGAATGTTGTTCCCGGAGCCAGCAAGTTGTCCTCTCGAAGTCGTGAGCCCAAGATCTCGGCAGCTAATTTGGAAAGTCCTAAATCCCTGGTAAGATCATTAAGTTTGGCCTGGTTGAGAGGCCTCGGCTCATTTGAAGCGGTATTTTGAGGTATATACGACTGGGACTGGTCATTGGCATTGGTCATTGATTCATCATCAGAATCATCGAAGTCCAGGGTTTGAGGTGGGTCGGGTATTGGAATTCCAGGACCATGGGGTACAGGTCTCATAGCAGAAGGAATGTCAGGGTATACAACAATGTGTTTATTCTTCTTGTTAACTCCTGAAAATAGAAACACAGAAACATGGATATAAAACTTGCATATGAAATAGAAGAAGCATTCAGACAGTGGCGGCTCGTGAGGGAAGGCTGCGGTCTGTAAGATATGAAATAGGTCGATGGAGTCTGTATATTTTCTTTCTTTTTCATTCATATTGTCCCTTCGGGGACAATATGAATGAAAAAGAAAGAAAATATACAATCATTGTATATGTAAATGTAACTTGTATAACAATATGTATGTGTAAATGTATTTTCTATAACAATATGTATATGTAAATGTATGATTACCATTATGGTGAATATTATGCTATATATGGTGAATATTACATTATGGTGAATATTATGTCAAGTTTCATACGAGGATTTCAAAATATTTAAGAAAAATAAATTTATAAGCCCACCTTGGAGGTTTGTCATGCAGAAATAGCAATCTGTCACGTGATCCTTTCCTTCTCTCCAAATCATGGGAATTCCAAAAGGCAAAGATTTCGCTCTGCCTTTGCTCCATCTTCTCAAATTTTCAATGCACGTCTTGCAGCACATATGAGGGGCGAAATTTTTGTCCTGGTCCCCTAGCTTAATTCCAAAGTATGCTCTATACATTGTCTTCACAAATTTAGTGATTGGGACTGGTTATTTGGCATGGTAGCCGTCCCCCATATGTAGCAGAATCTATTGAGATAATTTTTACACGCTCTATTCATTATGAAATATTTTATCTATATGCGTGAAAAGTAAAAAAAGATATTATACATCTTTCTCAGATGTGATCAGTCTTTCCTTGTGAACAGACGTGTTTTATCGAGTGTCGAGTGTTATCAATTGAATAAGTGGTTTTCGTTGAAGTGTTTTAAAAAAAAAAGTGTTCCGTGCATTCTTAACTAAATTACTTCGTGCTACTAATCATTCATTAACGAATATATTTCATTTATTGACGTTATTCAGTACTATATTATTTGATCAAACCAAGCCAACTGCACTTGGCTAGTCTTGTTTGTTTTTTCAAATCAATCAGAAAACGTGGAGACATAAGGTTCTTTTTTCCGTGCTTCGAGAGGTCAGGTAGTGTGTAGTCACAAACCATGTGAAGAAAAGGAAAAAAATCGGGTCGAATCGCGGACAGATAAGTGTTATAAATACTCTTCTTTTACAGATCTTTTCTCGGTAGCTTAATTCTATATTAATTTAGTATAAATTTGTGTTACAAGACCCTCGTCGTAATTTATTAATTTCCAAACGCTCGTTTTTGTTTTTTTTGTTGTTGTTCAGCTAATTAAAAGCATGGCACCCCCGTCAAGTACTTGCAGTCGCTGTGAAGGGAAATTTGCTGCTTACGCGTTTACAATGGCTAATAATAATGATCAGTTAGTTTGCAGGTGGTGCTCAAGCATGGAAGTGCTGAGGAACGAGTTAGAACGTGAGAGGGAGGCCAGGGTGAGACTTGAAGAAAGCGTGATTCTCCTGACGGCAAAATTAGAATCCCTTGAGACTCCAGTTACGACCCCTCCTGCCTCAGTTTCTACTAATAATATAAATAGCCCTCTCTCTTCCCCTAGTTCCCAACCCTTCGTTCGAGTGCGAACTGGAGCCCCATTGAGAAAAGCAAAGACCTGTCTACCAGTAATAACAAGCAATAAGTTTTCTGTTTTAGGTTTCGAAGATGCTGATGAACCGGAAATACGACTCGTTGGCGATTCCATTGTTCGAGGGCAGCTCGAGGAATTCTGTGGGAGAAACCCTCGTCGTAGGCGCCGTTACTGCTACCCTGGTACAAGGGTGGAGGATATAACTAATAGTGTTGACCATTTTACAGACGGTACCACCGAGGACACAACGTATGTTATTCATGTCGGTACTAATAACGTTTTAAATTCTAGATCGGAAGAACTGCTGGCTAGGTACAGGGACTTATTAGAGCGATTAAAGGAGAAAACTAATAAGATTGTTTTAACAGGTATACTTCCTCGAATTATCCAACGAAGCGATTTCTACAGCAAGGCGACCTATATAACAATAACCTAACATCTCTTTGCCAACAGGAAGGAGTGCATTTTGCAAATTTTTGGAACAGTTTCTACGGCAGGAGGGACTTGTTCCTCGGAGATGGACTTCATCTTAATGAAGTTGGAGCTGCGCGTTTAGGAAGACTATTTCATAATACTGTCTCTTCCTTTCAGGCTGCCGTAACCCGAACGGTCCCAGCGTAAATTCCACAAATTTCCCCCGCGCTCGCGAAGGTGTCGCAATTACAAACAATTTGAAGGTTCTATCCTTAAATGCTCGTAGCCTACGAAATAAAATAAACGAATTTTTTTCTTTAATTGCTCGTAAAGACTATGATTTAATTGCGATAAATGAATCGTGGCTTAGCACTGAAACACGTGACTTTGTAGGGGAGTATCAAATTAAAGGTTATAGACTTTTTGTTAAAAACAGAATACGTAGGCGAGGAGGCGGTGTTATGTTGTATATCAAAGACAATATTGCAAACGTTATAGAAGTAAAGCACTCAATTCCAGAACCGATAGATTCGACATATACAGGCGGTTTATGAATGGAAAAACAAAGTTTTCATGAATATTAAATTTTAATAACATTGTAACATTACCAGACTGATGGGTATCTGTAGGTTTAATACGTCATTGCTTAGAATATCTTCCAATTGGCCAATGGACGACAGCTGAATAGATACTACTGGTATGGCATTGTTATATCCGGAACAAATGCTATTTCTAGATCAGCAACACTGATATAGTAATAAAGAGTGACTGAGAGAAATATTATTTAGAAACGATGAATGTTGTTTATTGAGGCAGCATTATAAATGCATATAATTGTTTTGTATTAATAAGTTCCATGTTACAACTTAAGTGTTGAACCACTGCAGCTGTGACTCTTGGCAGTCTTTCACCTCAAAGGAGAGAATTGCAGAAAATAAAACTATTACAGTGATTCATATCAATAAGCATAGAGACTTTTAAACGATGATATTTGACAATTTTGCAAAGGTGTTACACATTCATAATTAGCATTGTATGTAAGAGATATTTTATACATGAACACAACACAACAAATTTAATATCTTGTCCAGCCACCGTTGTTGTCTATGACTTCCTGCAGTCGATGTGGTACAGAAGCAACATGATTATATACCAGCTGTTGATTCCTCCTCGACACCTCCCACTCACTAATTGTGTGTTATAAAAGCTGGTCCGTTGTTCGTTTCTCCGCTGGTTCCCACAGATTTACAATATAGGCCCACATATTCTCGATGGGATTCATATCACAACCTTTACTTGGCCAATCCAGAAGGTCAATATTTCTTTGCTCAGAGAACCAGCGTGTGACGATCCATGCTGTGTGAATTGGGGACCTGTCTTGCATAAAAATGATTCGCTCAGGAAATGGCAGAACATATGCATGCACAGAAGGAAGCATAACCTCTTCCAAAATTTCTATAACTGGTCTGCAGTAAACCTCCCTTCTATTTTGGTGAGCTCGCCTTCATCATAAAGATGAATCCATCCCCACATGTTACAGGTGACATGACCGCTACGTGCTTCCTCATAGATGTGCTCTTGAGTATATCGAGTATTATTCCCCCTCCAACAATGAAGATGGTCGTGGGATGTGGAGGAAAAGACCTTTTCGTCTTTTCCTCCACATCCCACGACCATCTTCATTGTCCTTTTCAACATGTTGTTGTACAAATCGAAGACTATTTTCTCGATGTTGCTGATTTAACTTCTCCTTGATAGCCGGGGTCCGCTGGTGTAACCCAGCTTCATGTAGCCGCCGCTTTACTGTCATTCCCGAAACATTAAGCTGCAATTGTTCCCTTATGGCAACAGCATTGATAAAGGAATGGGCTTCGGCAACATCGCAGATCCTCCGATCATCCGCAGCAGTTGTCAGTTGTCAGTTCTGCGGTGATCTCGTAGATTCCCTTCCTCTTGCCACCTCTTCAACCATATATAAACAGTATTCACAGAAATTCCAAGTTCTCTTGCAATTTGAGTTGGAGACAGCCCGTTCTCTATGCCGATGTTTCTTCCCCTTTCAGCAATTTTCTGATGATAATCCATTCTGCAGAGTAGTTGCTTCGATGAGATTCAGGAATAGTGCGAGCTTATTCTCAGTCACCATACCTGTTAACACCTCTGTCATGACGTCATGTGGTGTCACGTGATATATTAAAAGTCAGGTGGAGTTGTTGGAATGCGGAAACAGTTTGGAAAATGGTCATTAAGCTGCTATACCAGCGGTTCCCAAACTTTTTTGGTGATTACCCCTTTTGGTTAATCGCCAAATGGAAATTACCCCCTTCAAAAAGCACAGGAAACTTCATTTTACTGAGCATAAGAATAATTATTCAAATTTTATAAACATAATACTTGTATATTTCTATATATACAGTGCCTTATGTATAAACAGTGCCTTATGTATAAGTTAAACACATATGATATTGGCCAAAGAATGGCTACATCTACAGTAATCTACCCTCCCTTGTGAACAGACGTGTTTTATCGAGTGTCCAATGTTGCCAATTGAATAATTGGTTTCAGTCAAAATAGCTTTAAAAGAAAATAGTGTTTGGTACCTTCTTAACTAAATTACCACGCGTTATTAATTATTCCTAACCAAATATATTTTATTTATTGACTTTATTTATTATTATATTTACTTGATTAAACTAAGGCTAGTACATATAGCTTTTGTTTTGTTCGGAAGTACAAAATTCCAATCTTTTAGAAAACGTGGTCTAATAAGGTTGATTTTACTTTGCTAAGTATCATCAAGTAGGGTGTGGTCACCCTCCGTGGGAAACAATGAGCCGAGTAGCGGGCAGATAAGTTATTTATTTATTTGTTTATTTTTTATCGTTTATTATTTTTATGGTTATTGTTCATAAATTGCTTTGTATCTTTATCCCTCTGTATTAATACTTTTCCTTTAGCAGAACCTTCGTCGGTAGCTTAATTACATATATATTCGTTCAGTACAATTTTGTGTTACAGGAACCTGTCTGCTGCGTTTCAAGAACGTTTTGACGGGCTTGCGTTTTTGACGTCACAACTAAGCACGCGATAAACCAACGTTTTATTTATTAATTGCTCCTTACTTATTCTCGGAGACTTACGTCGTTATTAGATTATTATTAACTCGATATTAATTTCAAAACGCTAGTAATTTAATTAGTTAATAACATGGCACCCCCGTCAAGTACTTGCAGTCGGTGCGAAGGGGAGTTTGATTACGCGTTTAATTTAAGTAATAATAACGATCAGTTAGTTTGCAGGTGGTGCTCGAACATGGATTTTCTGAAGAACGAGCTACAACATGAGAGGGAGGCCAGAGTGAGGCTTGAAGAAATAGTGATGCTCCTGACAGCGAAATTAGAATCCTTTGGCCCTTCTGAGAGGAATTATTCTTCATTCGCGGCCTCTCCTGCCTCAATTTCTACTAATGGTATAAATAATTCTAACAGACCTATCTCTTCCCCTAGTTCCCGGCCCTTCGCTCAAGTACGTAATGGGGCCCCATTGAGACAACCTAAGACTTGTCTACCAGTATTAACAAACAATAAGTTTTCTGTTTTAGGTTTCGAAGACGTAGATGAACCTGAAATACGACTCGTTGGTGATTCCATTGTTCGAGGGCAGCTCGAGGAATTCTGTAAGAGAAATCCCCGTCGTAGGCGCCGTTACTGCTACCCTGATGCAAGGGTGGAGGATATAACTAACAGTGTTGACCAATTTATAGACAGAACCTCTGAGGACACGTCGTATGTTATTCATGTCGGTACTAATAACATTTTAAATTTTAGATCGGAACAACAGCTGCTCGCTGGTTAAAGGGGCTCACTAGAGCGACTAAAAGAAAAAAACTAATAAGATTGTTTTAACAGGTATACTTCCTCGAATTATCCAACCTAACAAGTTCTACAGCAAGGCGACCTCTATTAACAATAACCTAAAGTCTCTTTGCCAACAGGAAGGAGTGCATTTTGCAAATTTTTGGAACAGTTTCTATGACAGGAGGGATTTTCCTCGGAGATGGACTTCATTTTAATGACGTTGGAGCTGCGCGTTTTAGAAGACTATTTCATAATACTGTCTCTTCTTTTCAGGCTGCTGTAACTTGAACGGTCCCGGCGTAATTGCCTTAAATTTCCCTTGTTCGCTCGAAGGTAACGCGATTTTAACAAACAATTTCAAGATTCTATCCTTAAATGTTTGTAGCCTACGAAACAAAATAAACGATTTTTTTTCTTTAATCGCTTTCTAAGACTATGATTTAATTGCGATAAATGAATCGTGTCTTAGCACTGAAACACTTGACTTTGTAGGGTAGTATCAAATTAGAGGTTATAGACGTTTTGTTAAAAATAGAATAAGTAGGCGAGGATGAGGTGTTATGTTGTATATCAAAGATAATATTGCGAACGTTATAGAACTAAAGCACAATTCCAGAACCGATAGATTCGACTATAGCAGAACTTAAATTGAACGATTTCAAACTTGTTGTTGCGGTTATATATAGGTCCCTTAATCAAACAGCTGATACGGACGAAGCGTTATATTGTGAACTAAAGAGAATAATAGGTAGTGAACAGGTCTTAATTATGGGTGACTTTAATTACGTTAACGTGAATTACGATACAATGCAGGGAGACGCGGAAGGTAATCGTTTAGTTAATTTTCTCGAGGATAGCTTTCTTATTCAAAAGGTTGGGGAACCTACGAGGTTGGACAGTATTTTAGATTTAGTAATAACTACGGATGATAGGCTTATCACGGATCTTCAAGTAATAGAACCGTCAAGCAATAGCGATCACAATATGGTAGAGTTTGTCCTCTCAGTAAGTCGCTCGAAACCAGCTAACTCGACTAAAATTCCTAACTTCCAGCACGCAGACTTTTGTAAATTTCGAAATTAATTGTCACACGTCAATTGGGAAAACGTATTGGGGACCTCCGACACAAAAATAATGTGGGAATTGTAAGGCGAATAAGGTGAACAAAGTGCTAGGTTTTATAGCTAGGAATTTTGAGTACAAATCGCGCAATATTATTGTTCCTCTTTAAAAATCATTAGTTGGATCCCTTTGGAGTACGCGATCCAATTCTGGAATCCGCATATGCACAAAGATATAGACAAAATCGAAAGAGTTCAAAGACGAGCAACTAAGATGATTCCGTCGCTTAGGTCAAAGTCGTACGAGGATACGCTTAACCCGTTTGCTGCGCAACCCATAATATCACGGGCTCTCGCTTCTGGCCATTTCTGCGCAGCCCGTATATACACGGGTTTAAACTTTAAAAAGTATTTGTCTCGCTCTTTTCGCCTACCGAAAGTGTCGATCATTTTATCCATGTCATTTTCAATTGTTCTGTTAGCATACGCTCGTTCAATGTTTATGACTTTTAAACAAAGTCTTTTAGCCCCTATTTGTGCTAAATACCATAGTAAAATCTAAATTAAATCTGGAATAAAAAATAGCCTATAAGTACTAATAACAGCTTAATTAGTACTTAATGACAGCTAATAAATAAAAATATGAAATTATCTCATAATTTTCTGATCCTGGATTTATAATATGATATAAGGCTAGCATTTCTCCAACTTTTACAAGCTATTATTTTTTCATTTTGCCCGAATGCAGAGCCAGTTTGCCCGAATTCAGCCCGAATTCAGTCCGAAGTTCATGTGTCGAGATTAGGAAGCTCAGGGGTGATCTAATCCAGGTTTTTAAAATTATGAATGGGTTCGATAACGTAAATAGAGATAGCTTTTTCGAAATAGTACAATATAGTAGAACTAGAAATAACGGGTGTAAGCTGACAAGTGCAAGGTTCGAGACAGCAGTTGCCAAAAACTTTTTTACGCATAGAATAGTAAATAGCTGGAATAGTTTGGCGGTAAAAGTAATTAGTATCACGTCTACAAACATGTTTAAAAATCGATTAGACGCATATGTTGATAGATTAAGTATAGTTTAAGGTAGTAGAATTAGGTTTTTGTGGTTCGGAACCCACGCAAAATTGTAGATCTCCTCCGCCACCACGGAGGACATGCGCAATACACAATTACAAACACAGTTAGGTAGACCAGCCATAAGTGGATCCTAGGGTCTTTGTTGGTCTGAAACATTATAAAATAACATTACCTAGGAAGCAAACAAAACGCGTCACCATCAATTACTAGTCTAGTGCGAGGGATGCAACTTTCTGCTGAACTAACGCCTGAATTCTGGGTTCAGTTTCGCTCAAGGTGCAGCGTATATCGCCTTCAATGTGCAGCCGATTTCGCAGTCTGTTCTTTATGACCATCATTGTTGAAAAGCCTGCCTCACAATGATAACTTGTCGCAAAAGGCACCAACACTTTCTTTGCCTCTTGAGCAAGCAAAGGATACTCCCCATCCACTTTCGCCCAAAATGTCTCGATTTTTTTCTCTGCAAACTCAAACTTCAGAATAAGATCTTGTCTCATTTTCAGGAATTTTTCTTTCAGTTCAGGTGAGTCACTGCTTTTCAGGGCGTAATAAGTGAATGGCTTCTTTTTTTATAGCATGGCTACGTATTAAATATGCTTTTGTACCACATCGACCGCAGAAAGTCTTAGACAACAACGGTGGCTGGACAAGATATTAAATTTGTTGTGTTCATGTATAAAATATCTCAAATACAATGGTAATTATGAATGTGTAACACCTTTGCAAAATTGTCAAATATCATCGTTTAAATGGCTCTATGTTTATTGATATGGATCACTGTAATAGTTTTTATTTCACAGCTGCAGTGGTTCAACACTTAAGTTGTAACATGGAACTTATCAATAAAAAAACAATTATAGGATCAATGAAAGAAAGGTAGAAAGCCACCCCCAAATGGGTCGTGGGTGGCTTTCTTTCATTGATCTGTAAGTTATTTAGGTTGGTAGGTTATTTAGGTTAGGTCTTGTACATTAGTTTAAATGTAAGATTCACTACCAGATTGGATCCACGTTATGTATTTATGGAGCGAAAATATCACGAAAATATCACGACTTAACCTAACCAATTATCAAGGGCGTACACTACAGTTTACCAAACCGGGCATTCAATTAACCTAATTAGTTGGTAAGGTTAGGTTAAGTCGTGATATTCATTCTCCGTAAATACAATTTTTTTAACTTAACATTATTCCTTATTAATAAATAATAAACAATTCCTCGTGAAGGTGTTTTTACTTACATTCTTTACTTTAGTGATTTTGAGGGGTAGCATTGTTTACTTAATCATTTTTTAGGGTGGCACTGTTTACTAGAAACTTTTGCGGGTGGCTTCCTTTCATTTATTCCAATTATATGTTTATGATGCTGCCTCAATACAAAACATTCTTCGTTTCTAAATAATATTTCTCTCAGTTCCTCTTTATTACTATATCAGTGTTGCTGATCTAGAAATAGCATTTGCGTCAGATATAATAATACCATACCAGTAGTATCCATTCAGCTGTCGTCCATTTGCCAATTGGAAGATATTCTAAGCAGTGACGTATGAAACCTACAAATACCCATCAATCTGGTAATGTTCTACAGAAGCTAAAGCTAACAAAGACCCTAAGATCCACTCTAACGTTAGCCCGAGAGAAAGAAGAGAGTAGGGGGTTAAAAGAAGAGAATAAGGGGTTAAATATATAGCAAAACCTATCATTCGTGGGTTAATTAACATTCATTCAGAAAAAGAGAGAAAATTCACCATCATCATCCGCCGGCCACTGCTGACAAGTCGGAAAAATAGTCGAAGAGAATAGGAAAGGGGTGAAAGATGGAAAGAAGTAAAATAAGAACGCTTACAAACCATGCAAACACAGTCTTAACTCAGACACTGTCATACCATGCAAACTACAGACATGCAAGTAAAGAGAGGATAAGGAAAGAGAAAAAAAAAAGGTATGAAGAGTATAACAAAAGTGGGTTAGTTTACACTACGAGCTATATCTAAGTTCGTGTTGGTCTAATTTTTTTTAATATAATTTTGTTGCTGGCGTATCACACGCTGGCATGTCACAAACTGGCATTAATCGTCAACAGACTCAAACCTCGACAATTACCCCAGAGCTCTTGTTGCTAATTGTTTTATTATTTTAAACGACGTTAATATTTTTAAAATGCCTATCTGAGCAGTTTTTAAACATAATTAACCCTGGTAGAGCACGACAGACGCGGGAAGACTATTCCATTTATCAATTACTTTAAACGTAAAAGGTTTTTAGCGATGTTAGTAATGAAACGTCTGCCACGTAATTTAAATCCGTTATTACGAGTATTGCTATTATCGAAAATGAACAATGTCAAAATTTACGTTATTGATTTTATTAACGATTTTGAAAACTTCAAAAAGCTCCCCTCTTAATCTCCTAGTTTCGAGTGAATGCAAGTCTAACTCTTTAATCCTATCTTCGTAAGACTTGTTGCGTAGTGACAGAATTAGTTTCGTGGCGTGTCGCTGAACCCTTTCTAACCTGTCAATATCCTCACGCAAATACGGGCACCAAAACTGAACGGCATATTCTAAGTGAGGCCTGACTTGGGACTTGTAAAGGGGCAATATAATATTCTTCGATTTAAATTCGAAATTACGCGCTATGAAGCCTAACATCCTATTAGCTTTTGCACAAAATTCCAGGCACTGGTTCCTGACTTTTAAATCCTAAGATACACGTACGCCTAAATCTACTTCCTCGTCAACGCTTGCCAACTGTCTCTCATCCATCGTGTACGTGTAATTGTTGTTACGAGAACCTATATGCAAAACTTTACATTTGTTTACGTTAAATTGCATCTGCCACTTATCCGTCCACTCCATAATCCTATTTACATCGTCTTGGAGCCTATTTCTATCGTCCACGTTAACAACCTTACCGCCTAATTTAGTATCGTCCGCGAATTTTGACACGTTACTGGTCAAGCCTACATCTGTGTCGTTAATGTAGATTACGAATAGCAATGGGCCCAACACTGAACCGTGTGGGACACCGCTACCTACATCCAACCACCCCGATTCACTACCATTAACAACGACCCTCTGTTTCCTGGCACGAAGCCATTCCTCTTACCAGTTAGCTACCTGACCGCGTATACCGTGCGCTTTAACTTTCGCAAATAATCTTCTATGCGGAACTGTATCGAACGCTTTTTTAAAGTTTAAATAAATAACGTTAGCCGCTCTATGCCTATTGTATTCGCGCACTATTTCGTTATAAATCTCTAACAAATTAGTTAAACAAGATCTATAGCATCGAAACCCATGCTGACTACTATTAATCAAATCGCGACTTTCTAAGTGATCGACGATACGATCCCTAACTACGAATTCCAAAAGTTTACCGACAATTGACGTTAAGGTAATAGGCCTATAATTGTTAGCTACTGTGCGGTCGCCTTTTTAAAAAATGGGCATAACGTTAGCTAATTTGAAGTCTTCAGGAATAATCTCCGCTTCCAGTGACTTATTAAAAATTTTTGTTAAGGGGCCTACGATAACATCCTTCAAATCTTTCAAATGTCTAGGATAAAGCGCGTCAGGGCCTGTAGCCCTGCTAACTTTTAGCTTATCGATATAATGCGCAATCTCACCCTCGTAAGCAGTTATTTCATTCAAAATAGTTCACTAATTCAATATAATGTTATTAAAATTTAATATGCACCAAAACATTGTTTTTCCATTAAAAAACCGCCTATATATGTATATATATATATATATATATATTTATATATATATATATGTGTGTGTATATATATATTTATATATATATATATCAGGATTTTGCTTTGTCTTTGTTATAACACAAAATAATATCTGAATCTATGTTCAGTATTAAATGTAAATACTGTAAATAAATAAATAAATTAATCAATTTGGGTTTGTTCAGGCGCATTATCAATTTGGGTTTGTTCAGGGCGCAATAATGCCTACCAACAGCTCTTCGTTCAGGACGACAGGTTTGCCAATACCATTAACACTGTCATCACGTCCGAAGGTTTTTTTTCTAGTTTTTACAAGACCATTTTTTATTCATTTCATTGTTAATATATATCCTCTTGCTGAATTTATATTTAATTATTCATTTATGTTTCCTTAGTAACATGTAAACCAGAGTGAGGAATGGAAATAATTATATTCTAAAGACATTTGCCAATGAGTCGGCCAACCAAGCAGCGCTCACTCACTAAACATTCATTCATTAAATGTTACAACCGTTTGTAGTACATACAACAAATATATGCCAGGTGTCGCTATCTGTTCTCAAGAGTGTCCTAGCGCAACTGTACATATTTACCCAATGAAGTATGGATGCTGCAGCATATTCTATTTTCCCGCGGCTCAGAGACCTCGTAAAGCTGTAGGTTATGCTGTCATGTGATCTTGGTTACTGCGAAGGACAGCGAGCGAACCCCATCATTTAATTTAAGTTCATGCTATCCAGCATGGAATTAATTTATTTATTTAACAAACCGTTCGATGAGCTCTCCTCTTTCTGCCCACTTGAGTCATCTATTTATGGATTTCTGAGGGTAAATTTCTTCCCGATATAATTTACTCTTCAGTTGTTTGGCATCGCTTCGTTGATGATGTGTTTATTGTCCTGACAAACAATTTAGATGTTCATTCGATTCTGAGCGAACTAAATGACATCTTACTATCGATTAAATTTACATTCGAAGAAAATTCACAAATTCCCTTTCTGGATATTACAGTTATTTGCTTAACTCAGAGAAAGCCCTTATTCAAAGTCTTTAGAAAAAACACTCATTCAAGTGCATATGTGCATTGGTTTTCCTCTCATTCTGTTTCTACAAAGAGATGTATATTAATTAGTTTATTTCTCCGTGACTTTAGGATTTGTAGCCCTCAGCTTATAGATAACGAGATTAATTTTATCAAATAAGCTTTTACTAAATTAGGTTACCTTCAGACTTTTATAAATAAGGCTTTTAAACTCCTCAAGAAGAAATTTTATGGTAATGCTCCACAAACAGAAAAGTACTCAGTTTTACTTAACCTACACAATGCGATATGACAAAAGAATACTTGAGTACTTCTATAAATGTAGTTACCAAGATAAACTGTACTACCAGAAATTACCCTACAAACTCAGGTTTACTTCAAATAATGCCAGAGCTTATAAAGTTCCACGCGGAAATTGTCATGAAGTTTATATTGGAAACTAATAATTTTGCCGACAGAAACTATAAACATAAATAGTCTCAGAATCGGCGACCCCAGTTTAGCGTTGCATCAACGTAGGACTAATTTTGATCATCTACAGTAATGATATTAACAACTCGGTTCTTCATCTAAATATAAAGGACATAGGTGCTCTTCCAATATGTGCTCTACCTTAAAATTTACATTCCAATACGTGATCTACCATAGATTATTCGGATTAGCAGCAGGTACGTTAGTTAGCCTTATAAGGCTAACTAACGAAAATATCACGACTTAACCTAACCAATCGTCAAGGGCGTATAGTTGACCTAACGATTGGTTAGGTTAAGTCATGATATTTTCGTTAGTTAGCCTTATAAGGCTAGTTTCACGGTAGAGCACGTATTGGAATATGGTAGATCACAGTTTCGCGGTAAAGCACATATTGGAAGAGCACCAAGGACATAAATAAGAAGAAATTGACCGAATTGAATTGAATAACCTTTATTAATAATAAAATAAATACAGTGGTCTTACAATTTACAATGACATAAATAACTGTGAAGCTGGACTATTTATTTTATTTAATTTGGCCCTTAAGCTTTAGGCTTAATTGAAAATATCGATAACTTCAATAATGATACGAGGTAATTTTTACATTAATCTTCTTTTAAATTAAATTTTAACCGAGATACCCTTTTCTAAATCTTTCTTCCGCCGTTTCCATCTACCAGATGGATGAGGTTCATATGATGTTCTTTCCCGGTAACTTTTATCCCGTTTAATCTTCTTACCTGAACGAAGAGTAGTTGAGTTCATCGAAAAGCTTCGTAATTTTATTATCTTTTAATTTTTAATTTTCTTTATTTTTAGTTGGGATTTTTAGCATACATTTTTGTACGATTACTGTACATTTTACCTTTATATATATATATATATATATATATATATACACTAATGCGCAATTTCTGTCTTGTTTGGGACTTCTGTCTACCCAGCGTAGACCAGGGACAACATTGAAGACTTCGGCCACCTAGCGGCCACATTGAAAACTTCGGCCACCTAGCGGCCAGACTGAAAAGAAAACAAATGAAAAGTTAAAACCTGTATATATATATATATATATATATATATATATATGGTACTTGTGGGTTATCTGTCGCCACTTTTTAATTTAATTTTCCAACTTTTTCACAAATACAGATGTGTGTTATCATGTTGCCATTTTTACAAAAATATTGTTTTTACGCCTCGTGAACAGGCTCTCATCGATCTCAACCACTATTCCTTCTAACCTAACCTAACCTCACACTAACCTAACCTAACCTAACCACACACTAACCTAACCTAACCTAAGGTTAGGTTAGGTTAGGTTAGAAGGAATAGTGGTTGAGATCGATGAGAGCCTGTTCACGAGGCGTAAAAACAATATTTTGTAAAAATGGCAACATGATAACACACATCTGTATTTGTGAAAAAGTTGGAAAATTAAATTAAAAAGTGGCGACAGATAACCCACAAGTACCATATATATATATATATATATATATATATATATATATATATATATATATATATATATATATATATATCTGGTGGCCCCCAAAAAAACGCCTTGAGATTTCAACATCAATAACTTCAAAAATATGCAGTTGACACTTCAAAAATTTATAGAAATTTTACCTCAATCTATTGATAAGCCATCATAAAAAATTCAGACCTCTACATAAAATACTTTTTCCACAGCTGAGGAAACAATGAGGTGTGGTGAAAAAAACGAATATCCTAAATCCTAAATGTGTATAGCTGTATTTAGGTATTAGTCGAAGTTCCATACAAAGAATGCAGAGAACGGTAGGACTTAAAGCATTTAAAAGGATCCGTGTTTCAAAACGTGACAGCAATGTAAGAGCTAAAAGAAAAATTCGTTGTAGAATATTGCTTGATAGATTTTCGTCCAATGATAAAAAAATAGTTTTTACAGATGAAAAAGATTTCACCATCGAGATTGCTCGAAACTCCCGGAACGATGTTGTTTATGGTCGGCGTAAGAAAGACATTCCTCCATCGAGACTTTACCACCAGACAAGTCGGTTTTCCAAAAACAATCATGGTATTAGCAGGTGTATCGTGGAATGGAAAGACGAAAATTCATTTCATTTCAGAAAATAAAAAAATTAATTCAGAAACCTATGTAAATCTCTTAGAGGAGAAACTTTTGCCTGATTGTCGGCGTCTGTATCATGGAAACGATTTCATACCCCAACAAGATGGTACTACAGCTCATACTAGCAAGTTCACACAGGATTATCTACAACAGACAGTCAACTTCATTGGAAAAAACGACTAGCTCCCGCAATCACCTGATTGCAATCCCATGCAGAGAAGATGCTCCCATGCAGAGAAGATTTATGAAGGCCAAACAGAGAAGTTTACAGAAATGCAATTAAAGAAAAAATACTCGAATGTTGGGACAAAATAACATTAGCAGAAATTAGAAAGTATATCATGTTGTGGAAGAAAAGGTAAGATTATTGATCATATTTGTTGATAAGATGTGAAAATAAAAATTTTTCAGTTTATGATATTCGTTTTTTTTTCACCATACCTCATTGTTCCCTCAGCTGTAGAAAAAGTATTTTATGTAGAGGTCTAAAATTTTTATGATGGCTTATCAGTAGATTGAGGTAAAAGTTATGTAAATTTTGGAAGTGCGAACTGCATATTTTTGAAGTTATTGATGTTGAAATCTCAAGGCGTTTTTTTGGGGGGCCTTTGGGCCACCCGATATATATATATATATATATATATATATATATATATATATATATATATATATATATATATTTGTTCGTTCTCCCTCCTCATCTTGCGCGGAATGTTCTCCTATACAAGCGTCGTTCTTTACGTTAATTATACTGCGTGTTCTTTGCAGTTGAAATGTATATATATATATATTTTTTTTTTTTTTTTTTTTTTAGTTCGGGAAGAACCGATTCGCCTCTATTTAAAGGGCATATCTCAGCGGAAAAACAAAGAAAAAGTGAGAGGAAAGACAGAGGAAAAAGAAAAGGTGGAGGGGACAGTCGAAGTGGAAAAAGACCAAGGATGACAAGGACTGCAGGGTCGAGCCCCATCATCCTTGGGTGCTAGGGCCGGGAGGGCGCACGTGAAACCTCCAGGAACAAGCACGTACAAACGAGCACAAAGAGCACTCAAGAGCACGAGCTTAGAACCTCCTTGCGGGGATATATATATATATATATATATATACAGTATATATAAGTATGGGATAAATTTCACACTTAAACACGTGAAATGAATGAATGATGCAAATTCACAGGGAAAAAGAAAAAATATTCCAAATCTTTCGTGTATTCAGCAGTACACCTCATCAGGTGACGACGAAGCTGACGAGGTGTACTGCTGAATACACGAAAGAACTTGGAATAATTTTCTCTTTATTAGTGATATTAATAAAGAGAATATCTAAAGTCCCCTTATCACAAACACATTTTTAAATGCGACTTCTTTTGACTGATTTAATTTAATTGGAACTATAAACGTTTCAGCTTTAGAATGCGTTAAAAAGTGTTCGGTGTTGATAGAAGAATAATTTCTGCATTGTTTTTACAAACTTTTGTCTAATTTTGTATAATCGCCTCGGTTTTTATTGCGAAATGTTAATTGTTTTTTTATTTAAAATTATATAACTTGTAAGCAGCTAAAATAGCCTGCAAGTAAGAATAGCAAAGTTATGTGTACGAAGTTGTCTAATCATTTCCTAATGAGAAAATACACTCCCCGAACGTTGATTTTGAAGTCTGAATGCGCGGTTTTCTTTGCTGGAAAAGGGAAAGTACAAAGGGGAGCTTTGGTTTATTTTTATCTGAATGCCGACGTTATCTGCTTAGTCTTAGAGAAACAATTCTCTCTGTAACCATGGATGATACACGCCAAACTCACGTTTATCTTCCTTATCATCTGTTCAGTATGCTTCTTAAGCATCGCACTTCCTCCCTCCCCCCCTACTCCACCGTTAACATTATCGTTGGAAGACTGCAATAACGGCCAGTTTGACTATACTTACGCGCTGCAAATGGTTTTAAGTTTAAAAGTTTTTGGACCTAATTTCGTTTCTACTATGAACTTGTGAATATTTCTCCGTTGTGAAATTTGATATTTGGATTGCCTTTTGGCTGTTAGAACGGGGTTTCCGAGAGGTCCTTTTCCTCCGTTTCTACATCAGAGAAACAAATTACGAGTTAAGTCGAAATCTAATCCTTATATACTCGCCTTTCACGTTAAGGAAATGGAGTTACAGAATGCTATTAAGATTAACAAGTTAGTGAGGTCTCTTCACTCAGGAAGAGATTGTACTATGCTCTCAAATGAAATTATTGGACAAAACTTATTGCATCTTATTACCTTTTACCCAAAAGGTCGAATTTGCTTTAGAGCAATTTTGTCATAAAACAGTTCTATTTTAAATCTAATAACGGAATGCTTTTATACTAGTTAAAAATGAACGAAACGATATGATACTTCAACACATTCACAGTAAGCACCAAAGAAAAACTTAGAAGCAAGCAAATTTATCTTCTTCTTTTTTTATCATATTACGCTTGCCTATTTATTGCAACAAAGGAAAACTTATGCAAATTTACAAAAGTAATGTTTTGCAATAAGAAATGTGAATTCTGCATACATGCATTATTTATATATATATATATATATATATATATATATATATATATATATATATATATATATATAACTGTACATCTTTCAGGTGTTCCGTGCGATGATTCCTCATTCCTCATTTCACTGAAGTCAGCAGGTTTGTTGTCCCTCCGATTGAGTTGGCCTGGTGAAATAGGGAGTTGGTTTATTGTGCTCTCCACTTCAAATAGCCAGGTACTCCCGGTTCATCTGGAATTGTTCTGAGCCAGACGTCTAGTCTTCTTTTTGAAGACTTCCACCACTACACCAGTCGTGTTTAGTATTTGCTTGGGCAGCTAGTTGAACAATCTTGGCCTTCTCACAACAAAGCTATTTTTCTTTCAGGATTAAGAATGTTTCCTGTCTAACCTTTAGTTTGGGAACACGACACATTCTTCCTTTCATACTTTCCACTGTTGTTTGAGTGGTTATAGGGTTCAAAGTAAGATTAGGGACTAGTTCCTCCATTATTTTCCAAGTATAAATAATGGTGTACCCCTCTCCTTTCCAGCGAATATAAATTTAATTCACGTAACTTTTCCCAGTAATTTAGTTCTTTGCATCCATTTATCTTGACTGTGAAGCTTTTCTAAATCACTTCTAGTTGACTAATGTCTTCATTTTTATATGAGGATTTTAAAACTGAGCAATATTCCAACTTGCGTATAATATGACCAGTGTTTTCAAGAGAGGAATCATTACATTTCCTTCTTTTCTTTTAAAGGTTCTCAGTATCTGTTCGGTTATTCCCTTTTCTTTGTTTACTGCTATCTTATTTTGTGTTTCAAATTTCGCGTCACCATTCAGTATAATTCCTAAATCTTTTACCTTAAGTTTTTCTGAATTTCCTGTGCGTTTTGGGTATAATGTTCCAAGGATTTTAGTTCCTTTTTTCTTCCGTATTTTAATAGTCGAATTTCTCAGTGTCATATTTCATGTATACAGTATTTCCTTCAGATCAATTGTAGATTCTATTCATGTCTGTTTGTAGAGATTCTATATCATCTGGGTTTCTTATTTTCCTATTAATTTTTGTTATCAGCAAAAGATGTTACTGTGCTCTCATTGGTAACTTCATCATCTATATCAATTAGCATGATTATGGTTAGTAATGGGGCTGATATTGTTCCTTGTGGTGCTTAGGGGGGGCCATTCAAAAACCACGTGGTCCTTAAAGGGGGAGGAGGGGGTTCCTTATTTGACCACCAAGGGCCACATTTTGGTCTTGACGTTTAACCATGTGACCAATACTAAGCATTAAAATATCCTGTTTATAATATTGTTTATAATATTATATATATATATATATATATATATATATATATATATATATATATATATATATATATATATGAATAAAACAGCGCAGGAAAGGAAGCACAGAATGGTGCTCAAGCGCTTTCGTCTAATGACATCCTCAGGAACACTGAAGTACATAGAGTTACAGCCTATATATAGGTTACAAAAAAAAAAATATATATATATATATATATATATATACACACAATAAACGGAGAAATAAAAAAAAAGGAAAATAAGGGATTGTGGGAGGAGCATACAAATTTGTAAGGAAAAACTTCCGATTTTAGCACTTTGCCCGAATCCAACACAAGATCAAATGAATTGTTTCCAACCAATGCTATAGTTAATTAAAAAAAAAATAATAAACTGAAAAATAAAAATAAAAACTTGTAAGAGGAGCATACAAATTTATACTGGAAATCTGCCCAGGTTTTAGCACTCTGCCCTTCTTGTCTAAGTCCGATATATATAAAAATAAATTGAAAATAAAAGTTATTAGAGGAGCATACAAGTTTACCAAAGGTTTAGCACTCTACCCTTCTTGTCTAAATCCGTTCTGAACGAATTCAAAACAACGGGATCGAGTTGAAAAAGACCTTTGCTTATGTTGAAGTTATTTGTAAGTTGGATAATGGCAGACTCAAGAATATTTCTATTAACAATGTTGCTAGAGTGAAACAAAACTGAAGCATTATTCCAATCAATACAGTGGGATAACTCTGACAAATGGACAAAAATGTTTACTCTGCCGTCTCTGTTATTACGTATTTCTACATACTGTATATGGTGGTTCGCGCAGATTAAAAAAAAATTACTAATTATTTTCACTTAACCGAGTTTCGATAGATATAATGCATGTAAATTTATACTGTAACAATTTTAGATTGGCCGTCAACTCATTAAAATGATTTGAAAGGCTTCTAATATTTAAATTAAAAAAACATGTTTCTGTCGCTATGTCGCTCATTTAAGAAGATATCTATCTACTGGCACATAGTTGCTATTTATACTTTGAGACTCAGTGATTTCATTCACAGATCTAAGAATATGCAAAGTGTTAATCATAGAGAACATTATAAAAATTACTAAAACATCAACAGAAGTTACTAGACGAGAAAGAAGAAAGGGAGTTATAAATTAAGAGGAAGAATGTATATCAGTGAAATAATATTGAAAATAAGGATAAGGAATGTAAAACTAATAAATAATGAGAAATACAGGGTGTCCACATTGAAAGATAACAACTTTGAACCATCATAATTTTATATATATATATATAGGTGTGTGTGTGTGTGTGTGTGTGAATGTTAAAACTTGCACAGATACCACATCATATTCTGTCTCTTGTATTTCAGAGTGAATGTGTGAATGTTGAGCACATCACAGCGGCGGTGGCCTCTGTCACACCTGCGATGTTAGACAATGTGTGGAGAGAAGTGGAGTACCGTTGTGACATAGTTCGTGCTACGAATGGTGCGTATGTCGAAGGTGTACCCTAATGTACCTATACCAGATGAAACTTCAGCATATCAACTACGAGTTGTGCGCATACTGATCTGTTCACATTATTCAATAAAAATATACGACGCCTCAAAGTGGTTACCTTTTAATGTAGAGACCCTGCATAATAAAGCAAGAACTAATATTATGTAAATAACTTAGCGGAGCCGCAATGCTATAATAATATTTAACGGAAAGTTCAATTATTTGTATGTGTTGTCGGAAATTATCTTGGTTTTAATACAAATAATGACTCATTCTCCACACTTTTCCGAATGTAGATCTTCCCTTCTCTCACGTAACGGGTCTTTATGAGTTTTTCTTTCTTAAGCTTTGGCGTTTTGTTATATATTTCTTTTCTGTACTCACAAAGCGACTCGTTGATAAATATATTGGGTTTAATTTGTATGAGGCCACTTCTAATTTCTCACTTTCATTGGGGATCACAAAGTTTAAGTTTAATAACTATCACCATTATTGCTAAGCTTTCCCATTCTATTTTTCAGGGTGATGATATATTTTGAGGAATGTTCAAGCGAAGTTTATCACTTATCGTTTCTGTGACTACTATATTAGCATTTTCATTTTAGCTTCCCTCCGGGACATCGGGTCCTGCCAGGAAGAAGATATCTGTGTTCAATGTAGAGTTTCTCGTTTTTATTCTTCTGGTCTTCAACAAATTTTTCCAGTGTAAATTTTTTTTTCATTCAAGGTGGTGACGTGTTGCTTTAGGGTCAGTTGTTTCTCTTTTCAAGACTTTTGTTTGTTGTCCTAATTTATTAATCCTAGCGTTTTTTTGAGACCAACTCCGCCATGTATTCCAGGGAAAAGGAAAAGTATGAATCTATGAAGACAGAAGTTGTTTATTTGTCACCTTACCCACTTCAGTTGCTTGTCGTCGCTATGAGCAAAATTGTTCTTCTCTTTTCTTAAGAGATGTCCCCACCTTCGGCGGAGGGAGATGGAGGGAAATTCTTATGTTTGTTGGGCTGAGTTATTTCCATTCATCATTTTGCCATTCTGAGCAATACGTCTGCTAACGCGATGAATAATAATAATATTAATAATAATAAACACAGGGTAAGAATTTACAAAAGTAGTGCTTCATTATTTTACACAATTTTAAATATGATGATGAATTGTACTGTATATTTAGTAGAAAATAATTAAAGCTAAATTTGGGAATGAATTATGAAATTAAAAGTGTTTAATGAAATTAGCATATTTTAGATAGTTCATCATAAATTATCTCGTATCATTGATGCATGCAACTCCATGAACTGTAGTGTGTGTTTCTCAACATGAATTAAAGTGTCTTACTTCTTGTAGATCAAAATAGGCGAGTTTTACATCTCAAACGACAGAAAACAACTGGAACAGAATCTTTCTCGAAATGGAGCATGATTGAAAAAAATTCATTCGAATTTTGCCATCAAGGAAATGTCTAATAGTAGGCTTTATAAACGTAGGTTAAGTATAGTTAAATTAAGTAAGGTTAGGTTAGGTTAAATTAAGTTAAATTAGATCAAATTTCGTTAGGTTAGATTAGAGCAAATTTCGTTAAGTTAGATTAGATCAATTTATGTCTAGTCACATTTGTTCGTGTAGATTTAAACACTCTCGTCGAAAAATTTCGAAACAAACTTGACGTCTCTCTCAAGACTTTGTTCCATCAGTCAAAAGTTTTGTCTCGAAAAAAGTCCACAAATCTGGAAGGTAAATGCTTTCAACAATTGCCTTCACTCTTAAAACTTTCGTTTCAACTGTTTTATTTTATTATTACATTGTAATTCGTCACATTATAACTTATTTTATGATATAATAAAGATTGTAATTTGGTGTACTGTTTCCCTAAACACCCATATACAGTATATATATATATATATATATATATCATGAAAAAACTACGAAAGAAAGGAAACACAGAATGGTGCTCAAGCGCTTCCGTCTAATGACATCCTCAGGAACACTGAAGTAAATAGAGTTCGAGACTATATATAGGTCACAAAAAAAAATATATATATAATAATATATATATATTATAATAAAAATAGATAAATAAAAATTGTGGGAGGAGCATACAAATTTGTAAAGAGAAACTACCAATTTTAGCACTTTCCTCTTCTTGCCTAAATCCGGTCTGAACTGAACGAATTCAAACTAACAGGATCAAATGGATTGTTTACAACCAATTTTATAGATAATGTCCGAATTATATGTAGGTCACAAAAAATAAAAAAATAAAAATTAATTGAAAAATAAACATTGTAAGAGGAGCATACAAATTTATAAGGGAAAACTACCAAAGTTTTAGCAATCTGCCCTTCTTGTCTAAATCCGTTCTGAACGAATTCAAAACAACAGGATCAAGTGGAAGAAGACCTTGGCTCATGTTAAAGTTATTTGTAGGTTGGATAATAGCAGACTCAAGAATATTTCTATTAACAATGTTGCTAGAGTGAAACAAAACTGAAGCATTATTACAATCAATACAGTGGGATAACTCTGACAAATGGACAAAAAGGGCACTGGACGACTGTCCCGTTCTAACGGAATATTGATGCTGTTTTACACGGGTGTGCAAATCCTTTCCCGTCTGACTAATGTAAAAGGAATCGCATTGTTTACAACCAATTTTATAGATAATGCCTGAGTTGAGTTATTGGTAGGGCTATTTTTAGCTGATATTTTTCACAATATTGTTATATGAAAATACTACATTAATATTCAAAAGTGTAAGTACATTAGCAATGCCTAAAAAGCCTGGGAGAAATGGAAGTACTAAAATATTCTTTTACAAAGTGCGAGTGTTATTATTCACACGATAGAAGGTTCGTTTTGCCTTGTTAAGACAAGATTCCATAAACGCAGGTGGGTAGCACAGATAACTTCTAATACCGTTGATTTTTTCCAATTCGGCATCGATGTATTCCGGACTGGCGATCCTAAGAACGCGGAGAAACATTGAAGAAAATATGGCCTTCTTAATCGGGGTGTCATGTCCAGAGTAAATGTACGTAGGACAATTTGTTTGTTTTTTCCGATAGATACTAAACTTAAAACCTGAGCTTTCCCTATGTACACGCACATCCAAAAATGGGATTGAGTTGTCTTGTTCCACTTCTAAAGTAAACTTAATGGAGGGGACTTGATCAGTTAACTGAAGGAGGAAGTCATCCAAGTCACGATTCATGGGCCAGATACACAAAATATCGTCGACGTACCGCAACCATGGGATGCCAACCCCCAGGATTCTTGGAATGTAAGTAATTTCGAAAAACTCCATATAAATATTGGAGAGGAGGGGCGACAAGGGGTTTGCCCATGGCCATCCCAAAAACCTGTTGATAATACTCGCTATTGAAAGTGAATTTATAAATGGGTCGGTTTTATAATAGATCTTTTATATTGCTGCATAAGTTACCTCCAAGATGCTCATCTTCGCAAATGTTCGCTAACCACCATATCTCGAGCCCTCCGGAGGTAACAAGACGTTCTCAGTACAATCTAATGTGAAAACTCAATACTCAGATAACCCAATTACCCAAGTTATTCATCAGTCCTGCCATAGGTCATTTAAACTATGCGTTTCATGGTATGAAATCGTTTGTCTTTAGCTACATTTAACATTGATACTGTTATTTCCATTACTCATTTTATATTTTTAATCTTTTTTTTTGTTATTCTTTGTAGTTTGGACATTATTTTTCTGCCAATAAATTGTTTCCTACATATAAATCTAAGGTGGTTTCAACTATTGATTCATTTGGTAATATACCTTTTAACCTTTAAAAGGTTCCGTACGATGATTCCTCATTTCACAAAGGTCAAGCTTGTCGCCCTTCCTCTCAATATATATATATATATATATATATATTTTACAGCTATAATAACAAATTAAAATTACTAAGAGAAATAATAGCTTTTGACTGGACTAGAATAACCGAAAGTAACCATGACATTAAAATAAAATTTCAAGCATTCTCAGATATACTAATGGATATATTCAGCATATACTCACTCATTGTGAGTATTAAACGCAAGCATACACTATTTAAACTATGGAAAACTGATATTATTACAGAACAGGCATACAAAAAATTACTGTAACAGGCTTAATGCAGACATTAAAAAAGCAAAAGCAGATCATTCTTGTTCAAAAATTAATAAACAAAAACTTAGTCCAAAAAGGCTATAGAACACCCTGAAAGAATTAACACAAAGAAAGTTAAAACAAATCTTTACCCTCTCTCACAAAAGGCGGAAATTCTTATAGTGACCCCAAAGACATAGCAAATTTATTAAACAACTTCTTCGCAGATATCGGATCCAATATTGCGCCTCGATCCCAATTACAGACACTCACTACCGATAATACATGCCACAACCAAATCCAAACTCATTTTTCTTTGATCCAATCCTACCATACGATATCTCTCCAGCAATAAAAAATCTAAAAAAATAGAGATTCTGACATCAATACGATTCCGCTAAAAATATACAAATTAGTATCCGAGGAAATTGCAATAGCACCCAATAAGTTAACGGATGAATTAGTAACACTAGGTATATTCCCTGATAGTCTAAAAGAAACCAGAGTATGCCCTGTATTTAAGTCGGGAAACCCAAACACTCCATCCAGTTACCGTCCCATTTCCGTATTGCCAACTTTAAGTAAACTATTTAAAAAAAAGATAGTGTACAATAAACTTAATAATTTCTTAATCAAATACGATATTTTAACTAAAACACAATTTGGGTTTAGAGGTGAACGTACTACGGAAGATGCCATAAACACGCTATTAGAAAATGTGTATCAGAACTTAAACAACAAAAACATACTATCTTGATCTTCCTCGACTTGTCAAAAGCATTTGATACACTTTCGCATGAAATCTTATTGACTAAACTTTACATATATTGAATAAGAAGAAATATCCTCGATTGGTTTAAATCATATCTGTCAAATCGCCCTCAGTACATCATAAAAAAGATAATTTATCCGACAATCATCTCTCAATCACATTAAATTGCGTACAATACGCAGATGATACCACAATTACTTCTTCCCATCAAAACTCAGACTTTCTGATTAATGAAACGAACAGGCAATTAGAAAATGTATAAATGGACGTGCGCTAATAAACTTTTATTGAACCTGACAAAGTCACTTTATATAGTTACTAGCGGGTTACCGGCGTTGCCCGGGTAACCCGCTAGTATAAAACAAAAAGTTATCAAGCGTTGCCCGGGAACCTAAGCTGAAGGTCGAATATTTTCTCTTTAACCAAACTATTACGACTTAATCTAACCAATCGTCAAGGGCGTACAATTAACCTAAAAAAATAAATAAAAAAGAATAAATTTTTTATTTATTTATTTTTATTAAGAGAAGAGGATTCTTTATATTGTACGGCATTGACGATTGGTTAGGTTAAGTTATTTAGGTTAGGTTATTTATAAAATAAATAAATAAATAAATAAATAGCACCATTAGATTCCTTGTAAAAAAATGGTTATTATGAAGTTATTTTAAAATTTGTAAGTTCAACCGTTTGGTTTTCTATAGCGAACAAATAAATAAACAAATAAACAAACTTCCTCTTTTATATATATTAGAGATTGCCACAAAACATATTAATACAAACTGTGAAATAAAAAGTGGGAATAATACTCTTGCAAAGGTGAATGAGGTTAAAGTATTTGACATTAATTTAGACGAAAAACTAAATTTCGAAAGTCATGTAGAACATATCAAATCCAAAATATCAAGATTTCTCTTCATATTATTTAAACTAAAAAAGACCCTTCCTCAAAACGCACTCCTTACCCTGTATTATTTCTTCATCCACCCACATTTATTATATTGCGTTACAACATGGGGTAACTCAAAGAAATATATAAAACGTCCTTTGGAAGTAATTCATAAGAAGTGTCTGCGAACTCTCTCGAATAATGATAACACGGTCATACTTCCCCCATTGTTTAAAGAGCTAAATATTTTAAAACTAAATGATTTATACAAATTCAATGTTGCTGTCATTATGTTCAAGACTATCAATAAAAATCAATATACATCACCCATTCAAAGAGCAATCACCCCCATCACATACACCATTGTTATAACACCAGAGTATCCAGTGATTTTATACACAAACCGAACTATACAATATAGAGGCGGGGCCACCAGCTTCACTTCCCTGTGAAGAGAGACCAACGCACGAAACAACATAAGGTTCATAAGGTTCATAAGGTACAATAGAAACTGCGGGAAATGCACTCTCTTTCAAAGGAGCAGATGTATGGAATACAATTCCCTTAAATATCAGACAGGCTTTATTACTAAATGCATTTCGCAAATCACTAAAAGAGTACTTCATTAGTTCCTACTGATGTATAAGTTCACTACTGCCATTTTAACCATGGTAATGAAGTTCCCATTTTGTAATCAATTTAAAATATGCAAATTTCATTAAACACTTTTAATTTCGTAATTTATTCTTTTTGTTTTTTATTAAGCATCATTTATTTTCTATCAAATATACAATAAATAATTTAATTTAAAATTATGTAACATTTTGTAAACTTAATATTATATTATTATTATTATTATTATTATTATTATTATTATTATTTTCAATTTTTGTATATAATAAATAAACTAAATGCCATTAATTTTGCCTAAAAAGCCTCCATGCTTCCAACGGTGTATTCAGATAAGATTACTATGAATATATTTATGTCATATCAGATACCTAAAAATCGTAAAACTCTGTCACTTGTATTCTGAATAAAGATTTTTTAATTTAAATTTAAATTTTGAATTTAAATAACCAGTACTATTGGGAATCAAACTCCAGACTCGGTATCTTTACTTCGCTTATAGGGAAATGGTGTTGCTCACTGAGTCACGAGCGTAGGCTCTAAAGATCGTATCAAAACCAATAAATAAGATTTGACTGAAGCCATTAAATATTTTGTCCAATTAGCCTACAATTCATCGACTCAGAATAGTCGACTGATCTGATATTAAATACTTGATAATCAAAAACAAAAGATAAGAGAAGAAAGAAATTCAATATAAATAATAAAGGAAAAAAAGTTTACAAGAAATTTATGGACACTATTATCTAACCTAGCCTAAACTAACTTAATTTGACTTAACCTAATCTAATCTAACTTTGACTTAATCTAATCTAATTTAATTTTACTCACATCGTGTTCGTCGGTAAGTTGTTTTACACGATGCCGATGCCATTATCTAAAGTTCTTGCTTGTTTGAGGTGGGTACTGTATAGGCTAATAGTGTTTCCTGCTTCCCCATTTCTGAATAGCGTAGTTTCTGAAACTACAGTTTCTAAAAAGCATAAAAAATTACTAAATGGTAATCTTGTTTTTCTTTGAGTATTTTATTCTTTTTGGTAATAAAATTTGAAAAACAAAACCCAGTTATTACTAATTACTAATTTTTTATGTTTTGGGAAAATTTCATATTTTTATAGGCGAACTTTTTTCCGACATTGTACATTAGTAATTCAGTATTTTAATTTAGATGATTCAGGATGGACATTTTATTAGCTGTAGTTCACTACTGAAGGTTGGTTGTAGTAGTTTCGGTTGTGTCTGTTGAACATCTTTAAGAAATGTGAATGGAACTTTCTTTGTAAAGCTTATTACAGGTTTCATTATACATTCTGTGCCTCATTTCAGCAGTATTAAAAAATGTACAATTCATTGCACATTCATTGTGAGTTTAACTAAACATTTTAATTACAACATATAAACATACGCGCCTCGGTGGTGTAGTGGTTAAGCGTCGCTAACTACGAATCCATCGGCCCCGGGATCGAGACCCGGTGACGGCAGGCGACGAGTAGTAAAACCCAGCTGTTCATCCTCTCACAATAAAAAAAATTGGTTGGTAGATAAATGGGTAGCCTAGTTGTTAAGACGCTGGGCTGCTGGTGGAATGGACAATTTGGGTGGAAGCAAAACCAAGGTTAACCAAGGTTAAATCCAAAATCATAATGAATGTGTAGTGAGTTATACATTTGGAATACTGCTAAAATGGGTCATAAAATGTATGCTCAGACTTTTATTCGGGTGAATGTTGAGTCCTTTGTTTGCTCATTGCTTTTATAGCAGTATCGGAGTTAATTTTCTCTTTCGTCATGTTCAGTGAGTGTATCCCAACTAAAGTACAGTACAGTGAATATGTAAGATTTGTAAAGTACTTTAGTTTGCTACGTTTTTGTGTTAACGTAATTTGGACAGGAATCCCGTAATGCTTTGAGGAAGAATGAACAAAGAACAGACATTTTTAGTTGTAGTAATGGGAATGATGGTTGGGGTGGAGAATCCGACAGATAATGCGCATGAATAGTTGTGTGGTGTGTGTGTGTGTGTGTGTGTGCATTTACTGCTGACTGAAGTCTATGAACTGTGGTGTTGTCTCTCTCATGATGAGAGATGTCCAGGAAAGGCGGAAGCCTTCATGAATCATTTTCCTATTCAGAAATTATTTCATCAGGTTGTCATGAATGAAGGAAAAGAGAAAAAAATATTGTTTCGTTCGAAATGTTTTGCGAATCAAGCTTTGGAAAGACAAAAGGTTTTGCTTGGAAATGCGGTTATAAAAATGTTTGAGATGTTCATTGAATGAAATTTAGCTCAAAACTTAAAAAAGATTTCGTTCATAACATGTTTATCACATTTATTAATTAGGCAAGTTTTTTTTTTTAGGATCATACAAATCCATTTATTTCACACGCACACACACACACACACACACACATAGAGAGAGAGAGAGAGAGAGAGAGAGAGAGAGAGAGAGAGAGAGAGGGAGTAGCCGATGTATTTCTTGTTATGAACTCCTATGTTAGGCGAATTACGAAGTTACTTCTTTTATTTGAAAAATCTTTTAAAGATTTTCATTGGAAAGAATCTCACTAAATCTATTCATTATCAATTAAATAAATTACTAAATCGACATATTTGAACCTCAGAGAAGTAAAACTCGACTCCAATTTGGATAGTGGAAAAACTGTGAATAATTATTAACCCGAAATTTTCACTCTTAAATCTACGACTTCAATGCAACATCTTTCACTAATCGATACAATATTCGAGTAAAGAATGTTAACCAATTATTATTAAATAAAAATACGAAGATAAACTATTAAAAAAAAAAGGTATTAATTAATGCAGGAACTATCATCATAATTAGGGAAGAAAATTTTGTATAGTGACTATTTCCGTTTACCGTCTCATTTCTTGAGGAGTTGAAATCATATTTTGAAAATTTTTAAACTCGGGTACTTTTAATTTCTCTCGCAATCGCATTTGAAAACATACCCAACCTAAATGAAAACATACCCACTCTAAATACTGAAAGGAACAGTCAGACTTCTTTCAACATCGCATTAACTGATTTTAGTCGTGTTCCAAAACAAATTTATTGTGGACTTTTTAGGATTCGTGTAGCTTTGCGACACCTTAGTTTAAGTCTAAAAAATGTTTAGAAAAAGTAACGGCAGTTCAGAGACCGGCTGCCAGCAGCTGAATACATCTCCTGAAGGCGGAATTAATGGGTAACGCCTATCTGCTCGGATTGTTCATAATAGCGTAGTGAGGCAGTAAATCGAGCATCTACGGAGACAGAGGCTCAAACCCTTCGAACCTCGACCTCAACTCCCGCAAAATTCTTATTAAAAACTTGATGGTAGAATGGTGAGCGTTCTCTTCGAACCATCGACTGTGATCGACTGTAACGATTGTGACTTGTAAAGTAAGAAATTCTTAAACAAGCGAAAGGAAAAATAAATTTTAATTGTCGCCGCGAGTGAAAAACAAAGCACGTTATCTACTTTCATATACAAAAGTAAACTCTAAACTCATGAACTCATGATATCCCCAGACGAGTTATCTGCGTCAGCTGCTGATGCAGTAATTAAATCGGAGAGTAGCAGTAACAACGAGTTAAACATTAATGTATGTAGGTATCACGTGGTTTATTTTTAATTCTTTTTCAATAACTGTCTAGTGCGACCCATTTCGGGGCCACGATATCGGATCAGGCCTTCCACATAAAATGAGTTTACAGCATGTAATAAGTACATTCACGGAGGTTTTTATGATTCTTATTATTATTTTTTAGCAAGACGTTTTCGATGTGAGCGCCATTTATTGTCTAACACACCTTCAGTCAG